>SJXQ01002916.1:108018-278084 GCA_006408695.1 Aepyceros melampus
TAGCATATTGCGCACCTACCAACCTGGGGAGTTTCTCTTTTGGTATCCTATCATTTTGCCTTTTCATACTGTTCATGGGGTTCTCAAGGCAAGAATACTGAAGTGGTTTGCCATTCCCTTCTCCAGTGGGCCACATTCTGTCAGACCTCTCCACCATAACCCTCCCATCTTGGGTGGCCCCACACGGCATGGCTTAGTTTCATTGCATTAGACAAGGCTGTAGTCCATGTGATCAAATTGGCTAGTTTTCTGTGATTATGGTTTCAGTGTGTCTGCCCTCTGATGCCCTCTTGCAACACCTACTGTCTTACTTGGGTTTCTTTTACCTTGGATGTGGGGTATCTCTTCACACCTGCTCCAGCACAGTGCAGCTGCTGCTCCTCTTAGTCATCTCCAATTTCTTTTCTGAAACATCTCCCTTACATTACCACTGGAGATTGTTTTCAGCCAGGTGCTGGGCTTGTACGGAGCGTGATCTAAGTCCTGCTGTGGATGTCTGTGTGTGTGTTAGTCGCTCAGTCATGTCCGACTCTTTGTGACCCCACGAACTGTAGCCTACCAGCCTTCTTGGTCCATGGAATTCTCCAGGCAAGAATACTGGAGAGGATTGCCATTCCCTTCTCTAAAGGATCTTTGATCCAGGGATCAAACCCTGGTCTCCTGCATCACAGGCAGATTCTTTACCATTTGAGCTACAGGGAAGTCAATGTGGTGGATGTTTGCAGTCAACCTAACCTGGAAAACTCTAATGTACAGAGTCATAGGTCCCTCAGAACAGAGCTATTAGGAGGAGAAATGGGACGATAATTAATTGCTGACATTTATCAAGCACTTAGTATGTGCTGAACAATTTACATTATTTAATCTTCAGAACTACCTTATGCATCTGCCGTACTGTTATCCCATTTTACACATAAAGAAACTAAGGCTTAGAGGTTAACTGGCTTGCTAATGTTTGCAAGATTGGTGTGAAGGGAGCCAGTATTTGAACTCAGATCTGTATGAGCCCAGAGGTTTGACTCTTAAAGACAGTGCTTCATCTGGGAACATTCATATGAAACACTTGGTAAATTAAGGTCCTGTACACATTACTCCTTGTTGTTACTATGGAACATGATAATATCTAGCAGTTATGGAGGATTTATGGATTGCCACATATTTTACATATACCATCTCATTTAATATTAACAATGCCCTTTGAATATATTACCATCCACATAAAGCTTCCTGGTCCACGGTTACATAGCTGATGAGTTTTGAACACGGCAATCTGACACTGAGGCCTCCCATACCCTGTGCTGTCTTCCCAAAGACTAAGATATTCATGAAAAATAGTCAATACCAGTATTCTGACTGGAAACAATCTGAGAATTGTGGTGTCCTTTGAACTTCCTGGTGGCTCAGCTAGTAAAGAGCCCAGCCTGCCAATGCAGGAAATGCAGAGAGAGAGGTTCAAGCCCTCAGTTGGGAGGATCCCCTGGAGAAGGGAACAACAACGCATTCCAGGATTCTTGCCTGGAGAATCCCATGGACAGAGGAGCCTGGTGGGCTACAGTCCATGAGGGAACAGTCCATGGGGTCGCAAAGAGTAGAACACAACTGAGCAACTAATACCTTTTCACTTTTCAGAACTGCAGGGCTTGCACAGATCTACTCTGAGGAAGAGCAAACTGCAAGGGGCACCAATTCTGTCCTGGTACTTTTCTAACTCCGTCACAGTTCTGTCTCAGTTAAGTAGTGCTCTGAGCCCTTTCTATAAGACTGGGAAAGATCAGCAGCCAGCGCAATTGCTTACTTAAGCTCTCCTCTCCTTCCCCCAGGTCGTTAGTCCCATTAAGCACGATGATACGTCTTTTTTTTTCTGTGGGTCTTCTGATGTTCCATGGAAGAGTGATTTATCTGCACACAAACCTTCAACTCAACTGTGCACAGATAAACCAATCTCCACTCTGCCAGAAGCCACATTCAATTGTCCTGGGGAGGTAGTTTTAATTTGTTCCCCATGTACTGCCAATATTCAGTTCCCACACATATACAAATCTCATATATCCACAAAATTACTCCTGAGTAATCTTTATGATGAGCGAGGTAGTGGAGAGTAGAGAGGGAGAAAGGGAGAGAGAGCCTTTCCTTGATGTCAAATTTACAAACGTCTTCTCCTTATTCTAAAGTCAGAGTGCTGACACCGTGTGTACACCTCTCAGACTCTATTTTAAGCTTCTTGAAGGCTGAGACTATTTTGTGTCCACCTGTATTTAGTAACAGGCTTTGCAAAGAGTATGTGCTATAACTGCTGAATGAATGTTATTGGCAGATCCAGAAAACTGTTTCAATCAAGGAGTGTTTATTACTTTCCTTAGAGCTTCCTCTATACCATCAAAATTTCTCCTGGTCAGACAGTGTCGATAACCTTTCCTATGTAAAACTTGTGCTACCTGCCAGGCACTCTGAGATGCAAAGAATAGAAATGGAATGAAATCTAATTCCTCTACTCCAAGACTCATAGTCTATGCTTTATCCTTTTTCCCTGAGTGGAGGGGTGGGGGTTCCTATTAGTCCCTTAAGTACATAGAGATGCTTCTGGAGTACAGAATTCTTTCCTACCTTTCCAGATCCCCAGGTGTAAGCACAAGCTGCAAAATCAGGGTGCTTAGACAGGAAAAACCAGGCAGTCATGCTTGTGCTCGGAACGCCCCTGTTATTGTTCTGGGTGGAAGACAGAAAACCGAGGAACAGAGAAATGGCAGATGAAGCCTTTTAATTTGCTAGCAATTAATTCTTTTACTTACTTTAAATTAAAACAATCAGCCTTTCCAAGTCACTCATCAACAACTGTTAACATCAGTGTCTTCTCAGCTTTGGAAAGCTCTGAGTATAAACAGCCCATTACCTTGCAATGAAAGATAAATTGTAGGACCTTGATTAAGCAGAATGCTCTGGGAATGAACTGTACTGGTTCATTGATTCTTCTACTTATCAGAGACTTAGCCAAAATACATTTAAAAAAAAATTTAGCATTCATTCATTACATCCATTAATCAACGTAACGCAGAGTGATTAAGAATAATCTCTGGAGCCAGGCCCCCTGGATTCAATGCCAGCTCTGTTGCTTGGTTACCTTGGACAGCTTGCTTACCCTCTCTGTGCTTCTGTCTCTTTATATGTAGAGATGGAGATGATAAAGTACTTACTGCATAGCATATTTATGAAAATTAGATATATTAATATATATAAAATCCAAAGGATGGTTCTCACTGCATTGTAAATGCTATGTAACCTATATAATAATAATAATAATTGTTATTATTTTACTGTCATTGTCATTGATCACTCCCATATTCTCTCCATGAATGGGCAATGAGCAGGATAAGTATGATCTCTGCCTCACAGGGAAATTCTACTACTATAAAAACAAACAGCATAGAATTATTATAGAGTAAAATATGAAAACTTACCCTCTTCTCCCCTGATCTACTCTCCAGAGATAACCATTATTAATACTTTCATGTGTGTCCTTCCACTCTATTTTTCTAGGCATCTGAAAAAATATATATATAAACATCAGGTGTTCATTTTTATTTAAAAACAATTGTTTTGCTAACACACACACATCATGCACATTTTTCGCAAGTCAGTCCATAGAAAACTATCTCCTTTGAAGTGACTGCCTTTGTTTTCTTCATAAGATAAACTATACTTTAAAATTTAAGTGTCTTCCTATTGATGCACATTATATTGTTTTCATTGTTTTACTAATGAAAACAACACCAGAACCAGTGTCATTATACAAGTAGCCTTACCTATTTGTAGAATACTTTTAAGCATAATAGATGGACCTTATAGCCCATTTCCCCATGATATGAAAGCAGGAATAAAGCAAGGTTGAAAGGACAGCCTCAGAGCCATTATGACAAATTCCCATCCCATCTCCCACTGGGCTGTGGCTGCCACCATGGGAGAAGAGCCAATTGGGTTGAAACTCTAGCACAAGCTTAGAAAATTGGTTTTTTGAATGAATCTCTCCATAACAGCTTATTTGGTTGCAGGTGTCTTCTTTCTAAAGATGTGGTAGAAGCATTCTCATTAATAGAGAGCTGTGCTTCGCCAAGTGTCAGATAATTAAGGCTTTCCTCATCTCAGAATCTCATTCACAGCCCTTTTCTCTCCCAGGCCACTCTTCCGAAGGCACTGTGACCTGGCCAAAAAACAATCCATGACAGTATGACTTTCATTCTCCTTCAGATATTTAGAGCACCTGAATGATGAAAGAAGGAGCAAATAAGCACAGAAAGAGGGAGGAAGAGTTCAAAGAAACAACAGCCAGATGGGGCCATGATGTGTTTAAACTGAAGAGAGAGAAACCTCATGCTATAACTATTCACAGATGATGACAAATTGGGTAAATGCCTTTGTGGTCCCTGCTAAGCTAAAGACATGCTGAAAACACACCCTGGATATGTGAGTCAGCTTATAGGCTTAACTTCCCCGCAGAGAGACCCAAAATCCAGTGGCTCAAAAAGGCAGAAGTCTAATTCTTCTTGTTGGGAGGTTCCCAGATGGGCTGGATGTACAGCAGACACACAGCACTGTTGCCCAAAGTGATCTAGATATGCAGGCCCTGGGCAGCTCTCCCATCCTCAGAGGTAGCTCCCATCTTTGGTTTAAGGTGGCCACTGCCCTTGCTGTTCTTTCCCACACAGTAGGAAATGGAGAGTGGAGCACAAACCCTTTTCTCTATAAAGAATATAGTACTGATGTTGCTCACATCACTCCCATTCACATTCCAGTAGCAGGAAAGTAGGCATATGTCTCTCCTAGCTTCAAGGGAGGCTGGGGAATGTGGTTGCTTCCTGGATGACCTTCTGCTCAGATAAATCTTAGTATTTTATTATGAAGAAACAGGAAGAAGGAAGAGAAGAAGGAGAAAGAGAAGAAGGAGGGAAGAATAAATACTGGAGTTTTTGCAGAATCTGGAACTGGAGGGTAGACATGAGAGCATGGAGTGGGTGCTAAGTAGCTTCAGTCATGTCTGACTCTTTGTGACCCCATGGACTGTAGTCCATCAGGCTCTTCTGTCCATGGGATTTTCTAGGTAAGAATACTGGAGAAGGTTGCCATGCCCTCATCCAGGGGATCTTCCCAACCCAGGGATCAAACCCGTCTCTCTTATGTCTCCTGCATTGGCAGGTGGGTTCTTTACCACTAGTCCCGCCTGGAAAGTCCCTTAGATCATGGCACCAAGGTGTATAACCAGTCAGACAAGAATTGATGATGAATGTCTTCCAGCTTAAACATCCTTTGGGGTCACCTGCCAGGGATCCTCGGACTAGATCAGGTCCCCTGCTTTACCCTTGACACCACAGTGGGCTTTTCCTTTCAAAGCTCTGATCATGCTTGCAATTGATTATTTGTCTAATGACCATCTTCTTTGCTAGAATGGAAACTCCATGAGGACAGAAGCCACATTTGTCTTATTCGATGCTGTATCTGCAGTATCATAGGGCTTGGTACTGGTGGGGCCCAAGCAATGTTTGTTGAATGAAGGGGTAACAAAGAGAGATTTAGACTCTTCTCTCAAGACAGTCACAACCTAACTGGATAAGTGGAGGTACAGACACGCATGCAGTTACTACACTGGGCAAGTCCTATATTAGTGGAATTCAGAAACTGACATGAGAATACAAAGAAAACAGCCTCCAAATGAGAATATGGCAGCTGTCGCTGAATGCCACAGAGCTGAAATCCAGGTTCCGCTCCTCAACCAAGCAATGGAGAAATCAGATTGCATCCAATGGGACTGCCAACCTTGACGTGTGGCTAGAGTTTATGCTTCAGATGAATGGTTTACTGCCTCAGGCCCCCAGCCACATTAAGTACACATTCTTTAAAGACTCAGCTGTGAGCATCCCATTTCTATGGCAATTTCTCTGATTCCCCTTACCCTACCCTGCCCTGTTCAGACAGCCCCGATTCCTTCCTCCCTGTGTCCCCTATTGTTCTCCACACTTCAGTCTGTCACAGTACCTGCAGCCCTTCAGAGTGCCTACAGTTCAGAGGTCTCTAAGACTCCCCTCAGTGAAAGCTCCCTGAGGTCAGGGGCTGCGCTTATATATCCATATTTCCTAGCATATCACATAGGGTCTGGTGTTCAGAAGACATTCAGCAAATACTGAATGATGGAAGTTAGTCCACGGCTTGGAATAGACTTCCAGAGCAAGGAACCTGTACTCATTAAAATACTTACTGATACTTCCCTGGTGGTCCAGTGGTTAAAACACTGCACTTGCAATGCAGGGGGCCCAAGTTCGACCCCTGGTCAGGAAACTAAGATCCCACATCCTCAGCTAAGTACTCATGCTACAACTATTGAGCCTCATGCTGCAATGAAGAGCTAATGCAGCCAAAATAATAATTAGAAAATACTGCATTTACAGTCATTTCTTTACAGGTGAGTAGGATCATGGCAGGTAGCTGTGGGCCCTGACCCTTGGTTAGAGGAAGGGGATTCTTAATTGGGAGCAGTGGGACTTTCTGATGATTTTCAGTGTCTCAGCATCATTGGCTTGGGGACAATGGGTGGGAAATGACACAAGTACCAGAGGTTCAGGAGATGCTGATGCAGCAACAAAGCAGGTGGCAGCTGAAGTTCAAGCGGCTTCAGTGGCTGGTTTGTGTAAGCACCACTGCTGAAGAGCTCTTGGATGTACCAGGGCACAGTCCTTGATGGGATTCCTGGACCAAATCCCATCCTTTCAGAACACTTGGATGTGTCTTGTGTCTTGCTGCTATGTTTAGGGATGTGGTCCAAAATGCTTCCGAGTCCTCACTTTGTTTTAACTTCCTTCCTTTTGGGGAGGTCAGACCAGTGAGTGACTCATTCAGAGACTCCTGGGCGCTGAACATGAGCTGTTCTCCACAGAGTCAGCTAGCAGGGCTCAGGGAAGTCACAGTCAAAGAGGGCCAAAACACGGGAATGCCCAACAAACCGAGAACCACCAGGGCTTGGTGTTGTAGGACTGAGCTACTTGTTCAAAGGGCTTTCATATAATAATTGTATTTGATCTTGACAGAAATTCTCTCAGACCAGCAGAGAGGGTACAGGCACAGAAAGCCAAGGAGAATTGCTCACCCAAGGTCACTCAGCAAGGTAGAATAAAGGGGGGGGGAAGCCAACACTCTCCAAGTAAAGGACAACAGATGGAGGAAAGCTACAGAAGGATCAATTTTCTCTCAATTCAAAGGGAAAGTTCTAACAGGCAGAGCTGTTCTCTGGAGGCAAGGGGGAGCTGCCTCCAAGGCGCCCAGATGTTGGTGGGCTGGAGGCCTGGAAAGCTCTGGAGAGATAGAGGGCAGGAGTGGAGGATTTTTGTATATGATAACCCTTAGGTTTCTTTCACCCTGGCATTTCTGATGTTGGGGGAAATGACATCAGTTGGTCTAAAAGGAATCTGAAGCTTATAAACAAGCAAGCAGCCCTTAGCTTACCCCTCAGGCCCCAAGTCCAGGAATGAGACTGTGACCTGCTCTTTTGCTTTCCGCCCGTGTGCTGCCCTCTGGGCCTCCCCGGGTACCCCAGCCGCACCTTCACCCCCCACACCCATCTGCAGCCCCAGAGCTCCGTGCAGCCTAGTCTCACCTGAAATTACTATGTGCTGCTGCGAAAGCACCGAGCACACTCTCTGGAGACCCTGTGTCACTAGGAACAGCCTGGCCAGTTGACCGCTCACGGCTGCCCCGCCGAGCTGTGGCTACCTCATCCATGCTAGTGCCAAGCCCTCAGCTTGGACTGTGCAATTAGAAATTCACCCTTAGCACCAAGGGGAAGACTAGTTTTCTAGACCAAGGGTAGAACTTGAGCGAGTTCTTTTTCTCTATATGAACGGACTTTGCACAGTCTCAGGTTTCCAAGGGGATACAGTAAAAACACAAGCCAGCTTCAATATGGCCTTGTCAGTACCTGACCTTCACTGGAGCAAAAAAAAGATAGGACTCCTGACCAGGAAAGAAAGCTGAGGTTACAGGTTTTCAGTCCGCATACATAAGCACTTTGAACACAGCACTGACTTCTATCCTATTCTATCTTATCCTACCATCTTTTCTCCTCTCCTCTCCCATTCGATATTTAATCTGTTTTATTACAACCAAATTGCATCAGTTTTATGACCAAGACTTACCAGCTTTAACTACCTTGGGGGATACTTGAGTCACCAAAGAAAGCCTTGCTACAAAATAGAACTTACCTGGAGGGCTCTAGGCTCTAATGAAAAAGGATGATCCCCTTAATCAATAGTTAACTTCTTCCCTAAAGAGTCCTTGACTGGACTCACATCTCACAGATACTCTGACCATCCTTCGGTCTGGCATATGCTCTTTTCTTTTTCTAAACACTTACCTTTCGAATCCCCCACACTCATCTTCTTCACCTGACTAATTTCTGCTCACTCCTCAGGTCTCAGTTTAGATCCTACTTCCCTTGGGAAGCTTTTATTCCTCTTCAAGAATGAATTAAATGTCTTTGTTATATCTTCCCAATGTAGTAACCACATTCAATTGAGCAGTTATGAACCATAGGACCCTAAGGAAGACCACTGACATCAGAGATATGTTGCATAGTGTACAACCTGAACAACTGTCTATGGCTGCCTTGCTCCCATAGTTCTCTGTACTTCCCGTTAGAGTAGCAGCTACCTTGAATGGTAAGTGCCTGTTTTCTCATGCTGTTTCTTAAGGAAAAGGATCTTTTCTTGAGCATTGTCGTGTTTCCAGGGCCTCAATAAATGTTTGTTAAATTAACTTACAAATATCTTTAAAAAATTCAATACCACCCATACCTCTGACTGTATATTATAACTGCTTCCTGTTTGCTTTTTACTTTCTTCTACTTCTTCCTCTGTATTCTTCTACCTATCAGTCAAACTTTTGCATCCAGGCCCTGTCAACACCTGCTATTCCATCAGAGCAGGGAAAGCCTTTCACAGTTGGAGTTTCCTTGGGCTGCCGTAACAAGCTACCACAAACCAGATAGCTTCAACAATAGAAATTTATAGTCTCATAGTAGGGGAGGCTGGAAGTTCAAAATCAAGGCATTGGCAGGGCTTCACTACTTGTAAAACATGCAGGCAAGAATACTTCTTATAGCTTCTGCTTTTTCCTGGCATTTTGGGCATTCTTTGGCTTATGGATGGATTACTCCCGTCTCTGCTGCCTTTGTTACATGGCCGTCTTCTCCCTCTGCCTCTGTGTCTTCATATGGTCATCTTACTAGTACACTCTCATATTGAATTTGGGCTCATGCTAATGACTTCATCTTAACTTGATAGAATCTACAAAGACCCTATTTCTGAATAAGGTCACATTCACAGGTACTAGAGATTAAAGCTTCCATATATCTTTGGGGAGGGACACAATTCAACATGTAACCATAGTACAGAGAGTGTTTTTCAAACTTTAGCATGCATCAAAATTGCGTAGCCTGCGAGCTCAGTCACTCTAGTCATGTCCGACTTTTTGTGATGCTGTGGACTATAGCCCACCAGCCTTCTCTGTCTATGGGATTTCCAAGGCAAGAATACTGGAGAGGGCTGCCATGCCCTCCTCTAAGTTACCTTCCCCACCCAGGGATCAAACCGACATCTCCTGTGTCTCCTGCATTGCAGGCTGATTCGTTACCACTGAGCCACCAGGGAAACCCAAAATAACCTTAAGTATTTGTTAAAATACAGATTGCTGGGTCACATACCCAGTTTCTGATTCAGGAGATCAGGGGTGGGGCTTAAGTGTGTGCTTTTCTAACGAGTTCCCACGGATGCTGTGCTGCTGGTCTTCCTGGTGGCACACTCTGAGAACCGCCCGGGTAAGACCTTGCAGCTCAAGACGCAGTCTGTGGACCAGCAGCGTGAGCATCACCAGGGAGCCTGTTAGAAGCACAGGCTCTCTCTTTCTGCCCGGACCTTTAGACCTATGGGATCAAAATTTTCATTCTGTTAAGTGATGGGCCCTGGCGCAAGTAGGGAAGTCAACTGGCCCTGGATATAGAGGCCAGGTTCTATAAAGTCAAGCCAGAAGGCTCAGTCCCAGTCAAGCTGGCCTCCTCACAGAAGTCTTAGAGAGCCTCAGGTGGTATCCAGTTCATGTAAGAGGCCACACCTCTCCTACAGGTCCCCCACATCTACCCTCAAACCTGCCCAAGTTTGGGGGATACTGGGAAGTCACACCTGGGATCAAGTTCTCAGATAAGCGACTGATTTCAGGTTGTAAACACCACCTTTGCCAGAGAGAAAATAGGGCTGACTCTGAGAAGCCAGTGAGACTTACACTGAGAGATGCCAATGGGCCAGAGGAAATTACAAGACTCCAGAAGTTAAAAAAGTGTACAAGAGAAATGTATTATGAAGGTGTTTTTTTTTTTGGACTCATGCCTGATCTCTTGGCTTATCTTTCATTCTTCCAGTGCAATCTGTTAATAACTATTTTCAAGGCTACNGGAAAGTCTCTTTTTGTCATCCCAGAAAAGAGCAGAGTGGTTTAAAATCTCCTTGGCAGAGCGGTGACACCCACCAAGGAAGTCCATCCATCACTGACAGGCACAGCCCCACATACCCAGCTGTTGGAAATGTTATGAAAGTCTGCATAGGAATGTGCCCATGAGATGAAAACATTGTCCTGAGTTGAAACGGAAGTTAAATTCAAAATCACATTGATGAGGTCAAGCAGCAGGAGTTGATTGTGCTACTTTATCCTGAAGATGCTTGTCCAGGATCTTCTTTTCCTTCTTCTTAAGGATGGTCTTAGTCTCTCAAGGGTCAGCAGGGTCCCTCTCTGCAGTCCACTCAGCGTTTTTTGGGTCTGTGTGGTATGTTTTCTTCACCCTCGTGTGATGGATCCAAGGGACAAATATCTGCAACTTTAACTGCAGTAGGGGTAGTTAGAATAACATAAGGGCCCTTTCACCAAGGGGCTAGCAAATCATGTTTCCAATCTTTGACCTATACTTGGTCTCCAAGTGTAAACTCATGAATCTGTTCCTCAAAGGGAATGGCACCCTTTCTTGTTGGTCTTAGTCTCTCAAGGGTCAGCAGGGTCCCTCTCTGCAGTCCACTCAGCGTTTTTTGGGTCTGTGTGGTATGTTTTCTTCACCCTCGTGTGATGGATCCAAGGGACAAATATCTGCAACTTTAACTGCAGTAGGGGTAGTTAGAATAACATAAGGGCCCTTTCACCAAGGGGCTAGCAAATCATGTTTCCAATCTTTGACCTATACTTGGTCTCCAAGTGTAAACTCATGAATCTGTTCCTCAAAGGGAATGGCACCCTTTCTTGTACAAACTTAGTTACCCAACTTATTACCTTCAGTTCAGTTCAGTTCAGTCGCTCAGTCATGTCCGACTTTTTGCGACCCTATTACCTTACCCAGTTCCATCTGCTGTGAAATCCTATCCCCCCTTACCTGAGGCAAATTTGTTGACACCTGTTTTATTATGGGAGGGGGCCTCCCATTCACAATTCCGTCTGGAGAATAGCCTTGGGACTGTGGGGTCATCCTGAGTCAGCAGAGCCGTCAGAAGCAAGTCCACCCAGGAGCAGTCAGTCTCTATGATCCATTTGGAGAGTCTCTTTAATGTCCGGTTGGTTCATTCCACCATCTCAGAGCTCTGGGCCTATATTCAGTGTGCAGTTTCCAATTGATGTTTAAAGTTTTGCTTACTTGTTGTACTAAATCAGCTACAAAAGCTGGGTCATTGTCTGAACCAATGCAGTAGGAAATCCAAATCTGGGACTATTTCCCTAAGCAGGCACCAGGCTACTTCTGATGCTCTTTCAGTCCAGGTAGGAAAAGCTTCTACCCATCTCGAGAACATACATGCCATGATCAGCAGGTAACAGTAGTGTCGGTGAGGTTTCATTTCAGTGAAGTCCACTCCCAGGTGTTCAAAGGGCAGCGTGCCTTTCAGCTAAATACCCGGAGGTTTTTGTCTGAATACCCGAGAGGCAGCATTAACCTGTGAGCAGGCAGCATAGCCTAGGTGGGTCGCTTGGTGGGTCTGGCTTACCAGATTGTGTGCCAGCTCCTTCAGTACCAGTAATTTGCCACTTAGCACCACCATCCTTTTTCAGTGTTGATGGCCCCTTCAACTTTGGCTAACCTGGCAGCCATTGTCCTTGTTTTATCAGGCTAGTGCCATCAGTATATAGGACCCAGCTAGGGTCTGGAACCTTGTGTCCTTTAAAACAAACCCCAGATACCTTACCTACTCCTTGCACACCTGTGCCTTCTTCTTCAACACCCGGTACCCTGCTTCCATCAGCAGCTGGAGTGGTGCTTTTGTCCCTTCCCACCATTTTTCCTTGGTCTCGGCAGCCAGCAGCAGGTCATCCCCATATTATAGGAGCCAACATCCATACTCTTCCAGATGGAATGAGTTCAGGTCAGAAGCCAAGGCTTCCCCAAAGATGGCTGGGAAGTTCTTAAACCCTTGTGAGGGAATCCAGATGAGCTGTTGCTTGGTGCCCCCGACTGGATCTTCCCATTCAAAGGCGAAGATGGGCTGTGATGCTGCGGTGAGACGTACGCAGAAGGCATCCTTGAGATCTAGGCGAGTATAAACTTTAGTCCTCGGCGGAAGGAGGCTAAGTAAGGTATAGGGGTTTGGAATAGTGGGGTGTAAAGTCACAGTAGCCTGGTTGACTAGCCTGAGATCCTGTATAGGGCTATAGTCCTGTCCTTCCTTTTTGACTAGCAGGATCAGTGTATTCTAAGCCAACTGGCATTCTACTAGAATGCCCGCTTGTTTTAATCTATGATGTGGGGCATTATGCCGGCCCAGGCCTCTGTTGGTAGTGGGTACTGACACTTTCTAACTGGGATGGTGCCTGTTTTGAGTTCTATTATCACTGGGGCTTGATCTTTAGCCAGCCTGGGAGGAGGGGGGTTTGTCTTCGACACAGACCTCAGGGAATAATTGAGTTAGCTCTCTCTCAGGCTCTTCTGTCCACCTGGTTCTTCCTTCGGAGGCTCATGCAACCTCCACTCATCTTGGGGTGGTATTGAGAGAGAGAGCAAATAAGTCATAGTGCCCATCGGAAGGTGGGCCTCTCTTCAGGGGAGGAAGTCACGTGTGCTCCTAGGTTGGAGAGCAAGTCTCTTCCCAACAGGGGTACTGGGCACTCAGGAATGTAGAGGAATTCATGAATCACTTGGTGCCCCTCCCCACCATCTGACATTTTCTGGGCTGGCAAAATGATTTAATCATTTCTTATCCTGATACCCCAGTTACAGCGGTAGTCTTTTTGGACAGTGGTGCCACAGATTTTGTTACTACCAACAATTCTGCTCCTGTATCACCGTGAAGTCAATGTTTTGGTCCCGCACTTTTAAGGTTACCATGAGCTCTGGGGGACCTGATATGTCTGAGCCCTGGCAGCCCTATTTAATTTCCAAGAGAGCAAGCCCCACAACTGCGGGAGCTTCCTCTTCCTTCCTTGCCTTAGGGCATTCATTCTTCCAGTGGCCAAAAGCTTGGCACCAGGCACACTGGTTTGGGCGTAATGGGGCCCAGGGCCTCCGTTGGGACCGGTTGAAGGACTGTCCTGTCCCTGGGGCAAATGAGGGTTTTCCAGAGGGCCCGAGATAGACTTTCCCAGAGCAGCAGCTAGCATTGTAAATCTCTTGTCTGTTCTCTTTCATTCCCTCCAGCTCTCTGGCAGAGCGTAGTCTCTGCTTACTTCCAACATCTCCCTCCTCTTCTTGTCAGTACTCACCGCAAGAGGCAGGTATAGCTTGGGTGGTTCGGCTGGAGCCGGATCCTGGAAGTGTTGGCCAGGGCTTCTGTCACCGGGATTGGAGCCTGCCAAGGTGGCGGCTCTAGGACCTCGGGGAGAGCTTGTGGAGGAGCAGCAGCTGCTGCAGGTCTTTACCTGGCCCTGGATTGGGCATTAAGGTGGCCTTGGTCCTGGTGGGGCACTGGGAGGCAGGTGTGTCATTATTCAGTATGGGGGAGGGGTCAGGTCGTCCCCATCCAAATCCTGTAGAATTTCCTTTTTTATCATCAATTTTTGTGCCGTTAATATTTTTCCCTTTCCCTTCTGGATACAGAACCTTGTCCAAGTAGGAGGGTCTTGAGCTAACCCTAGCCATGAGTCAATATATGGATATTGATCCAGGTGTCCTGGCTCTCCTGTGACTACTGTGTAGACTTCTTCCACTATTTTTAAGTTCATGTTGTTCTCTGGTGGCCATCCTACTCCCACAGGGGGGCCATTCGACCTCATAGAGTATGTGGAGGCAGTTAGGCTTCATCTTCACCCCATAGTCTCCTCCTAATCCCTTCTTAAAATTTTTAATCATGCGCTCCAACACAGTTGCCTTAGATTCACTTCCCCCATCTCGCTTACCTTCTCGGACCTGCTTCTACTTTTCCTTTTCGTTCTGTCTATGAAGTTCTCAGTACCCTATGTACTTCTGATATTTCCACTCAATGACTCTTAAATTGCCATTCTGCCTCCTTCCTAACTGGGATGAGAAGAGCCTTACCTGCCAGATCCCAGAGGGAGAAGGGGGATTGATGTGCCTTCACCTGCCAGTCAGCACAGCTGAACCAGAACACCATGTGGTCCAAGACTGTTTCTCCCTTAAAGTCCATTCTGCCTTGGTGGGCTTGATCAGGTGTGGATGAAAACACAGATGGGTTAAATATCCCATGTCCCAGGCCATGTCCGGAAAAGCCAATTCATACTCACCTATGTATCCCCTTCCTTCTGGCCTAACAATTCCGAGGGGGTCAAGAATTTCACAGCAGACAGGACACCTTCTGGGGTAGGGCAGAATATGAACATACAAGGACCATTTCCTATCCTAAAAATCCCCTGGCTATCGCTGGTGATAACTTTCCCTGAGACGGTGTGGACACACCTCCTAAATGACCTTCACAAATTTCCTTCCTAAACCCTAGCATGCTCATCAACCTGTGACCAAGCAATCGCTGCTGCCTGCCTATTCCAGGCCCCTGTGGGTCCGTGCCCCTTCTGGTCCCTCCCGGGGGGGTGATCAGGCTCTCTCTTCCACCCTGCCGGGTGGGTTCCTCCCTACCTGAGCGCTCAGTTCCCATGCTGCCGTTCACTACCTACCAAAGTGAAGAAACTGGGCATTGAAAGGCTGAATGCTTCCACAGGGGTGAGGCACCTTCCCTGCCCTAGGAGATTCAAGCCACAAATCCTCAGGGTGGCCTCAAATGAGATCTGTCTCCTCAAAGTGAGGAGTTCCCCAGCCAATACACCAAATGTTGTAGCCACGCATTCCGGGAAACAAACTCACTCAGAAGGACAATGCAGATAGTGGAGTGAGTGCAGTTTATCACACCGGTGGGCCCAAGGCACAGTCTTCTCTTAGCCAAGGACCCCGACCAGCATTTGTGAAAATCTTTTATACCCCATGTGTACGTATCCGAACTCACCACCTCAATTTCCTTGAGACTTACATAAAACAAAGGAAGGGTAAATACAATCACAATAACCCCATCATTCATGTGTTAGGTGTTCAAACAGTTAATAATCAATAAGCCTGCAGTTACATTCCGATAGATACAGAAAGAATTTATGATCTGTCCGGAGGCAAGGGAGATTAGAGAATGTTTTCTCTTAGGCGGTGAGTAACCTGGATGTGATCTTCAAGATTCCCCTGTCCAGAGGGAATCTTATCCTTCTATTGTGTAAGCACAGAGTTCAGAGTCCATTGCAGAGGTGGCCGAGCATGATCAGCATGAACAGGCCTAAGATGGAGTCCAGCTCTGTCTGTTTCCTCCTTCAGCCTGAACCATAGTTACTGTATTTTGATTTTTAAATGATCTTAAATATATCACCATTAACTATTTATACATAGACAAATGTAATATGAGTACAATACATTGAAATATTTTAAAATCTTTCATTTTCAAGGACAGAGTATCCTAGTGTTGGATATAGTATTACAAGATCAGCATTCAAAAGCCAAAAAGGCATATTGGTTGTCCTCAAAGTCAAATATTCCCAACTGGTCACTGATTTGAATTCAGAGTTATGAGCCCTTTTTGGCATCAAATTATTTCTTCCTATAGTTCTCAATCCCAGCTGCACAGTGGGACTTCTCCCGTGCACTAGACCAATCCAAGCACAGCTAAACCAGCCTAACTGCAATTTCCAGAGTGATCATTGGACAGAGAGAAAACAAAGCTAAAGCACAGTTTATTTTTATCATTGGAGCAATCTGCTCAGAACAGAGAGCAAAGTGGATATAACTGCATGGTCTGTTTATATCAGAGAGGCACAGGTTGAATTAGCAGGAACTGTTATAAAAGGACTGTTTAGGTTTCAGGCTCACAGTCGTCTGAGAAGAGGAGGCGCCAATGGATCTGGCTGTGGTCCTGGTGCTCTGCCTCTCCTGTCTGCTTCTCCTCTCACTCTGGAAACAGAGCTCTGGGAAAGGGAAGCTCCCCACAGGGCCCACTCCTCTCTCAATTTTTGGAAACGTCCTACAATTAGATGTTAAAAACATCAGCAAATCCTTAAACAGTATAAGTAGGTTTTCTGCTTCTCCAATGTCTTGCACACAGTAAGTTAAGCCTGATTATAAAACTAATGGGGCTTCCCTGGTGGCTCAGTGATAAAGAATCTGCCTGCCAAGTAGGAGATCCAGGTTTGATCCCTGGGTTGGGAAGATCCCCTGGAGAAAGAAACAACAACCTACTCCAGTATTCTTGTCGGGAAATCCTACATTTCGCTAGAGGCACACTGTCAAAATAGGTCAATGTGAAGCAAATTACTTCCTGTGATTTTGACACTTTTCTTGCCTTTCAGCTATGTCATTATCATAAGTAGAGGAAAACAATAATGTGATTTGTGTGTGTTTAGCTCTTGCATGGTAGAATCAGAGTAATAAAGTATTAAAAGTTGAGAATGTTGCTTCCCTTCTTTGTTACACAGGCATTTGCTGTGATTTGGGGCTGAAGATAAATGAGATGAAATGTTTTGTGATTTGAGATTTTCTTCCAGAAGTCATATTCTATATAAGCCAGGTGTTTTGTTCAGATGATCAGGAAAACAGAACTTTTCTGAAAAAGGCCGTTGTGCTTGATATAAGGAGTTGACTTGGGATCAGGACGAGCATGAGTGATTGAAAGAAAGAAGTCATCAATCAGGATTTTGCAGGCAGATGCCATCTATACCCTGTGAATGTTGCAAGATGAAAGATGTTGTTCTTCCATGGGATGCTATATGTCCAGGCACTGCCTCTATGATGTTGTCTCTGTATATTAGTAATACCAGTGGATCTAAAACTGGGCTGGAAATTATCTGAATTTATATATTTATTTATTTTCTGAAACCCCCTTCCTCCTCCCTCCCCATACCATCCCTCTGGGTCGTCCCAGTGCACCAGCCCCAAGCATCCAGTATCATGCATTGAACCTGGACTGGCGACACATTTCATATATGATATTATACATGTATCAATGCCATTCTCCCAAATCATCCCACCCTCTCCCTCTCCCATAGAGTCCAAAAGACTGTTCTATACATCTGTGTCTCTTTTGCTGTCTCGCATACAGGGTTATCATTACCATCTTTCTAAATTCCATATATATGCATTAGTATACTGTATTGGCGGAGAAGGTGCTGGCAGCCCACTCCAGTACTCTTGCCTGGAAAATCCCATGGGCGGAGAAGCCTGGTAGGCTGCAGTCCATGGGGTCGCTAAGAGTCGGACACGACTGAGCGACTTCACTTTCACTTCTCACTTTCATGCATTGGAGAAGGAAATGGCAACCCACTCCAGTGTTCTTGCCTGGAGAATCCCAGGGACGGGGGAGCCTGGTGGGCTACCGTCTATGGGGTCGCATAGAGTCGGACACGACTGAAACGACTTAGCAGCAGCAGCAGCATACTGTATTGGTGTTTTTCTTTCTGGCTTACTTCACTCTGTATAATTGGCTCCAGTTTCATCCACTTCGTTAGAACTGATTCAAATGTATTCTTTTTAATAGCTGAGTAATACTCCATTGTGTATATGTACCACAGCTTTCTTATCCATTCATATGCTGATGGACATCTAGGTTGTTTCCATGTCCTGGCTATTACAAACAGTGCTGTGATGAACATTGAGATACATGTGTCTCTTTCAGTTCTGGTTTCCTTGGTGTGTATGCCCAGCAGCGGGATTGCTGGGTCATAAGGTGGTTCTATTTCCAGTTTTTTAAGGAATCTTCACACTCTTCTCTATAGTGGCTGTACTAGTTTGCATTCCTACCAACAGTGTAAGAGGGTTCTCTTTTCTCCACACCCTCTACAGCATTTATTGCTTGTAGACTTTTGGATCGCAGCCATTCTGAGTGGCATGAAATGGTACCTCATTGTGGTTTTGATTTGCATTTCTCTGATAATGAGTGGTTTGAGCATCTTTTCATGTGTTTGTTAGCCATCCGTGTGTCTTCTTTGGAGAAATGTCTATTTAGTTCTTTAACCCATTTTTTGATTGGGTCTTTTATTTTTCTGGAATTGAGCTGCATAAGTTGCTTGTATATTTTTGAGATTAATTCTTTGTCGATTGCTTCATTTGCTATTATTTTCTCCCATTCAGAAGGCTGTCTTTTCACCTTGCTTATAGTTTCCTTTGTTGTGCAGAAGCTTTTAATTTTAATTAGATCCCATTTGTTTATTTTTGCTTTTATTTCCAGTATTCTGGGAGGTGGATCATAGAGGATCCTGCTGTGATTTATGTCAGAGAGTGTTTTGCCTATATTCTCCTCTAGGAGTTTTATAGTTTCTGGTCTTACGTTTAGATCTTTAATCCATTTTGAGTTTATTTTTGTATGTGGTGTTAGAAAGTGTTCTAGTTCATTCTTTTACAAGTAGTTGACCAGTTTTCCCAGCACCACTTGTTAAAGAGATTGTCTTTAATCCATTGTATATTCTTGCCTCCTTTGTTGAAGATACGGTGTCCATAGGTGCGTGGATTTATCTCTGGGCTTTCTGTTTTGTTCCTTTGATCTATATTTCTGTCTTTGTGACAGTACCATACTGTCTTGATGACTGTAGCTTTGTAGTAGTAGAGCCTGAAGTCAGGCAGGTTGATTCCTCCAGTTCCATTCTTGTAGTTGTTTGTCAGTTGCTTCATTTGCTATTATTTTCTCCCATTCAGAAGGCTGTCTTTTCACCTTGCTTATAGTTTCCTTTGTTGTGCAGAAGCTTTTAATTTTAATTAGGTCCCATTTGTTTATTTTTGCTTTTATTTCCAGTATTCTGGGAGGTGGATCATAGAGGATCCTGCTGTGATTTATGTCGGAGAGTGTTTTGCTTATCAAACAATTTATTATTATCTTTTGTGGTCTTGTGGGTTGACTGAGTTCAGATCAGCACTTCTTGCTTGGTGTCTCTGAGTCAGTTGCTGCTATAAGTCAGCTGGGACTACAGTCATCTGAGGACTCAGCTAGGTTAGACAACTCAGATGGCTCATTTACTTAGCTGGCAGTTGATGTTGAACTTTGGTCAGGAGCACAGCTGAGGCTGCCATCTGGAGTACCTACATGGGACTTCTCCATATGGTCTGGGCTTCTCAAAAAATGAAAGCTGAGTTATGAGAGGAAGCAGCCCAGGAACAACGTTCCAAGAGACAGGAACAGAACTGTCGGGCCAGGAAAGGAAATTGGGTGAAACTTCCCCAGCGTTACTTCTGCCATGTTCTATTGGTCAGAGAAGTAACAGGGCCTTCCTAGATTCTAGGAGATGGAGAAACAGGTTCCATTTCTTTCTTCTGTTTGTTTTTTTTAAACTTGTTTTTTTTTATATTGAAGTATAGCTGATGAACAATGTTGTGATAGTCTCAGGTGGACAGCAAAGGGACTCAGCCATATATATACATGTAACCATTCTCCTCCAAGCTCTCCTTCCATCCAGGCTGCCCCATAACATTGAACAGAGTTCCCTGTGCTATACAGTAGGACCTTGTTGGTTATCCATTTTAAATATAGCAGTGTGGACATCAGACTGCATCTCTCGATGAGGGAGGGACAAGGTCCCACTGCACAAGAGCAAGAGGGTGGGGTAGGAGATATCACTGCAGCAATCTTTGGAAAGTCAATCTACCATATTGGAATAGTGATGATATTCCAACAGAATTTGCACCAAGCCTTATAAGAATGAGAAGAGGGTGCAAAAGAATAACATGTATTGCTCTTGCCTCTGAGGTGGTTGTTGGCAATGCTAAACACTTGAGAGAATGAATTAAGATACTTCCAAAACCACATACCTGTCAGTACAGAGAAACACACAGGCAGCTCCCAGTTCATAACAGAAAAACTCTTCTGAAAAGTAGAAACTCTTTGTAAAAATCCCAACTAGGAGCCTGATTTAGACTATTTAAAGGGGGGGAAAGTATAATCACTTATATATCAATCCCAAATTCCTGATCAATCTTCCAAAGTGAAAGTCAGTGTTAGTTGTTCAGTCATGTCCAACTCTTTGCAACCCCACGGACTGTAGCCCACCAGGCTCTTCTGTCCCTGGGATTCTCCAGGCAAGAATACTGGAGTGGGTAGCCTTTCCCTTCTCCAGGGGATCAATCTTTAAGTCAAAACTAAAACCCTGCTGGGACTCCCTGATGGCCCAAAGGTTAAGAATCCGAGCTTCCACTGCAGGGAGCACGAGTTAAATCCCTGGTTGGGGAACTAGGATCCTGCATGCTATACAGTGCAGCCAAAAAACCAACCAAACAAAAACCACTGTAATATATCTATATATAAATGACAATCAATCATATTAGGATGTAAAATGCTTAAAACATTTCTTCTTGATCATCAATTAATATGAATGTTTATAAGCAGCTGTTTGTGTTAAGAACTGTGACTAAGATTCTATCCTACTTGCAAGTGAACAAGTTAGTCTGCCACAGTTTTGTGGAGGCTGACCAAAAACAAATCTCCTGGGTTAGTGACAAAGGCCAGTTTATCACTCAGAGCAAGAGCAGTAGCCAGAGAACTATCATTTTCTTACATCATTTCTCTGACTCCAGTTCCTACAGGTGACATAGCAAGGGCCGGGTGACGCTTCAACATGTGGTGAGTTACATTCCAGGAGAGGAGCCTCAAGCTTTAGGAAACTCCAGTTTTGGATAATGGACAGCAAGCAAACCCATTGCCCAGCTTTGCCCCAGAGGAAGATGTTGTCTTTATTATACTGCACAGCAAACAAAACTTTTGTTCCTATCTCCAGCTACCCAGGCTACTTTATGCTTGAAAATATAGTGTGGAACAAAAGCCTGTTGGTGCCTTTGCTCAAAAGACATGAAGAAATACAAGCAACCCATGGAGAATTATCTCCTTGCATTTTATGTGCCATCAAACGCTATTTCCTAGCTCAATCGCTGAATCGTGTGCGCCTTTCGTTGACATTTTCAAAATATCTATATGGAATTCTGATGTTCTAACATTTGCCTTAGAATATGACAAGAGACTTTCCCTGAATATTGCTTTATTATTCAGTTTCAAAAGAGAAATAGAATTGACAAGATACATTTTTTTTCAGTTACCAATACACTGAAAGCTGAGGCCATGAAAGGGGATGGTGACATCATCTAAACACCTACTTCTAAACTTCTAAACATTCCTGAATTCACTGATTCATTTATTCAATAAATAATTACTGAGGCTATGAGGGTTTGGGAACTAGAAAAGATAATGTTCCCTGCTGTAATGGAGTTTATGTTCTAGTGGAAGAGGCAGACATTAAACAAATAATTACACAATCAATTGTTTATTAGAATTGTGGTAAGTGCTCTCAAAGAGAGAAAACTGATCTTGCCTGGGGAGCTGGGGAAGGTTTACCATAGAGCAGCAGGTTAAAAGATGAGTGGTACTTAATTAGGCAACGAAGACTGAGAGGAGTGAAAAGAGAGCTGAGGACAATCCCTGAAGATAAAACCTGAAAGAACACCATTATTTAAGGAAAAATAGAGGAAGAGAATGGAGAAGGGAATGGCAATCTACTCCAGCATTCTTGCCTGGAGATTCCCATGAACAGAGGAGCCTGGTGGGCTACAGTCCATGGGGTTGCAAAGAGTTGGACAGAAGTGAACGACTAAACTACCACCACAGGAAGAGAAGCCCACAAAGATTAAAAAGGATGAGTTAAAGAGGTTGGAGGGAAATTAATATCTTAAAAAAATTATCCAAAACTCTGGAAGTAAGGTGAAGAGGGTGACTGTGTGTTCTTTCTATATTTTTAATGTTTTTAATACCACCCCCACCCCAGCCATGCCAGGCAGTACGTGGGATCTTAGTTCCCCAACCACGGATCAAACCTGTACCCCCTGAGCTGGAAACGTGAAGGCATAAACATGAGACCATCAGGGAAGTCCTCACATGTTCTATCAATGTTATGGTAAAGCACTATTTAACAGATCCACCCAAGAATTATTTAATTTTTGAGGAGATTGTACTCCTATGTTTGGCTTTGCTCTTTATTATTAATTAAGGAATGACTGAGACTTTGTTAAGTTACTTGCTAATATGTTGATTTATCTCTGGTAGAGATTTGAATAATTTCTTTCCAGTAGAAATGATACACTGGTAAACTGGCTGAGGGAAGAGGGATTGGCTTACAAAGTTCCTGAATATTTAACAATCAGCTGATATGACCCAGCTTCAGCACAACACCTGGCAATCTCAAAAGTTATGGTTTATTACTTTGTAGGGCATTGACATTAACCAATTTTGTCTTTAACCTAGCAATGTTATTCTAAAATTCTTAAAAAAAAAAAAAAGGATTATATAGACTCTGCTTTCTTAAAATACTATTTGTGCCAACTCTGCCACCTTACTGGTTTCCTCATTAATTAATGAATTGATTCCTTTCTGATATATTTTCATTTTAGATCTGTGTAAACCATGTTTTTATCCTTTTTCGAAAATTATATTTTTACCCTAAAGAGTGTAGCTTCGTGGAAGCCAAGGTAATCGTTTATATTCACAAATAATGGTGTGTCACAATGGAAACCACTTCACACCCACTAGGATGGCTAGATGAAAAAGTCAGATAATAACAAGCATTGAGTTTTGATTGTCAAGAAATCAGAATGCTCATACAGTGTTGGTGGGAATGTAAAATGGTGTGGCTGCTTTGGAAAACAGCATGTCAGTTCTTCAAATGATTAAGCATACAGTTACTATATGGTCCAAATGTTCTACCCTAGATATATACCTAAGAGAAATGAAAACATATACCCACGTAAAAACTTGTACTGTACACAAATATTTCAGTTCAGTTCAGTTCAGTCGCTCAGTAGCATCTGACTCTTTGCGACTCCATGAACCTCAGCACGCCAAGCATTTAAAGCAACATTATTCATAACAGCTAAAAGGTGTACACAACCCAAATGCCCATCAATTCACTAATGGGTAAACAAATGTGATATATCCATGCACTGGATTATTCAGTTCAATCACTCAGTCGTGTCCGATTCTTTGCGACCCCATGAATCGCAGCACGCCAGGCCTCCCTGTCCATCACAAACTCCCGGAGTTCACTCAGACTCACGTCCATCAAGTCTGTGATGCCATCCAGCCATCTCATCTTCTGTCGTCCCTTTCTCCTCCTGCCCCCAATTCCTCCCAGCATCAGGGTCTTTTCCAATGAGTCAGCTCTTTGCATCAGGTGGCCAAAGTATTGGAGTTTAAGCTTCAGCATGAGTCCTTCCAATGAACACGCAGGACTGATCTCCTTTAGGATGGACTGGTTGGATCTCCTTGCAGTCCAAGGGACTCTCAAGAGTCTTCTCCAACACCACAGTTCAAAAGCATCAATTCTTTGGTGCTCAGCTTTCTTCACAGTCCAACTCTCACATCCATACATGACTACTGGAAAAACCATAGCCTTGACTAGACAGACCTTTGTTGTCAAGGTAATATCTCTGCTTTTCAGTATGAAAAGATTGGTCATACTTTCAACTCTCTAGGTTGGTCATAACTTTCTTCCAAGGAGTAAGCGTCTTTTAATTTCATGCTGCAGTCACCATCTGCAGTGATTTTGGAGCCCCCAAAAAATAAAGTCTGACATTGTTTCCACTGTTTCCCTATCTATTTCCCATGAAGTGATGGGACCAGATGCCATGATCTTCGTTTTTTGAATGTTGAGCTTTCAGCCAACCTTTTCACTCTCCTCTTTCACTTTCATCAAGAGGCTCTTTATCTTCTCTTCGCTTTCTGCCATAGAGTGGTGTCATCTGCATATCTGAGGTGATTGATATTTCTCCCGGCAATCTTGATTCCAGCTTGTGCTTCTTCCAGCCCAGTGTTTCTCATGATGCACTCTGCATAGAAGTTAAATAAGCAGGGTGACAATATACAGCCTTGACGTCTTCCTTTTCCTATTTGGAACCAGTCTGTTGTTCCATGTCTAGTTCTAACTGTCGCTTCTTGACCTGCATACAGGTTTCTCAAGAGGCAGGTCAGGTGGTCTGGTATTCCCATCTTTTTCAGGATTTTCCACAGTTTATTGTGATCCACACAGTCAAAGGCTTTGACATAGTCAATAAAGCAGAAATAGATGTTTTTCTGGAACTCTCTTGCTTTTTTGATGATCGAGAGGAGCCACCACTTGCCCAAGGTCAGGGGCGGTGGCCTAGAGGAGCAACCCCACATCCAAGGAGCAGTGGCTGCACTTTGCTGGAGCAGCTGTGAAGAGATACCCCATGTCCAAGGTAAGAGAAACCCAAGTAAGATGGTAGGTGTTGCGACAGGGCATCAGAGGGCAGACACATTGAAACCATAATCACAGAAAAATAGTCAATCTGATCACACTAGGACCATAGCCTTGTCTATCTCAATGAAACTAAGCCATGCCGTGGGGTCACCCAAGATGGATGGGTCATGGTGGAGAGGTCTGACAGAATGTGGGCAACTAGAGAAGGGAATGGCAAACCACTTCAGCGTTCTTGCCTTGAGAACCCCATGAACAGTATGAAAAGGCAAAATGATAGGATATTGAGAGAGGAACTCCCCAGGTCGGTAGGTGCCCAATATGCCACTGGAGATCAATGGAGAAATAACTCCAGAAAGAATGAAGAGATGGAGCCAAAGCAAAAACAATACCCAGTTATGGATGTGACTGGTGATGGAAGCAAGGTCCAATGCTGTAAAGAGCAATATTGCATAGGAACCTGGAATGTCAGGTCTGTGAATCAAGGCAAATTGGAAGTGGTCAAACAGGAGATGGCAAAAGTGAACGTCGACATCTAGGAATCAGCGAACTAAAATGGACTGGAATGGGTGAATTTAACTCAGATGACCATTATATCTACTACTGTGGGCAGGAATCCCTTAGAAGAAATGGAGTAGCCATCATGGTCAATAAGAGAGTCCGAAATGCAGTACTTGGATGCAATCTCAAAAATGACAGAACGATCTCTGTTCGTTTCCAAGGCAAACCACTAGTAAGACAAAACCCCAAAACTTGTTAGATGGTCCTTGGGGTGGATCTTAAGCCAGCTTATCTCATCTAGGTTATACCTTTTTGAGACTAAAAGCTAAGAACTCTGCTCCCCAAAGCAGCTTGACAACATCTCTAGGGGCATCACTGGACTCCCTGCCAGATTGCCAGGGCTCCTGCATTCCTGAAAGCTGGCCATTCACCTCTGCTTGACCATGTCTGGGAAATGGAGTCCTTAAGTAAATCTGGTCTCTGGAATGACAAATAACTCAAGATCCCTTCCATACCACTGCTTTTCCTATATTTGAGAACTGTCATCATAACTCTTTTGGTTTTCTGATTTTTCCAAGTTTTTAAAATATTTATTTATTTATTTGGCTGTGTCAGGTCTTAGTCGCAGCACGTGATCTTTCTACAACACGCGGGATCTTTCACTGAGGCCCATGGACTCCTTAATTGTAGTGCGTGGGCTTAGTTGCTCCAAGGCATGTAGGATTGCCATTCTCCGATCAGGGATGGAACCCAGGTCCCCTGCATTGCAAGGGAGATTCTTAACCACTGGACCACCAGGGAAGTGTCTTCAGCCATTTCTTAACATGATTATTGTTCCACAATTTTCATCAGCCTCCACAACTTTTCACTGGATATAAGACCAATTTTCAGAGGCTTTTTAAAATGTGATACCCCCAGTGAGATTCTACTTCACACCCATCTGACTGGGAAATCTGACAGTGCTAAGTGTGGCAAATTGCTATTGGGTAAATCAGTTGAGGATATATCCATTGAATGGAATACTACACAGGAATAAAAGTCAATGAACCCAAGTTCATCTATTGATACAGATAAATCTCACAAATGTAATGTTGGGCAAAGTGGCAGAAGGATATACATATGGTATGATTTTATATTAAAATATAAATACATGAAAAGCATCTTTATATATGTAGTTTAATTTTTTATATAAATATAAAAATATGTGTGAATAACAAATACCAAATTTGGCATAGTGAAGCCCTCTGGAAACAGGAGGAGGATGGAATGAGATCTACATACAACAGGTTTTAACTGTTGGCACAGTTTTACTTAAGTAGGGGATATCAGGTGTTTCTGGTATTGACTGTAATGTAAAAATAAACAAAAGTGTATGTAAGATTGGCAATAAGTATTGAAAGCCTCAAAATTGTTTATACTCTTTTTCTGCTCATGCCTAAACAATAAAAATGTACACAAATATATAAATGGATGGTTTTGGTGGCTTTATAACAGGGAAAAAATTACAAGCTAAAAGTTCAACTCTAATGGTGTAGTCCAAGATTATGTTCCATCCACATGATAGCTGGATACAATGTAGCCATTAAAATGTTTGTGTTAGTGGAGTATTTGCTGGCCTGGGAAAGTGCTGACCACTTACTACAGTTTTTAAAAGAAGGATGTCACAGGGATTTCCCTGGTGGTCCAGTGGCTAAGATTGTGCCCCCATTGGAGGGGGCCTGGGTTCAATTCCTGGTCAGGGAATGAGATCTCACATGCTGCAGCTAAGACCCAGTGCAGCCAAATAAGATAAATTAAAAATGGATGTCACAAAGTAATACATACTATATGATTTCAGTTAAAAAAATGAAGATATATGGGCATGAGGAATGCATAAATTGTGATATATTCCTATAATGCTATACAAAATAACAATTAAGAGAAATGAATTAGCCCTCATGTATCAGCTACATAGAGCTCAAAACTATAAAGCTGAGCAAAAAGTTTCCAAAACTGATGTATAACATATGCTGCCACTTATGAAAGGATTAAAAGCATACACAATGGTATCACATCTTGACTGTGGGTAGGTACTGTTGTGAAACGCTTAGAATAGTTCCTGGCACATAATAAGTACTTGCAGTGGGTTGTATTTTCCAAGATGGCCACAATAAGATTTCTCATCTTACATTGTGACATTTGCACTCTTCCCATCAAGAAATGGAAGTGTCTGTGTTTTCTCTTCTTGAATCTGGATAGGCAGAAATAATGCTATGTGCTTCCAAACACAGGTCAAGAAGTGGTACAACTTCTACTTGGCCCTCTTGGAATCTAGCCGCCATGCTGTGAAGAAGCCCAGGCTACACGAAGAGGCCGCACGCAGGTGTTCCAGCTGATGGCCTTGGATGAGGTCTTAGCCAACGGTCAGCATCAGCCAGCAGGTCTGTAAGTGAGAAAGCCTTCAAGATGACTCCAGTCCCAGCTGCCATCTGACTGCAACCTTATGAGAGAACTCCCCAACAGAGTCCAGTCAACCCTCAGACCTGTGAGAGATAATAATACGATTATTGTTTCTACTTTACTCCAGTAAGTTTTGGGGTGACTTGTAATACAGCAACAGAGAACTATAAGGTGTATGTAGGTGCTTATTAAAATAAATAAAATAGAAAATTATAAAAACAGAGACAGAACGTGTCTCTGCCTTTCTGATAACCTGCTAACTTAATGATAATAAATATATCTCGGAAGGAAAGGAAGATTTAGACTGCAGAGAAATTAATGTTAGTCTTTTAAATACAAACAAGAAAATACCTTGAAGAAAGATATAATTATCATTTGTTAATTCTAGGTTTGAAAGCTTTTATTTAAAAAATTATCCATTTTCCCCCTACCCCCCAATACACATATACCCCTCCAGAAAAGTAGATTCAGGTCTACGAAGGGGTCTCTAAAGCTATCAGTTTTGATCAGATGCTGTGTCACTAGTCAGAGGAGCCCTGGAGCCTTGAAAGACTTCTCAGGGTGGGGAAGGGCCACCCTGTGGACTGAAAGGATAACAGAGGCCAGGAGGAGGGCTAAATCAGCGCAGCCTCTTTTACATTCCATGACGGAATGTGAGAGGTGATCTCATCTCTCATTACAGACTACCACACATCTCAGCTAAGCTCACTCATCTCTGATACAAGAATGATAATAACATACAGCTCCTCCTGGAATTCGACGAAGGAATGTGGAAGCACCAGAGAGAGGAGATATTCCTCAACACCCCTTAAACATAGGGACCCAGCCAGCGTATCAGAGACGCTTTACAAAGGGCACCTTTTTGTATTGCGTAAGATATGAAATGAAGTGACTCCTACAGGGAAACAATTAAGGGGGCTAGAAAGGCAGAAGGAATGGAAACTCATTCTCCATCAAAGAGCTGGTCTTTGCAGGTGAAAATGTGCAACTTCCCATTTTCAAGTAGAGCAGCTCAAAAGAACAGAACAGGATTATTCTGCAGCCTAAGAAAAATAGATGGATCCAATCATCCTTGGAGAAGATAGCCCAGTTGCTGAAAGAATCCCTACAACGGCATTCTCAAACTATCTTCACTGAAGAACCAGCTTTTTTTTCATTTCCGATCCAACATCTATTGATACCTTTGCCAAATGAAATGAAAATAAAGTACTAGAAAGAACAATCACATGCTTAGATTGCTGTGAAACTTCCTAGATGCTTACTCTCAGTTCCCATGCTTATGTCGATCCCACCTTGAATAGCACTGCCTTACAAGGCTCTGTCTTAGACAGCAAATCTCCCACTGTCCGTTTTCACAATAAATGTTGTTTAGTCGCTAAGTCATGTCTGACTCTTTGGTGACCGATGAACTGTAATCTGCCAGGCTCCTCTATCCATGGGATTTTCCAGGCAAGAATATTGGAGTGGGTGGCCATTTCCTTCTCCAGGGGATCTTCCCAACCTGGGGATCGAAACCACATCTCCTGAGTTTCCTGCATTGGTAGGTGGATTCTTTATCACTGAGCCACTGGGAAAGCCCTTCACAATGAATAGATCTCTTGTAAATGAAGTATAGAAATGAACTATTATAGAAAGGTGAGAATTCAACATCTATGTTTATTTTTCATCGCTACTCAGAGGAATTGGCTCATTCTTAGCAAATATTTTTAAAATTGTTTTAGTGGAAGAAATTAGGGCAGGTTGGAATTTTGTAAAACTCTGTCTCAAGCCTTAAATAAGAATATGACTGTCCAGAATCTCAGGAGGCAAGCTACTTGTCCTATCTGGCAATTTCTATTAATTGATCCACCAATTAAGGGAGTCGGATAGACAGAGCACCTTGAGAGTTAATTTAGAGTCTGGATTTTAAAAATTGATGAGCATAAAATTTCACTGCTCTTGACACACCTCACAGCTGCCTAACTCTGGACCAGGTGCACCTGTTTTCCAAGACAACCTCCAAGACAATGCCTCTAGCCAAAGTGGCAAGGAAAGGAGTGAGTTTCATTCAAGGACCTGCATTTGGGGCTTAATGAGGCATACAAGATTATTGTTTATAACACAGTCACAATATGCAATTTACAAAGTGATTAAATCTTGCCCCAGAAGGGTGCACATGGATCCATGTCCCATGATGCCCCAATTATTTAGAAGATTTTCTTTTCTGTCATAATTTGCTCTCCAGTGACCAAAAAAAAAAAAAAAAAAGGATTTGAACTACTCTGAGTTCAAGGTCATAACAGCCTTTGTTTTCTTCCAATTCAATAGTAGCAGAAACAAAGTCTCAGCTTAAAAAGTAAAAATAAAAAAAGAAAAGACCCTCTTCCTGAACCCCCAGATGTGGCCATGCAGATTTTGATCTTTGGGTTGTCATCCTTGGTAACTTAATATCCTTTCATTCCCTTAGACTTTACCTTTCAGTTTCAGTTCAGTTAGTCTCTCACTGTGTCCAACTCTTTGTGACCCCATGAATCGCAGCATGCCAGGCCTCCCTGTCCATCACCATCTCCTGGAGTTCACTCAGACTCATGTCCATCGAGTCAGTGATGCCATCCAGCCATCTCATCCTCGGTCGTCCCCTTCTCCTCCTGCCCCTAATCCCTCCCAGCATCAGAGTCTTTTCCAATGAGTCAGCTCTTCGCATGAGGTGGCCAAAGTACTGGAGTTCGGCTTTAGCATCATTCCTTCCAAAGGAATCCCAGGGTTGATCTCCTTCAGAATGGATTGGTTGGATCTCCTTGCAGTCCAAGGGACTCTCGAGAGTCTTCTCCAACACCACACTTCAAAAGCATCTATGATTGTTATTCTTTGAAGGTATTTTTAGTTACTGTACAGATTCTTCCCAGCCCTTTGGGGTGGGCAGTATTGTTATTATATCCACTTTCTGTGGCAGTACTAACAGTATTTGGCTTAGGTGCCATGGGTCTAAATGAGGAATGAACCAATCAGAAGTGACACTGGCAGGGAACTCCCAGTGTAGCTGGAGCAGAGCCCAGAAGGAAAACTGGCCCAACCCATTTGTGAGAGGAGGAAATAGATGGTTAGGAAAATTATGCCTCTTGGTCACACAGTCAATATTTTCCACTTCACTTCCAAACCCTCCTCTTCTCTCCCATCACATTTCCTACCACTTTAAAATAATGTCAAAAGTCCAGAATGAGCATAAAAGATGGTAGATAAGTTTCTTTCATGTTATGTAAAAAGAAAGGAAAAAAGGAAGGATGAAGGGGGAGAGAGAGAGAGAGACAGAAAGAAAAGAAAATATCAGAGCCCCATAGTCAGCATTCTTTATGAGAAGTGGAAATGTAATCTCATTGTGATGAACTGTTTTCAAACATCCATTGTTCAGGTTGATTGTAATTTTTCAATCTATTTTGTCTGTGTAGTGCTAGGTTTTTCAACAGTGGTGCTATTGACATTTGACATTGTGAGCCATATAATTCTTTCTTGTGAGGGCCGTCCTGTGCATTGTAGGATGTTTAGCACCATCCTGACTTCCACCCATGACATATTAATAGCACCCCTGGAGATGCGACAACCAAAACTGTCTTCAGACACTGCCAAACGTCTCAAACAGTTCTCCAGTTGAGAACCACTAGTATAGTGTGCTGGTTTTAAACGTGTTTTCAAACTCAATTTATTTTATGCCCAAAGATCAAAAGTTGCAGCCAAGAATAGAGAAGAAAAATAAGATTTTTTTTCTTGTCTTTTTTTTTTAATTGGAGGATAATTGCTTTAAATGTTGTGTTGGTTTCACAACATGAATCATCCCTAAGTATACATGTACCCCTTTCCTCTTGTGCCTCCCTTTCACCCTTGCCCAAGATTCTTGCATTAAGAGAATTCTATACAAAATGGATAAACAACAAGCTTCCACTGTACAGCACAGGGAACTATATTCAATATGATGTGATAAACCATAATGGAAAAGAATGTGAAAAAGAATATATATATATATATATATGCATAACTAAATCGCTTTGCTATACAGCAGAAATTAACACAATATTTTAAATCAACTATACATCAATAAAATAAATTTTTAAAAAGAGAACTCTATAAGTTGATCAAAAATTTCCCCCAGGATCTTCTCTGACTGGATTTTGAACGCAAATTGAATCATTAAATCAGACAGGTAGCCAAGAGTGGAAACCTATCTTTGAACTGTATGTTTCACTAACTATTAATACATTCATCTACCTATTATGATGCATAAAATGCCATTTCTTGATATTTTTCTAACATTTTCAATAATTTCTTGTTTGTTTTAGATATAACTTTTTCTTTCACTTTTTCTTAAGTAAAATAATGACATTATCTGAGGAATTTACACAAATTCTTTTACGTTTTTTTATACAAAAGTAATTTTCAAAGTACTTTGATAGGATTGAAAAGTGCTCAGTAAGAAATATACCTTTCAGCTTGCCCTATGCCTACACTCATAGCTGCATTACTCATAACAGCCAAGAGGTGGGATTAACTTAAATGCTCATCCACAGTTGGACAAAATGGATAAACAAAATGTGAAATATAAATACAGTGGAATATTATTCAGCCTTAAAAAGAAAAGAAACTGACACAAGCTACAGCACTGATGAACTTGAGGACATTATGCTAAGTGAAATAAGCCCATCACAGGAGGACAAATATCATACTATTCCACTTATATGAGGTACCTGAAATAGTCAAATTCATAGGCACATGAAGTAAATAGCAATTGCCAGTGGCTGGAGGAAGGAGGTATTGAGAGTTTTTATTTAATGGGCACAGGGTTTCTCTCTGGGAGAATAAGAAAAGTATGGAGCTAGATAGTGGGGCTGGTTTGCACAACAATGCACCAAATGCCAACAAACAGCACACTTACAGTGAGAAAACTGATAAATTTTGTGACATGCATTTTGCCACAATGAAAAAATTAAGTTGAAACATCAGCGATATAAAAAAACTAAAATAGGTACATAAAAAATGTGCAACCGTAATAGTGAATACATCATTCACAGAAAGCACTTTTCTCTGGGGCAAAGTGCATGACATTACTGTGATATACAGGGACACACTCATTGTTCCTTGAAATTTGTTAAATGTGTTTCCAGACATTGTGCTGGACGGGTCCTGTGGCCAATCCATCTATTTCAGTTATCACTGAAATCCAATTGCTGAGGCAAGTCAACCCCATATAAACTCTCTAAGCTGATAGAGACATTTCAAAAGAAGGATCTGCCCTCTCTTTGCTTTTTCCTCAGCATGCCAATTAAGTCTCAAAAACTATTCAGATCATTAAGAGCTGAAAATGAATCTTGTTTCTCTCACCCACTGCTGCAAGAGGGAGCAGCATCCTAGTTCTTTTTTTTTTACTTTCTTTTTAAAAATTCATTTATTTTATCTATATTTATATTTGGCTGCACCGGGTCTTCGTTGTTGCACTCGCATTTTCTCTAGTTGCAGTAAGCGGGGGCTATTCTCTAGTTGTGGTGTGTGGACTGCTTCTTGGGGTGGTTTCTCATGTTGCGGAGCACAGGCTCTAGGTGTGTGAGTTTCAGTAGTTGCAGCACATAGGCTATAGTTATTACAGTCTGTGGGCTCTAGAGCTTGGGTTCAGTAGTTGTAGTGCACAGCCTTAGCTGCCCTGTGACGTGTAAAATCTTTCCAGACCAGGGATCGAATTTGTGTTCCCTGTATTGGCAGGTGCATTCTTAACCACTGTACCACCAGGGAGATCCCCCACTTCTTTCATTGCCCCAAACCCTATTATTAAATATCTGACATTGTGGAATTGATTTGTTCTGTTAATAATAGGAAAAAAAAAGCAAATATCTCTAGTAAAGTATAGTGGACAAAATGATACTCTATTCTGGTTAATGAAATAAAAAGTTGGAAAAGAGAGTTGTCGTATGTGGGATGAAGTGCAATCACTATCCAAACATTTCTATTTAAAACAGGACACTTATTGCCTGGCTACTGTCAGCATAAACACCCTACTTCTATCACCAATTTTCATCCAGGTCGTTATCAGTTAGCATGTGCACATTCCTATGCCAAAGTCTTTATTTTGGAACAGGATATGGAGAGGAAGTCTGGGGACAGGGTGGGGCTGGAATTAAGGATTTGGAGAATGGAAGGAAATGGAAGGGCTTCCAGCATCCATCTAGTTCCTTGGACTGGTTTTGAGCTCACTAGTGAGACAGGTTCAGAGGCAGAATTTGATGGAACTATTCAAGAGGGGCTTTTGGAGACCTGTCAATAACAGGGAAGGACTAGGTGGAGGCTCCCCGTTCTGTTTGCTTCAGCACTGTTCTCGGGCTCTGAGAACCTGGGAATGCTGGGGAAACCCAGAATCCACAGCTGAGGGGTGGAAATCAGAGGGTACCACCATGAGGTTAAGACAGCAGCAGTGGACAGGGGATCCAAATCTGGAGAAAATGGAGGAGGAAGTCATAACAGGCACTACTGAAACACTCCCGTTAGTAACAGTAATGCTGGGTCACTAAGATGTGAAAACATATTTTATCCGTGGAACTGAATTAGGCCTGAGGGCCTGAGTCAGGAATGACAAATAACAGATAGCACAAAACCTATTAATTTCAGTCCTAGAGTTCCAGGGAAAGATAATAAATACTTTTAGCCATTAAAGCAATAGTAATATATTATAAAGGAATTTTTTAAGGTGTAAACTCACAAGGAAAGGAAAAATGGAAGAAGAGGCAACAGCATCATAATTTTGGAAGCCAGAAAGCAGGGAGCAAGGGATTTAGCGAACAGAGAAGCCTAAAAGTAATAAGAGAAGGTCTCCCAACTAACTGGCCAAGCTGGATCAACTACAGAGAATTTCAGTCTATAAGATCCATGTATGTACTGCTACTGCTAAGTCACTTCAGTCGTGTCCGACTCTGTGTGACCCCACAGATGGCAGCCTACCAGGCTAGCCCTGGATTCTCCAGGCAAGAAAACTGGAGTGGGTTGCCATTTCCTTCTCCAATGCATGAAAGTGAAAAATGTATGTACTAGGAGCTTCAAATCAGATTTTCCATCTTCAGACATGCTCAAATAAAAGTATTATAAGATTGGGACAAGATAATAATGCCTATTTTCACCACTTCTATTCAATATTATAACTGAAAATTCTAGCCAGAGTCATTAGTTAAGAAGTTAATATATGGCATTCAAATTAGAAAGGAAGAGATAAAATTATCTGTTTGCAAATGACATGACATTATATAGAAAATCCTAAAGGAATCATAAACACACACATGTATACACATACATACACACACAAAACCATTAGTACTAAGAAATGAATACAGCAAAGTTACAAAATATAAGATCAACACACAAAAATTAGTCATGTTTCCATATACACTAGAAATGAATAATTTAACACTGAATTAAGAAAATAATTCCATTTGCAATAAAACTGGAAAGAATACTTAGGAACAAATTTAACCAAGGGACTATAAGAATTGTACACTGTAAATTTTTTAAATGCTGAAAGAAATTAAACAGCTAAATAAGTAGTATGACATCTTATGATTATGATTTGGAAAACAATACTGTCAACATGATAGTGCTACCCAAAGTGATCTACAGGTTCAGTATCAAGAGCTCAATAGCCTTTTCTGCAAAAAAGAGAAAAGCTGACCCTAAAATTCAAATAGAATTGTAAGTGAATCTGAATAGGCAAAGCAATCATGAAAAAGAAAACAAAAAGTTTGAGGACTCACACCCCCTGTTTCTAAAACTTTCAGTAAAGCTACAATAATCAGGATGACATAGTACTGCATATTAACAGACATAAAGATCAACAGAATAGAATCAAAGTCCAGAAATACAGCCATATAGCTGCAGTCAACCAAATCTCAACAAATGCGACAGATTCCCAACAGTGGGGGCAAAAATAATCCCTTCAACAAACAGTGCTAGGACAACTGGACAGTCACATATAAAATAAGTTAGATCCCTACCTCACATCATATTTTAAAAAGTAACTCAAAAGGCATCAAAGACTTAAACGTGACTGCTAAAAGTATAAAATTCTTAGACAAAAACAAGAAAATCTGTACTACCATGGATTAGGGAATGGTTTCTTAGATATAACACCAAAAGCATTTTACAAAATAAAAAAATAGGTAAACTGGACTTTATCAAATTTTAAAACATCTCTGTTTTAAAGAACACTATCAAGAAAGTAAAAAGGCAGCCTATAGAATGAGAGAAAATATTTGCAAATCACATATCTTTCAAGGGTCTATCATCCATAACATTTGGGGTTTCACTGGTGGCTCAGTGGTAAAAGAATCTGCCTGTGATGCAGGAGACCCGGGTTTCATCCCTGGGTCAGGAAGATCCCTTAGAGAAGGAAATGGCAACCCACTCCAGTATTCTTGCCTAGGAAGTGCCATGGACAGAGGAGCCTGGCAGGCTGCAGTCCATGGGTCGCAAACAGTCGGACACGACTGAGCATTCATGCAGGCAAGCAGGCATCCATAATATTTAATACAAGTGTTACAACTCAATGACAAAAAAGCAAACAATCCAATCAAAGAAAAAAAGCAGGCACCTGAGGATTAACAGACATCAGAAGAAAGCTTCTCTAGGGTCAAGATGTGGATCAGGACAAGCAAACAGAAAGAAGAAATTGTTGGAAACAGTGACGGTGCAGGGGGAAGATATTATGTGAAATAAGCACAGTATGCTACTAGTGAAAAAAGAAAACGAGAATGGCCTTGGAAATCAAAAATAAAAAACTCTCTAGAAGGTTTGGAAAATGAAGTAGAGTATCAAAACTGCCATTTAAACCTGATTAGCCTGACCCCAAACCCATGAAAATAAAAGATATCTTAAATTTGTTAATATTATCAAACTTGACTTATAAACTTGTATTTTCCTGTGATGAATAACAGGGCATCTTATATTGCTACATTTATTAGAGTCTGCTTAAGTCTTTAGTTATTTTTGAATCCAGCAGATCATCTGTAGAACTAGAGGCAACTTACTGCTTTTATTTGTACTGGAAATATAAAAAAAAATAATAATTTTTTGTTTGAATCTCTTTATGAAGTCATTGTGTGCAAATTATGGGACCTCATTCATACCAATTGCTATTGGCTAAAGCCTCACAATACATATGGGATTTTATTGTTTTTGCTTGGAGAATCTCACTCTGGGAAAAACATGCAATGTTTTAGCATTATGGAATTTTGGAGCTAGGAGAAATTCCAGATATCATCTAGCCTTGTGCAAATATGTGAAAAACTAAGGCAGCTGGTGACTGAATTGCTACTAGAATTCAAGTATGGTAGCTCTGAGTCCACTGCTATTTCTGCTCTATAGAACTATTGGAATTTAAAATAGCAATAGCCCTATTGCTCGCATATAATTACCTCAAAATCAGGAAACAGTAAGTGGGTCATCTGTTTCAACTATGGAATAAAATGAAAATGAGGACAGAAACACATAACTTGGTCTCCAAACTATAGCGCTGATGGCAAAGAAAGAGCAAATGTAACTTTACTTTTCCTTTGCATAATCAACAAGTATTTATTGAATTGTCACCAAATATGTAACAATGAATGAAGTCACTGGAATATAAACTGAAGCCTAAAAATTGCTGTGTATAAGCTGTCTGTGCACTATTAAAATCATTTGGTGCAACACTCATTAATTTCAATGAATAACTAACTCATGAATTTTAAATATATATGAAGTTGAATTCCCCTCACTGTGTAATTAAACCAATTACACATTGTCTTTTTACAAGGTAGTATTATATTTTATAGTGAATAAACTGTGAGAAATCATAGGGGGAGGAAATGGAGCTGGGTCAGCATACTGAACCTATATTTTTTCTACAATTTTTTAAATGACCTTTTATTATTACAGTGAAAAATCTGAAATGCAGATAAATGAAAATCAAAACCAGAGATGATCAGATTAGCACATATTTGAAATCTTTATCTCTGTAAAGATATATAATTTAACATATAAATTAGATTGTATGTTAGGTACTGCTTTGTAACCTCATCCTTTTTTTTCAGACAATGTTTGCTATCTTTTCATTTTAGCTGATTTTATCTCAATATCTGGATCCCTGATTATCATTGATCTTATTGAGGAAGATTCAGTGCAGGTTTTCTATCTCATTTGGTTATTCTGCCCCTTATATCTCTTAATTTAGCCTAGCCGATGCAGCACTGCATTAACTTAATGAAGAGACTTGGCCAGGTTTTCCATCTTTTGGTTTTTGTCTGCTTGCTTGCTTGCATATATGAGTTTGGTCCTCTATCCCCTGTATTTCCTGCTGCTGCTGCTGCTAAGTCGCTTCAGTCGTGTCCGACTCTGTGCGACCCCATAGACGGCAGCCCACCAGGCTCTGCCGTCCCTGGGATTCTCCAGGCAAGAACACTGGAGTGGGCTGCCATTTCCTTCTCCAGTGCATGAAAGGGAAAAGGGAAAGTGAAGTCGCTCAGTCGTATCCGACTCTTCGCGACCCCATGGACTGCAGCCCACCAGGCTCCTCTGTCCATGGGATTCTCCAGGCAAGAGTACCGGAGTGGGGTGCCATTGCCTTCTCCGCCTGTATTTCCTACAAACTATAAATTAGATGAAAATGTTTCATGTATCCAATTGGACATTTTTGGCTAGACTATGTCATCAGTGATATTGGTACTTCCTTGCATTACATCAGAAGATATAATAATATCCAAGGGCTTAAAAGAGTAGTAAGTAATTGCCTGCTGTGTGCCGAGTCCCTAGTAGAACATTAGCAAGTGCCCTGGCGAAAAGCAGGAGATGCGTGCCCAGCACAGTTTTCCTGGTCCTCTTCATCTTCTCCTTTCAATTTCCAGTTCTCTATGTTCTGTCTTTGTTGTTACTAAGTAGCTTGAGAGTTTAGGTGAGGTTTCTTGTGAGGAGTGATTGGGATGTTTGTGAGATTCAGGAAGAAAGAGTAATTATTAGAAGACAGGATGAAATAATACCTGCGTTTCTGGTAAGACTCCATTTGGCTCTATTTTCCTTTTCCTGTGTGCACTGCGTTGCAGCAATAACTTCCTTTTTGGGCTCCCAGTCACTGACCTCACCCACTCAATGGGACATTTTTCATTCTGTTGCTAAAGTGAAAGTCGCTCAGTCGTGTTTGACTCTGCGACACCATGGACTATACAATCCATGGAACTCTCCAGACCAGAATACTGGAGTGGGTAGCCTTTCGCTTCCAGAGGAATCTTACCAACCCTAGGGATCGAACCCAGGTCTCCCGCATTGCAGGCATATTCTTTACCAGCTGAGCCACAAGGGAAGTCCAAGAATACTGGAGTGAATACTGGAGTGGGTAGCCTATCCCTTCTCCAACGGATCTTCTCAACACAGGAATCAAACCGGGATCTCCTGCATTGCAAGTGGATTCTTTACCAACTGAGCTATCAGGAAAGTCCTCAGTCATTAAAGTCTCTATGTAAAATATAACCTAATAGAATCATGCTGCTAACTGCTGCTAAGTCGCTTCAGTCGTGTCTGACTCTTCGACCCCATAGACGGCAGCCCATGAGGCTCTCCCGTCCCTGGGATTCTCCAGGCAAGAACCCTGGAGTGGGTTGCCATTTCCTTCTCCAATGCATGAAAGTGAAAAGTGAAAGTGCAGTCGTTCAGTCGTGTCCGACTCTTAGCGACACCATGGACTGCAGCCTGCATTGCAAGTGGATTCTTTACCAACTGAGCTATCAGGAAAGTCCTCAGTCATTAAAGTCTCTATGTAAAATATAACCTAATAGAATCATGCTGCTAACTGCTGCTAAGTCGCTTCAGTCGTGTCTGACTCTTCGACCCCATAGACGGCAGCCCATGAGGCTCTCCCGTCCCTGGGATTCTCCAGGCAAGAACCCTGGAGTGGGTTGCCATTTCCTTCTCCAATGCATGAAAGTGAAAAGTGAAAGTGCAGTCGTTCAGTCGTGTCCGACTCTTAGCGACACCATGGACTGCAGCCCACCCGGCCCCTCCGTCCATGGGATTTTCCAGGCAAGAGTGCTGGAGTAGGGTGCCATTGCCTTCTCCGATAGAATCATGCAACTCTTTGTAATTTATATTTTTTAATTTTAAATTTATTTATTTTTTAATTGAAGGACAATTGCTTTATAGAATTGTTTTGGTTTCTGCCAAACATCAACATGAATCAGCCGTAGGTGTACATATATCCCCTCCCTCTTGAACCTCCCTCCCATCTTCTTCCCATCCCAGCCCTCTGGGTTGTTACAGAGCCCCAGTTTGAGTTTCCTGAGTCATACAACAAATTCCCATTGGCTATCTATTTTACCTATGGTAATGTAAGTTTTCATGTTACTCTCTCCATACATCCAACCCTCTCCTTCCTTCCTCAACCCATGTCCATAAGTCTGTTCTCTACATCTGTATTTCCATTGCTGCCCTGCAAATAATTTCGTCAGTACCATCTTTCCAGTGAATCATGCAACTTTTTTATTGGAAAGTCTCTGCAGGCTCTATCTGCTATAGGATACAATGCAAATTCCCCAACATAGTACCCAAGGCTTTCAAAGCCTGCCCCATCCTTACCTGTCCATTCATTCCCCACCTTGCACCCACACACTCTTCACTACAGCCATATTCTGCTTGCAGTCAACCTCTGAACATACCACGTCCCTTCACAATCCTGCCTCAGATCATGACAATTTCTTCCATCTTCAATGTGATCCCCCACTTCTGGCATAGAAGCTCCTAGTTAACTCTCCAGACCCAAAACAAATGGCCCATTGTGTAAAGCATTTTTCACTCTCCTGCATGAGGCGTTCTCTGTTTTGAGCAGCTATTACCCTTGTTACTGTCTTATGCCCTTAGTGTCACATGCTTAACTTGCCTGTTGAACCAATAGGTTGAGCAAGCATCATGTATAGATTGTAATCAAAATCCTACTTTCTTTGATCCACTCTTCTTTTTTCTCTAATTTATATAATGGAATTTTCACCTATATAGAAGTAGAGAAAAGAGTATAATAATTCCCATGTCCCCATTACCCAGCTTCAACAATTTGCACACCATGGCCAAAACTGTTCATCTATGCCTGTGCTAATTTTCTCTCCACAACAGTATTGGGCTTCTCTGGTGGCTCAGACCGTAAAGAGTCTGCCTGCAATGCAGGAGAGCCAGGTTCAATTCTTGGGTTAGGAAGATCCTCTGGAGAAGGAAATGACAACCTACTCCAGTATTTTTGCCTGGATAATTCCACAGATGGAGGAGACTGGCAGGCTACACTCCATGGGGTTGCAGAGTTGGACGCGACTGAGGGACTAACACTTATGACTTATGACAACAGTATTATTCAGAAGCAACTAGCAGACAATATCATTTTATCTATAAGTACGTCAGGATGCATCTCTAAATGATAAGAAATCTTAAAAAAATGATAATGATATTAATACCATTCTTTACAAAATTAACCATCATTTCTTTTTTGGCTATGTCGGATCTTAGTTGCAGAACATGGGGTTTTTAACTGGGGCATGAGAACTCTTAGTTGTGGCATGTGAGATCAAGTTCCTTGACCAGGGATCCAACCCAGGCCCCCTGCACTGGACTATAGGAGTGGAGTCTTAGTCACTGGATTACCAGGAAAGTCCCTATAATTTCTTGATAGTATCATAAAAATGCTATCATTTTTTATTCCATAGAGTTCCTCTTCTGGCACTAGTTGAAAATTCCAGTTGGCCTGTGAAGCCTCTGATCAGTCTTACAAAATAGACAGACCTATGCTTGCTTTTCCTACAGTCAACTGAAGTAGCAAATACAGTCTCATTTCAAAAACCAGAATCTCCTATTTCCTGTAATAATCAAAGCTCAGAGCCTCAAGTAGGGTGTATCTTCCTGCTGGACAAGGATGAAGAATTTAGATCTTCTTTTTGCTCTTTTTTTTTTTCTCATTTGCTCTCCTACTCTGCCAGAGTTGGGGGTCTTGGGAGAGGTATGAATGGCCCCCTTCCTTGCCATTTCCGTGCCTAAGAGGACGCACTGCTCCTCTGGAAAGTCACACGTGCCTCCATCCTCAGCCTCTTGGCCTCTGGGCCCCCTCCAGCCTCTTCTGTTCTAGGCAGTCAGTCCTACTGGACAGGGTACAGAAGTGCAGGGCAATTCCAATGCAGGGGAGTCTTCTGACCCTACCTTCAAAACAGCAGCCCCTCCTCTCTCAAACCCTGTTCTGTGTTCTATTTGAAATGTTTCAGGTCCGAGTTTTGCAACTGCCAACTGGAAGAAACACATTTTAGCATACCTGCATGGTTATATTTGAAGTGAGTTCCTTGTGGACAGCGTCTAGTTGGGTCACGTATTTTATTGACTCCACCAAGCCCTGTGTTTCAATTGGTTTATTTAGACCCTTTATGTTAACAATAGGTTAGGGCTTAAGTCTGCCATTTGGGTTTTTGTTTTCTGCTTATTCTTTCTGAAAAAACCACATTTGAAAGCCCTCCACGGTATCTACTTTGAGTACCCCTCAAGCATGGGATTAAGAAGGTCACATTTTAATTCTCTTCTGCCCTCCTTATATTCTTAAGTCCAGGAACTGTAAAACAAGTTATGTTTCATTTCCTATGTAAATAGTGCATGGGGAGGGGGATTCTTATCATCAACTTACTTTATTACACTGATCTCTATTCACCTGATACCTCAGTTGAAGCTGAGACAGAGATGCCCCACTTTACTATCCCATGTCATTTATTTACACGTCTCTCTTCCTTTCTGGCAGAGAAGGCAGTGGCACCCCACTCCAGTACTCTTGCCTGGAAAATCCCATGGACGGACTGTGAATAATATTTGAACAAGATTTGAATGTTATTCATCTTTCTGTATTCCCCAGCAACTGCTAGATGCTTAATACATGCTGACGCTTTGTTTACTAATACTTTCACCAAAAAGATCAAACTCTTTAAGAAAAATCCTTTACTTTAAAATTTTATTTTTATTTTATTTTTATTTTGGCTGCACTGGGTCTTCACTAAGCACATGGGCTTAGTTGCCCCTTGGCATGCGGGGTCTTAGTTCCCTGGCCAGGGACAGAACCTGCAATCCCTATACTGGAAGGAGGATTCTTAACCACTGAACCACTAGGCAAGTCACCTAAACTCTTAATTTTGAAATAATTCCAAACTTACAGAAAGGTTAGAAGAATTGTGCAAGGGACCCCCAGATTCCCTTTGCTCAGCCAGATTCACCAACAGAATTTTGGTGGGGATTTTGCCACATTAATGTTACCATTTTCTCTTTCAGGGATCAGATCTTTTTTTGAAACCTCTATTCAACTTACTGCTGTAAAATTAATTTCCCTTTAGTGCCTTTATTAGCTGTGTTTTCTCTATGAATTCACCAGTTTTCATGTCCTAATAGAAAGAGAAAAGATGGAGTAGAAAGGATAAGATGAGCTTTTTCTATTCAGTAACTACTGGGATTTCATCCATTTAAAACCATAAGATTTAGTTTGAGGAACCAAGAAAGGCATTTAAAATGTCTAGGAATATGGTTAAGCTACAAGAAAGTGGGACCATCTTCTAGAATAGACTATTTTTAGTAGCAGAATTACCTTAGAAAAGAACAATGTCACATTACATAAATAGCCCTTTCTGGAAGCACAATGATAATTCTGTGTCTCCTATTTAAAGAATCAGCCAGGAAAGGTTGAGAAAAATCTATTATATTATCAAAAGGAAAATTTTCATAATGGTGCAGGGGACTAATAACATTTAGGTAGAACCTGGCTACCTAGTTGGATGTGTAGGTGAGGGTGAGTTTTACGGAGTGTTCTCAAAGGTGCCTCTTCATATCCCATGAGATACTTCAATTTCTGACAGTTCAAAGGGAGATTATTCTTATTTTGACTTTAACTCACCTTTGATTCTGATTCTGACTTTAACTCACATGATTCTCACATATTGAATAGTGTGCTTTCACCTTAAGGAAGTACTAAGTGAAATCAACGAAACAGCTTGATTGATATGAGTTCCAAGAATTGCAACATACGGAAAAAAAAAGAACAATGAAATCATTCATAGAAGAGGCCATTCACAGAGAGTTTTGCACACTGTAGGAAGAAAATAACGAACAAACTGGAATAACAGAAGAGTGTAGCTCAGGATTCTGAACTTAGAAAAGTTCTGGCTTGAATTTAATTCATAGCCTATTAAAGTTCACAGTGTAGGTGCTTGGCTCAAGAAATACAACCAAAGTATCACTGTTCATTCCACTCATTTATTCTACCAATATTTACTGCCTTCTAGGCTCCATACTGAGCCAGGCAGTATTCCCGGCACAGGGCATTTAACAGCAGGCAAAACATTCCTATTCTCACCAAGATGACATTCAAGTGGGAGAGACAGTAATCAGTATGGAAGTGAAATAAGAGTGTGACAGAAGGTGGTAAGTGCTGTAGGGAAATAAGCAAGATTAGATGGATCTAGCCTGTCTGGAGAGCAGGCTGCAATCACAAGGGACAGCTTTGTTAAGAAGTAACAGTAAGCAGATTTCACTGGCACCCCAGTGGTTAAAACTCCCTCCTTCCTATGCAGGGAGTCCAGGTTTCATCTTTCCTCTGGGAACTAAGATCCCATGTACCTCCTCAGCTCTGTCAAAAAAAAAGAAGTAAGCCAAGACTTGGAAAAGGTGGGAGGAGCCTTCTGGGAAAGGGTCACAGCCAAGAAGGCAGGAGCACTTGGGCTTATTCCAGAAAGAGCAAGGGGGCCGGGATGACCCGAGCAGAGCTGGACACGAGAGAAGTGGAAGGAGACCACACAGCGCCCAGGGCTGTTGAAGGATTTCAGCTTCCACTCTTTCCTTGTCCACTCTGGCTGAGGCTGTGCTTTTGAGCAGAGAAGAACACAAGGGGACGTCATTTTTAAAGAATCTCTCTGGCTTCTCAGTTGAGAATAGACGGAGAGGGACAAGACAGAAACAGGGCGACCACTGCAGTGATCCAAGGAAGGACCAGCAGCGGTTTAGACCGGGGTGTAGAGACGTGGTGGGGGAAGAAATGCCTCCTGGATACACTCTGCGACAGAACCAACAGGACTTCTCGCAGGTTCGATGTGGGTTGTGAGGGAAGGAGGAGTCAACATGCTTCCAAGGTTTTTGGTCTGAACAGTTACCAAAAAATGGAGTTGTTATCAAATGAGGTGGGGAAGCTACTGATGGAGCAGCCTTGGAGGAGAAGGGCAGATCTGTTCAGTTTGGGGTATATTACTTTGACCTCCTAATGTGGAAGTCACCGGGAAAGTCTGGAGTTCAGGAGAAAGGTCCGGGCAGGAGAGATGATTTGGGAGTTGTCAGTGTATAGAGGATATTTATATACCTAGTCCCACTGCTACTGCTGCTACTAAGTCGCGTCAGTCGTGTCCGACTCTGTGCGACCCCATAGACGGAAGCTCACCAGGCTCCTCTGTCCCTGGGATTCTCCAGGCAACAACACTGGAGTGGGTTGCCATTTCCTTCTCCAGTGCATGAAGGTGAAAAGTGAAAGTGAAGTTNAACAAAGGGAACCGGGAGAGACTTTATTTTCTTGGGCTCCATAATCACTGCAGATGATGACTGCAGCCATGAAATTAAAAGACGCTTGGATCTTAGAAAAAAAGCTATAACAAACCTAGACTGCATATTAAAAAGCAAAGACATTACTTTGTAGACAAAGGTCCATCTAATCAAAGCTATGGTTTTTCCAGTAGTCAGGTATGGATGTGAGATTTGGACCATAAAAAAGCTGAGCACTTAAGAATTGATGCTTTTGAGCTATAGTGTTGGAGAAGACTCTTGGGAGTCCGTTGGACTGCAAGGGGATCCAACTGGTCAATCCTAAAGGAAATCAATCCTGAATATTCATTGAAAGCACTGATGCTAAAGCTAAAGTTCCTATACTTTGGTCACCTGATGGGAAGAACTGACTCATTGGAAAAGACCCCGATGCTGGGAAAGATTGAAGGCAGGAGGTGAAGGGAACAACAGAGGGCAAGATATTTGCGTGTCATCACTGACTCAATGGATATGAGTTTGAGCAATCTCTGGGGAATGGTGAAGGACAGGGAAGCCTGGCTTGCTGCAGTCCATGGGGTCTTAAAGAGTGGGACAGGACCGAGAGACTGAACAACAATGAAAATGACAATAAAAAAAGAGCAGGGATGGTATAGTATTATCAGATAAATTAGACTTAAAAATTTGTAAGAGGCAAAGTACATTGTATATTAACAATGGTTCCATACGGCAAGAAGACACAGCAATTATAAACATTTATGCAACTAACAACAGACCTTCAAGATATATAAAGCAAAGATGGACATCACTGAAAGAAGAGATAGTTGTACAATAAGCATGTAACCCCAAAGGGAAAGGGATGGGAGACTTTTCTCAAAACTAACAGCCCCTGAATTTTCTTTCTAAGAAGTGAAGGAGCTTTCCCTTATCTTTCTCTCCTTCCATGAGCTTCTTGGAATGAAGTGTTCCCTGCCAAGTTGAGAATTTTGCTCGTTTTCTAAATTCTCTAGGGTTGCTTCTGTGTCTTCAGGAAGACAGTTTAGTTGTGCTCCTGCCCAAACACTTGCTCATTCGAGATGAAGACTTTGGTTTTCTCAGGGCTAGATTAGGCTCAGCACAGAATCATAAACTTACCACTTACATAAAATTCATTTACTTCATGAGAAACAATATAAAGTTACCGAATTTGTCAGTTAAAGATTAAGAAGCTAAAACTGACCATCTGTAACCCATATCATTTTACATGAAAGACATAAAAAATTATATTGGAGTATAGTCGATCCACATTGTTGTGTTAGTTTAGGTGTACAGCAAAGTGGAAACAATTTTACCACTAACAAGATAGAAAGGCCATAACCACAGAATAAATATACTTCTTTAGCTTCAATATATCTAGTTCTCGGGAAAAGAATTTTGTGTGTTGTATGTCAAGCAATTAAAGTATTATTACCTGCCCCAATCTTTAGATGACATTTTGTTAATAAAAGATTCAGCTGAAATTCCCCTTTATAGTCTAAATATTTGATATTGTTCATACACTGGAGTCAATGATTTCTTTGGGAAAAAAAAGATTTACCTCCCTTTCCCCATGACAGAATCAACCACTTCCTCCAAAATATTTTCATAATTTTGAGGCAAGCCTTTAGCATATAACTGATAAGATTGCAATCAAATATTTATTTTTCTTTTATAGCAATTCCCAGGAAAGGGTTGATGGCTTCCCATATCTGTAAGCTAATATTTTATATTTTTGAGAATGTCAAGGAAATGAATTACTCAATAGATACAGATTAATTACAAATGAAAAAGGCATCTGGGAGTAAGAATATTCAGCAACTGCAAGGATAGGCTGCATGTAGGTCTGAAACCTGGGTCTGCCGCCAGGATGCTGTGCCTCCAAAGCGAGCTTTCAGGGCCCCATTGCTGCTGTTGCTCAGTCACTGCGTCGCGTCTGACTCCTTGCAACCCCATGGACAGCAGCAAGCCATGCTCCCCTGTCCCTCCCTCTCCCCCAGAACTTGCTCAAACTCATGTCCATTGGGTTGGTATGCTATCCAACCGGCTCATCCTCTGCTGCCCCCTCTTCTGCCTTCCATCTTTCCCAGCACCAGGGTCTTTTCCAGTGAGTCCACTGTTCCCATCAAGTGGCCAAAGTATTGGACCTGCACCTTCAGCCTCAGTCCTTCCAGTGAACATTCAGGGTTGATTTCCTTCAGGATTGACTGGTGATCTCCTTGCTGTCCTAGGGACTCTCAAGAGTCTTTTCTAGCACCTCAATTCAAAAGCATCAATTCTTTGACTCTCAGCCTTCTTTACAAAACAAGCTCTCAGTATCTCACTACCCTGTGGTATTCTGTAAGGTTGAAATGCTAGTGTAGTTACTGGGATAAAATCAGGATGGGCTTTTAAGTGAGAATAGATATGGTGACTTTTTTTTAAAGGAGTGTAGAATTATTCAGTTTGAAAATTAATGCAAACTGATCCTCAAGATATATACTGTTGCATAAATTCAGATTTTACAGTTTTTAAAAAGCCAGTAATATATGTTATTACCCCAAATATTAGGATTTTGGATATTAGGCACACTTTATTTCAGAATGTCAGTTACAGACACAACCCTTCCTTCCCTGGCCGAGGTTTTCGGACTTTCTAAGGTGTCATCTAGCAGCTACATATCCTTTTGGTAGAGGTCCCTGAATATGCCTTTGGCCACATATTCTCAACTGTGTCATATTAGAGACAGTATTCAGCAGAGGATGATGCCATGTGTTGACGGCCAAAGAATGAACGTCTGGAAGGTGACTCAATCCAGATATGTCGTTTTATTCCCTCAGATTTTACTAAAGTTTGATATCATGTAGCAGCACATTTCTCAGCTGCCAGGTTGGGTCTTTGTGACTAGTCAGCTTATTTTACATGGAATATGCTGTGCTGAGTCACTCAGTCGTGTCTGACTCTTTGTGACACCGTGAACTGTAGGTGTCACAGACTTCTCTGTCCAAGGGGATTCTCCAGGCAAGGGTACTGGAGTGGGTTGCCATACCCTCCTCCAGGGGATCTTTCCAACTCGGGATCAAACCCAGGTCTCCCACGTAGCAGACAGATTCTTTACCGTCTGAGCCACCAGGGAAGCCCTGTACATGGGATACCAAATAGATAAACGCTTGCTCATCACTGAGGTGTGTATGGGAAAAGGTTTTGGGAGCTATGGTGTGTGTGCATGTGTGTGTGCTCTTGTTGAAGATGATTTATGAAGAAAATTTTCCACACTGTGTGCCTGTTGAAGACCCAGAATCTGTTATTCCTTTCATTTCTCCTTGCAAAACAGACCACTTTTTCTCCCAGACCGTCTCCTGTGTAATACAGAACCAAGGCAGCTGGCACGCAGTGCTGACATTGTTTCCCTGAGGTCTGCCTTTAACGCTCCGGTGCAGTCTGTACATCTCACACCTCTTGAGACACCACAGGCAACGCATTTATCATTTCCCCTAAAACAGAACAGAGAACGCCATCCTTCCAACCTTGAATATTAGTTTCCTCATCAGACATAAACATACCACCGAACCAGGGCTCCATATTTTATGGGGTCATTTCCTGAGGCTGGAAAACGGATGGTGTGGACTTGTGCCCTGCCTGGTAAAGGCTTCAGCCTGAAAGTGACCCTTCCTGCTCACATTTCTTGGCTAGAACAAGTCCCATGGCCCACTTAATTTCACAGAGGAGAGGTGCAGCCTTTCCTGTGCCTCCCGAAAGAAGGGAGTTCATCACAGTGAACAACCCAAATGACTACCTGAGAAATTCCCTGATTACGTGGTATTAGTGGTCATTTCCCTATGGCTGTAGCAAACAGCAGAGATGTATGGGAGACAGGTCAGTCCTCTCTCCATCTCTCCCTCCAACTCTGTCCTCTCTGAAAACAAATTCAGATGGTTGTGATGTAGTAGAGTGCACGGGTAAGTGTAAGTTATTAATAACATTCCAGGCCTTGGGGGGTTTTGTACAGGTGTAAGGCATTTGCTTTCCTCTGCACTGAACAAGCTGGATGGTTTCTGCACCTTGGACATCAAAGAGATGTGGGGCTGGAGGCCTAGAGTGAGAGGGAGCAGTGCCCTGAACATCAGCACCTGACCCCAAGAGCAGCTCCAGCAGCAGAGGTGACAGAAGTGAGGTATCAGTGGTCAGCCAGAGCCTGGGCAGTGGACAGAGCTGAAAGGAGTCAGGCTGACATGGGTGTGGAATGGTGAAATCTAGTTGTAAGTTATGATGAGCCTAGACAGCATATTAAAACGCAGAGATATCACTTTTCTGATCCTGTAGTCCATATAGTCAAATATGGTCAAATGTCCATGTAGTCAAAGCTATGGTTTTTCTAATAGTCATGTATATATGTGAGAGTTGGACCATAATAAAGGCTGAGCACTGAAGAATTGGTGCTTTTGAACTGTGGTGCTGGAGAAGGCTCTTGAGAATCACTTGGACTGCAAGGAGATCAAGCCAGTCAATCTTAAAGGAAATCAACCCTGACTATTGGAAAGACCGATGCTGAAGCTGAAGCTCCAATACTTTGGCCATCTGATGCAAAGAGCTGGCTCATTGGAAAAGACCCTGATGCTGGGAAAGGTTGAAGGCAGGAGGAAAAGGGGACGACGGAGGATGAGATGGTTGGAAGGCATTTCCGATTCAATAGAGATGAGTTTGAGCAAATTCTGGGAGATACTGAGTGACGGGAGCCTGGCTTGCTGCAGTTCATGGGATTGCAGAGTCAGACATCACTGAGTGACTGAATAACAACAAGAACATCCCCTGGGGATTTTGGGCTTCAGTGTGGACAGGAAATCTCCTAATAATAGGAGGTCGTGAAAGCCAGAGAAAATTTAGTCTGATGAATGCTGGCTGAGCTGAGTAGAACTCCCAGGCTAGCGGGCCCTAGCAGAGTACCAGTTACATTAAAAAGAATTAATGATAGAAGTTGATAATTGCATTGTGGTTAATATGAGAATATCTGTATTGGGAAAGGACATAATTATCTAGGGAAAAGGCCTTCATATATGTAACTTATCCTCAATATGTTAAAGAAAGAAAGGCTGTGTGAGTTTTTGTGTGCATAAAGAGAAAGGCATACATGATAAAGCAAATTGGGTAGAATACAAACTAACAAGGGATCTAGGTAGAGGCTATATGTGTGTCTTTGTTCTACACTTATTTTCGCAATATTCTGTACATTTTCAATTATTTTAGGCTCCAAATTAAAACAGAATGACATGACAGTGTGGCACATGTCACAATTTGGGTGACAAAGTCCATAGTAGGCTGGGGGAGCATCCATCAGCTATGATTGGGGGTAGGAGGGGAGCATCCATCAGCCTTGCCTGGGGTGGGGAATTCAGGGCGGGCTTCATGGAGAAGTTTCGGGAGAGATTGGAAGGATGACGACCTGATGGAGGTGTATGAGGCCCTGGGGCATTGACTGAGGCGGGAGCAGGACAGGCTGCAGGGGGGAACCGAGAGGTCCCGTCCATCCTGAGAGTCTGTTACGGACAGGAACACTGTGTGTGCTCTGACCCTGCAGGGCTCGCCCTCCTCGTGGTGAGGGTCACCTGTGTGACCACGAGTGCTGCCTCCTGCCCCTCCAGACAGTTACACAGTCCTTCTCATTGCTGGGGGCCCAGCGTCAGGAACCTTCAAGGGAAGAAACCCCGAGGGAGGGGCTTGCAGCCCAGAGTGGCCTGGGATGGGCAGCGCCCACATGCTTTGCTCTCCCATAAAGGCTCAGCACTTCACTCGTGTCAGGACTCTCTGCAGAGGCCGTAGCTCTGAGTTCCTGGCATCTGCGAGGAAGGAAGGGGATAGCTCTGTGTGCTGTGAGGAAGCTGACTCTGAGACAAGATCCGAGTGTGTGGGGAGCCACGATGCCAGCTCAGGTCTGATCTTGGTCTCAGGGATGCAGAGTTTCAGAGAAAGGGACCTGTGGGCCCTTAAGGATTTGAGGGTGGGATGCTGCTGCTAAGTCGCTTGGATGAGGTGGGGTCTATTCCAGGAGATTCGAGAATGCTCAGAATCCCGTCACTTTCCATTTGAGGTTTCCATATGCAGAAAGTTCAGAGATCATAATGGGAAGATGAAAAACGATGGATCGCAAGGGTGGAAGGGAGAGAAAGAATGAACCCGCCAATGACGTTCTGCACTTCCTTTTTTCTTTGGGGCCAGGTGCCAGATTCTGCCTCCTGCTGTTCCTNCACAGCTATTTGTAAGGCCTCCTCAGACAGCCATTTTGCTTTTTCCCATTTCTTTTCCATGGGGGTGGTCTTAATCCCTGTCTCCTGGACAGTGTCACGAACCTCATTCCATAGTTCATTCAGGCACTCTATCTATCAGATCTAGACCCTTAAATCTATTTCTCACTTCCACTGTATAATCATAAGGGATTTGATTTAGGTCATACCTGAATGGTCTAGCGGTTTCCCCTACTTTCTTCAATTTAAGTCTGAATTTGGTAATAAGGAGTTCATGATCTGAGCCACAGTCAGCTCACGGTCTTGTCTTTGTTGACTGTATAGAGCTTCTCCATCTTTGGCTGCAAAGAATATTATCAGTCTGATTTCGGTGTTGACCATCTGGTGATGTCCATGTGTAGAGTCTTCTCTTGTGTTGTTGGAAGAGGGTGTTTGCTATGACCAGTGCATTTTCTTGGCAAAACTCTATTAGTCTTTGCCCTGCTTCATTCCACATTCCAAGGCCAAATTTGCCTGTACTCCAGGTGTTTCTTGACTTCCTCCTTTTGCATTCCAGTCCCCTATAATGAAAAAGACATCTTTTTTGGGTGTTAGCTCTAAAAGGCCTTGCAACACCTACCATACCCATTGCTTATTCATGTGCAACTCTTTGCATTCCCATGGACTGTAGCCCTCCAGGCTCCTCTGTTCATAAGACATTTCAGGCAAGAATAATGGAGTGGTTTGCCATTTCTTCCTCCACGGGAATCTTCCTGATCCAGGGATTGAATCCACATCTCTTTTGTCTCCTGTACTGCAAGCGGATTCTTTACCATTGAGCCATTAGAGAAGCCCAGGCACCCATTGGTGAAGCTCATTACAGTCCCACTCTGCCTCCACATGTGCTTGGTCCAAGAGCAGATAAAGTCCACTGCTACTCAACAGGCTGAGTGGCAAACTGCAACCTATGGCCAGAAGTTCTTATCCCAGCTTCTTCTCTCCAAAAAATAAGTGCATTCGCTTTCAGGTACCTTCCTGCTGAGCACCCTTGTTCAGTCTTAACTTTGGCCTCTGTAATCACACCAACATCAGGAAAGACTGATGTAGCAGAATGAGAGATCCATCTGAACCTTGCATGACACAGGATTCAGAGAGTGTGGTCCACCATTTGGTTCAGACCTATTCCCAAATGTCTTCAGCCTATCCTATCTCTTATCCCCTTGCTTCTAGCTGTGTGTTTTAAGGTAATTCAACAGACTGTGATTTGAGCATCTTTACTTGATCAAGATTGCCAGGAGAAACATCAGCAACCTCAGATATGAAGATGACACCATTTTAATGGCAGAAAGCAAAGAGGAACGAAAGAGGCTCTTGTAGGGGTAAAAGAAGAGAGTGAAAAAACTGGTTTAAAACTCAACATTCAAAAACCTAAGATCATGGCCTCTGATCCTATCACTTCATGGGTAATAGAAGGGGAAAAAGAAGAAGCAGTGACAGATTTTCTTTTCTTGGGCTCCAAAATCACTGTGTATGGTAACTGCAGCCATGAAAGTAGAAGACATTTCTTGGAAGGAAAGCTATGACAAACCTAGACAGCATATTAAAAAGCAAAGACATCACTTTGCCAACAAAGGTTCATATAGTCAAGGCTATGGTCTTTCTGATAATCATGCACAGATGTGACAGTTGGACCATAAAGAAGGCTGAGCACCGTAGAACTGATGCTTTTGAATTAAGGTGCTGGAAACGACTCTTGGAGTCCTTTGGACAGCAAGATCAAACCAGTCAATCCTAAAGGACATCAACCCTGAATATTCATCACTGATTCAACGGACATGAATTTGGGCAAATCCCAGGAGATTGTGAGGGACAAGGGACCTGGTGTGCTGCAGTCCACCGGGTGGCAAAGCGTCAGACACAACAGCAACTGAACAACAACAGCAAATCGATCAGTGCCTTTCTGCATGACAACATGGTCTAGGTCAGCTTGCCTTGTAGGATGCTTGAAACCACCATGGCACCGAGTTCATTTCCTACATTGTGGATTAAAATCCAGGCAATCTGACTCCAATACCTGCCACCTTAAGAATTAGACCCCAACAGCCTCCTTGAAGAAATCATATGTTCTCAAAATCTATTGATTTCCAAAAATTAAAACACTTTATTCAAAGGAGAAAAAGGTACTTTCTCTGAAACCAGGCAGGAAGATGAGTGTTCCACCTGTTGAAGCCAATTAATTTGTAGTTTTTCAGCTAAACTGAAATAACATTGGACCTTATTGCTTTAAACCCTTGAACATTAACATGGAGATTGTTCTATTCTGTGCTGTTCATAATTCACTGAAATCTGTAAAAAGAAACAAAAAAGAAGGTTTTGCTGTATTTTAAACAAAACTTTACTGTGATTCATAACCCCAGAGAGCTAGGTAAAAATGTTAATCAATGGAGATTTCCCTAGTGGTTTATTGGTTAAGGCTCTGTGCTTCCACAACAGGGGATGTGGGTTCAATCCCTGGTTCGGAATGAAGATTCTGCATGCCATGCAGTGCAACCAAAATTAATAAAAAGAAATTTTTTTAAGTGCCAGCAGATCTCTTGTCTGGTGAGGTTTTTTGTTTGTTTGTTTATTTTTTTAAAGAAAGATTCACTGTAAAAGATGTTCATGAATGATGACAAAGATAGAGAGGAAGAGGCATCATCATACATAATTAAACAAAACATGTTAGTCTGTCCTAACAGATTGAAGCCCATTAGTCATTTGTGTTAGTTTTACAGGAAACCTCCATTTAAATTTTCACTGGTGTGTTTCACAAGATTCATTCATTGTAGGCTATTATTCCTATATATTTATATTAAAAACTGCAGCAGAAAAAAATATTACAGCACTACGTAGTTTTAAAGGACCAACCAAATTAAATCAAATGCCATGACCTTTGCTTCTCTCCTATAGGCTTATTTTTAAACTATCATTTTATCCTGCCTGAAGCAATTTTTCAAATGGCATGTGACTTTTCTAACAAGCTTCTTTAGAATACCATCATAAAGAGAACTGACCTACCTACCTTGCCTCCTACTCTGTAATTTTCTAGCCAATACTGTGAGGGGTGGAGAGGGTGAAGACTACCCCATTTGCTCAGTGCATTGTTAGGTCAATTCACAGTAACTGCCATGGCTATGGTATGTAACCCATTCCAAAATAAAGCGGGTTTGAAGATGCAAGTTGTATCAGATAAACTCTTTCAAAGAAAGACAAGAAAATGGACTTTAAAATAACTGAACTAAGAGAAAACAGGCATCTAGAAGTCTGCTCCTAATTATCAGGTCTTTTTAAAGGGTATGCACTCGGAAGTGGCCAAACCATGAGTTTGGTTACACATATAACGCTTTTTTATTCCTCAAAGGCCACAGTATTCAGAGATAGGGGTAAATTCAAGAAAACAAATTCCAATGTTGTCAGAATTTCATGTCGAACATTTGAATTAAATATCACCTTAAAAGGCTTTGTACTCCATGTTAGTTACCAAGAAGTATGAAACATAATCATTATTCTCAAAAGACTTTCACAAATAATGACTTTGCTTGAATGCTTCCCACATTCCATGTTCAGCACTACATGTGTATATCTTACACATAAACATGAAAACCTCACCACAACTTCCTCAGATAGACATTGCTGTTTCTAGTTTAGAAATGGAGAAATGGAAGCTCAGGGAAGTTAAGGAACTTGCCCACAGTCACACAGCAGGTTCCTTAAGGATATCGGTTTGGAACCTTAACAACCTATTCTTAGAGCCTTGGAATTTAACTGTTAAGGCTACCTTCTCCACTGCAAGTTTGGTTGAGAATCAGAACATTTATGTACACAAAGTTGAGATGTACAGATGGGTAATTTAGAGATTTTGGTTTTGGTACTTACTCTGTATTTTAGTCGCTTCCTTTGCAACTCATCTTCTTCATCTATCAAATGAGAATTATAACACATCCAACTTGTATAACCTATCTTATGCAATTGTTATAATAATTAATGTGAGTGCTTTAAAGGACAAAGTATTCTACAAATAATAAAGTGCTATTTTTTTCCCTAAAGCAACAGAGGACCTCCATCTGTCCCTTTCTTTGTGGGGTCAACGTCCAGATTGATATTCTAATTCAACAAATTGAGCATCTTCTGTGGACCCAACAAAAGCTTGGCACTACTTCTATAAAAGATGTAAACCAGATATGGTCACTACCTTTGTTGGGTGAACAGTCTCAAGTCAAAGACAAACATCAAATAAGTACACAAATATGGGTATAATTTTTAAATTATGTTTTAAAGGAAATAAATACCTTGTCAGAGAATGGATTTGAAGAAAATGTCTTTCAAACTGTTTGAGGGAAGAAATGAAAGTATGGTTGACTAAATGGAAGAAGAATTTGAAAAAGAATAGTTACATGTATGTGTATAACTGAATCACTTTGCTGTATACCTGAAACTAACACAACATTGTTAATCAATTATGCTCCAGAATAAATTTTTTTTTTCAATCTGGAGAAAGTATGGTTGATGGTTGAGGGGGTGTGGTGGGTGATTCAGGTAGAGGAGGTACCAGCCCAGGGCTGGAGCATGAGGGCTCTGTAGTGGGTTTTGTGTTTTATTTCAAGTGCAATGGGAAATCATTATTGGGTTAAAAGCAGGGCTCTGGCATCATGAAAGAGTTGAAGGTGTTTGCAAAAGTGATTACAATGATGACACGTGGTTTCAGAGCTGAATGAGGCGTCAAAGAGAGGATAGGACAGCAGGTTGGAGAGAAGATGGCTGGTCACTGATGTGTGGGACTTAATAAGGTGAAAGGAGTGTTCCTGGAGTTAGCTGAGGAAGAGAAAGGACAGGACAGCATGTTTGAATGAGTGAGGAAGCAGTGAAGCTTCTAGTCCATGTTATATTCATGGGAGCAGGTAGGATGACAGAGTAAAATTTGGCTGAAGAGTGAAGCAAGAGAACTAAAGGCCAGGACAACTTGACCGACCTGGGAAGAAAAGTTTCAAATCAATTGAAGTCTCAAGCTCGAGGGTTTTGTATAGTGCTGACCCCTGCTGGTCGATTCTTTTGCAGGAGCCCTGAAGCTCATCTGCTGGCTGAGCGGAACCAGGAGCTCAGTCAGTAGAAACTGTACCTGCAGGACCACTGACCTTACAGAAAAAAAAAAAAAAAATTCAAACGAATACTACAAACTGTATGCGAGTAAAGTAGATAATAACTGAAACCAACAAACTCCCAGAAACACACAAATGACTGAAATTGATTCAAGAAGAAATAGAAAATGGGAATAGACATAAAGAGATTAAATTAGTAGCCAAACCTTATCCACAAAAAATCCTAGGCCCAGCTGGCTTCACTGGTGAATTCTACCAAACATTTAAAGAAGAATTAATAAAAATTCTTAAAAACTCTTCAAGAAAATAGAAAAGGAAGGAACATTTCCCAATTTATCCCGTCTAGGAGAACATTACCTTGATATGAAAACCAAAGATATCACAAGAAAGAAAACTACAGACCAATATCTTGTATTAATATATGTGCTAAAAACTCTCAACAAAATATTAGCAAATTAAATTCAGTAATTTGTAGGAAGAATTGATTATACACCAGGACCAAAGAGTCTTAGCCCAGGGATTTAGCATCCAAAAATCAATTAGTATAATATACTGTATTAGTAGAACAGAGAACAAAAACCACGTGAACATCTCAATAGATGCAGAAAAGCATTTCATAAAATTGAACACATTCATTATAAAAAATTTGACAAACTAGGAACAGAATGGAAGTTCCTTGACTTGACAAAAGACTTCTATAAAAAATCTTCTACTAGCATCAAGTTAAACTTAATGGTGAAATCATGGACTCAATGGATTTGAGTTTGAGCAAACTCCAGGAGATGAAGGATAGGAAAGCCTGGCATGCTGCAGTCCATGCAGTCACAGGTCAGACATGACTTAAATTGACTGAACAACAGCAACAGTGAAAGACTGAATGTTTTCCCCTAATATCAGGAAAAAGACAAAATGATGTCACCACTTTTATCCAACATTGTACTGGAAGCTGTAGTCTGGGCAATTAGACAAGAAAATAAAATATAAAGTGCATCTAAATTGGAACAGGAGAAGTAAAATTATATCTATTTCTAGACAATGTACTCTTGTATGCAGAAAATGCTAAGGAATCCACTAAAAGTTATTAGAAGCAGTAAATAAGTTGAAAAAGATTGTATAATATGAGATCAACATATGGAAAGCAATTCTATTTCTATACTTTAACAATGAGTAAACCAAAAATGAAATTAAAATCATTCCATCTACAGTAGCATCAAAAAATAAAATATAATCAGTTCTTGCTATTCACAGTAGTTATGTTCTGTAAAGTCACAGTGAACACAGAATTAGCATATACTGAACCATTGCTCCTGGGGAAATACACAGTAAGACTCCTATGAGTCTCTGGTCACAATATTTTCATTAGTTTATCAATGCATAATCTTATTTATTTGTGTTTCTGTTTAAAGACACCTGATTCAGTGTATATTGTTGATTCATTAACATTGAACTCATAGCCAACAGCACTATAACTCATGCTTGAATGAGGCTTATCTAACATGTCTTTTTCCCATTAGGCACATAAACAGCTTTCTGTGCTCAGAAGTACTAGATAGCGCTTCTGCACTATCAACTCAGTTCAGTCGCTCAGTCGTGTCCGACTCTTTGCGACCCCGTGAATCGCAGCATGCCAGGCCTCCCTGTCCATCACCAACTCCCGGAGTTCACTCAGACTCACGTCCGTCGAGTCAGTGATGCCATCCAGCAATCTCATCCTCTGTCGTCCCTTCTCCTCCTGCCCCCAATCCCTCCCAGCATCAGAGTCTTTTCCAATGAGTCAACTCTTTGCATGAGGTGGCCAAAGTACTGGAGTTTCAGCTTTAGCATCATTCCTTTCAAAGAAATCCCAGGGCGATCTCCTTCCGAATGGATTGGTTGGATCTCCTTGCAGTCCAAGGGACTCTCAAGAGTCTTCTCCAACACCACAACTGGAGACAATTTAACAATGTGAAATCAAGAACAAAAACAGCAAAAAATGTGGGAAATGTGGCACTGAGGAGACCATGAAAAAGACACTTGTTTATAGCAGGAGAGCTGCAAAGAAGGCAGGATGTTGTCTTATGTGACTTCAGCTGGGGATGTTCATATCAGGCAATTCAAATATGTTGCTGCTCTATGCATGTCTACAAATGACTGCTAAAGTGCTATGAGTATTGATTTAGGGATCCTAAATAAATTTTAGTGAACAGAAAAATTAGCCAATATATAATCCATGATTAATGAGAATAAACTTACCTAAGAATAAATTTGACAACAGAAGAACAAAACTGTACTCTGAAAACTACAAAACATTGTTGAAAGAACATTTAATAAATGAAAAAACACTTCATAGCCATGGATCAGGAGACTTAATGTTGATAACAAATCAGTTCTTCTCAAAGTGACCTACAGGTTTAACATAATTCATTTCAAAATCTCAGCTTGGTTCTCTGCAAAAACTGGCAAACTGATCCTAAAATTCATATGGAAATTCAGAGGACCCAGAATAGTCAAAACAACCTTAAGAAAGAATAATAAATTTGGAGGACTCATGTTTTCAAATTTCAAAATTTACTGCAAAGCTACAATAATCAAGACAGTGTGGTCCTGGCATAAAGATAGATATGTCAATCAATGGAATTTAATTGAGAATCCAGAAAGAAACACTCACATTGATGATCAGTTGATTTTCAACATGAATGGTAAGACCATTCACGGACTTCCCTGGTGGCTCAGGCAGTAAAGCATGTGTCTACAATGCAGCAGACCTGGGTTTGATCCCTGGGTCAGGAAAATTCTCCTGGAGAAGGAAATGACAATTCACTCTAGTACTATTGCCTGGAAAATCCCATGGACAGAGGAGCCTGATAGGCTACAGTCCATGGGATTGCAAAGATCAGTGGGGAAGGAACAGTTTTTTGGCAAATGGTGCTAGGACAACTGGGTGTCCACACAGAAAAGAATGAACTTCATTCTCTACCACAAATCACATGCAGAAATCAACTCAAAATCAGACTATAAAAATCTAAGAAGAAAACACAGGCCTAACTCCTTGTGATCTTATATTAGGCAATAGCTTCTTAGATATGACATTTAACACACAAACAATAAAAGATAAAAGAGAGGCTTATATCTAGAATATATTAGAAGCTATTACAACTTAATAATTAAAGATAAGTAGCCCAATTAAAGGACTTCCCAGTGGTGCTAGTGGTAAAGAACCTGCCTGCCAAAGCAGGTTAGACATAAGAGACACAGGTTCAATCCCTGGGTCAGGAAGATTCCCTGGAGGAGGGCGTAGCAACCGACTCCAGTATTCTTGCCTGGAGAATCCCTTGGACAGAGGAGCCTGGTGGGCTATAATCCATGGGATTATGGAGTTGACACAACTGAAGCAATTTAGCATGCAGGCAGCCCAATTAAAGGGCTTCCCAGATAGCACTAGTGGTAAAGAATCTGCCTGCCAAGCAGGAGATTGGGGTTCAATTCCTAGGTTGGGAAGATCCCCTGGAAGAAGGCATGGCAACCCACTCCAGTATTCTTGCCTGGAGAATCCCATGGACAGAGGAGCCTAGTGGGCTATAGTCCATGGAGTCACAAAGAGTTGGACACTGTTGAAGCATCTGGACACAGGACAGCACAGACCCATTACAATGAGCAAAAGATCTAAAAGGACAGCTCTCCAAAGAAAATGCACAAATGGCCGACAAACACATGAAAAGATACTCAATATCATTAGCTATCAGACAAATGTAACTAAAAATCATAATGAGATATGCTGTGATAAAAAAGACAAATAATAAAAAATATTGGCAAGAATGTGGAGAAATGGGAGCCCTCATACATTGCTGGTGGGAGTGTAAAATGGCATCTTACTTTAAAAAAGTCTTGCAGTTCCTTAAAGCTTATACATAAAGTGCTATGTGATCCAGTAATTCCACTCCTAAGTATTTATTAATACATAAAAGAAGTGAGAAATAAAAATATGTGTTTACCAAATTTGTACTTATATACAAAAACTTGTATATAAATGTTTATAATAATGTTATTCATAGTAGTCAAAAAGCTGAAATGACAAACATCCAGCAAGTTATGAATGGATAAGCAAAATGTGGTATACCCATACAGTAGAATTATTCAACAATAAAAAGAAATGAAGCTTTAGTATGTACTACAACATGGATGAAATTTGAAAACATGCAAAATGAAGGAACTTAGTCACAAAGGGCTATATAACATATGATTCTGTTTGTATGAAATGCCAGAAGAGGTAAAAACTATAGAGATAGGAAGTGTATTAGTAGTTGCCTAGTTCTGGGGTAATGGTGGAATTGCGGGTTACACATAAGGGGTATGGGGTTTCTTTTGGAGAAAATAAAATATTCTAAAATTAATTGCAATGGTGGTTGCACAACTTGCTAAAATACTAAAAGCCATAGAATCATACATTTTATTTATTTGAATTGTACATTTTAAAGAGGTAGATTGCATAGAATGCAAATTATATCTCAACAAAACTGTTTAAAGAAAAAGCAAATGAGTTACAATTTTCTAAAAGGATATTGATTAAAGGATAATTTAAAATAACAAAGGTAATTTTACCTAAAAGACTGTGAAAAGATTTAAATTTCTCTTTAATCCTGTAAGATGTTTGAACAATGAGGATATTAGAAATATTGATAATGATATTTTCTGGTTAATTATTATTATTTTCTCCTCTCACTTTTTCCTTCTCTCAACAAATCATGTTTTTATATCTTTGAAGGTCTCATACCACATTGATTTCAAAGTTCTTTTTACTTCAACTAAAACTCTATGAAAAATGGACATAGAAGCAAATGAAAACATAGTTATTTCATTATATACACATACATAATTTTAAATTGTTATACTAGGTCTCCATCATTTATTTCTACAACCTATGATGTATACAAATGTCTTTTTACCACTATTTTTGTTTCTAAATTGGTTTCTTAAGGGGAATAAGAACCCTACATAGTCTACTGAAGTAGAGGAAATTATTTTTTAAAACTACTTGTACCATCTGAGAATTAAGTATTTGTCTGCATTGTTAGACCTAAATTCTCTAGCTAAATTACGTCTTTTTATATTTCTAAACTGTCGGTAGTAACTGTCACAATTCCAGAGTTGTTAACAATTTGGCTGTGCTTTAAGTAAGCCTTTTTATTTTAAGTTTATTTATATCTCTTCCCCTGGGTCTAATAACACTTGAGAATTTATGTATACTTTCTTTTATAATGTGCTCTAGAAACCAAAACTGAGACTAGGAAAAACTTATGAAGCAAACAATGTTTTTTCTGTGTTTAAACTTTCTGTAGTTATTACATGTCATACTCTCAATTCACCCCACCACTGAGGTTTCGGTCTTCGTGATTCTGGCCAGCACCTTCAGGCATCAGGAACAGTTGCGGCATCTATTAATACAAGGAAGGAATGGAAAGGATGGAAGGCAGTGATGAAAAGCACCTCCATCACTTGGAGGTTGGAAAGCATGTTCTGCTTGATGTACTCTGAAAAGACAATTATCGAAAATGACAGAAAGGCATGCTCTCAGCAATGTGAAGTCCTATCTCTTCACACAGGAAGTAAAAGCATCAACCTGCGCGACAGAAAACACAATAAAAGAAAAAAAGAAGACCAAAGAGAGAGTGTGCTAGGCAGTAGAAACACAGAAGATTAGAAACGGCCAGACAAAAATGCAGAACCCGGAGGGCTACCGATGGAGAACAGAGGCACGTAGAATCAGGTAGAGTTGTATAGAATGGCCTTTTGGACTCTGTGGGAGAGGGAGAGGGTGGGATGGGTTGGCAGAGTGGCAATGTAACATGTGCGATATCATAAGCGAAATGAATTGCCAGTCCAGGTTTGATGCAGGATGCAGGATGCTAGGGACTGATGCATGGGGATAATCCAGAGAGAGGGTGTGGGGCGGGAGGGTGGAGGAGGTAAGTAAGCCAGAAAGAAAAACATCAATACAGTATACTTACACATATATATGGAATTTAGAATGATGGTAATGATAAACCTGTACGCAAGACAGCAAAAGAGACACAGTTGTATAGAATGGCCTTTTGGACTCTGTGGGAGAGGGAGAGGGTGGGATGGGTTGGCAGAGTGGCAATGTAACATGTGCGATATCATAAGCGAAATGAATTGCCAGTCCAGGTTTGATGCAGGATGCAGGATGCTAGGGACTGATGCATGGGGATAATCCAGAGAGAGGGTGTGGGGCGGGAGGGTGGAGGAGGGGGTCGGGATTGGGAGTTCATGTACACTCATGGCTGATTCATGTCAATGTGTAGCAAAACGAATACAGTATTGTAAAGCAGAACAAACTCAAAAATAAAAATTAATTAAAAAAAAAAAAAAAAGAATCAGGTAGAGATGGATGTGAACAAGTGAGAGGGCAGCTTGGATGAGGTGAGTGACCCCAGACTGATGGTGGAGAGGAAAAGGGGCAGGGATCCCTAGACAGCAGGTGGACAAGCCCATGGCTCTGGGGAGGATGTGGAGATGAATGGGGTGGGGAGGATTCTTGCATATCCTCCTATGCTTTCAGCTCCAAAAAGTGGTAACTCCACAGTTTGGGTCATGTGGGGGAAAACAGGTGAGGGAAAGGTTTATAGAGAGTTGTGATGCACTGAATTGCTCATTCCTAATTCTAACATTTCCTTTGTCATACAATTCCCACTTCCTATCCTGCAGGGGATGGGAACAGCATAAACAGGTGTGCAAAGACAGGAAATTGCAAGGTGTACTGGGGGAGAGGGAGTAGAGGACTTTAGTTATAATGGATGATTCATACAGGGGAGAAAAGTCCAGAAATCAGGACAGAGTCAGATTGTGAAAGTCCTCAGGTATCAGGATAAGGAACTGGGCCCCGCAAGGGGAAAGCATGGGTTTTCTGGAAGGATCTAAAATAATAAACATAATATTTTAGAAAGATACTTTTATCAGCAAAAGGCAGAAAGGAGGGAGCGATCAGAGGTAAGAACATGAGTTAGAAAACTAAGGTGCTTGTAGTTCAGAACAAGGTCTCAGAGATGTGTGTATAAAGCAATTCTGCTTCTGGGCATTTACATTCTAAGGAGATAATTATGTGTATAAGGAGTTAACTACTAAAGATGCTTATTACAATCTTCTTATACAAGATGTATGAAAAAAGTGAAAGTGAAAGTCGCTCAGGCGTGTCCAACTCTTTTCAACCCCATGGACACACCAGAATACTGGAGTGGGTAGCCATTCCTTCTCCAGAGGATCTTCCTAACCCAGGGATTGAACCCAGGTCTCCCGCATTGCAGGTGGTTTATTTATCAACTTAGCCACCAGGGAAGCCCACAAGATGTTTCAAAAACTTTTTTTTTAAGGCTGTACCATGCAGCATGTAGAATCTTAGTTCTGGGACCAGGGATCGAACCTGTGCCCTCTGTCCTGGGCATGCAGCATCTTAAGCACTGGATGGCCAGGGAAGTCCTTCTATAAGTGCTTCGTTGTTGCTGTTTAGTCGCTCAGTCGTGTCTGACTCTTTTGCAACCCCGTGAACAGTAGCCTGCCAGGCTTCCCTGTCCATGGGATTTCCCAGGCAAGAACAATGGAGTGGGTTGCCATTTCCTTCTCCATGAGTACTTTAAAGAGCGTCTTTTTGCAGCTAAATTTGTGCATACATTCTTTATTATTTAATAAAGTTCTATCTATAGATTAAAAGGGGCTTCCCTCATAGCTCAGTTAGTAAAGAATCTGCCTGCACTGCAGGAGATCCAGGTTCGATCCCTGAGTCGGGAAGATCCCCTGGAGAAGGAAATGGCAACCCACTCCAGTATTCTCGCCCAGAGAATCCCATGGACAGAGGAGCCTGGCAGGTTGCAGTCCATGGGATTGCAAGAGTCGCACTGACTTAGCAAATAACCGCACCACATAGATTAAAAACCTCCAACTTTGCTAATGAAAATGAATTGCTATAGTTTTTCTTAGATCCACAATGCTAAAATGACTTACAAAGATATAGCTATGTAGACACACACACACACATACACAATCAGAGGAGGGTGAGAATTTGCCAGAGGGGATGTAAGGGACAGTTACCTAACTATTCATATCTATATCTCATCTCTACACTGCACTATAACTTCAGTGAAAGTAGAGACACAATACTATCCAAATGAGAAATTTTTAAAGTCTTCAAAAATTTTTTTCGCTCATTAGACCAATTCTGACCCAATTTCAGTGATCATCCAGTCCCATGCAACTGGCTTCTAGTTGGGCTACCTAAACCAATGATGCTGCAAATGAGAGAGAATTACACTAATCGAATTAAACCCATCTGAGTGCTCCCTCGGCGACAGAGCATGAGATGGTTGGATGGCATCACTGACTCAGTGGACTGGAGTTTGAGCAAAGTCCAGGAGTTAGTGAAGGACAGGGAAGGCTGGCATGCTCTAGTCCATGGGGTTACAAAGAGTCACATATGACTGAGAGAATGAACAACGAGTGCTCCCTAGAAACTGGGGATGGGGATCCACCCATACACCCTCTCAGGTCTTGTAGCTGCTATATTATTTATAAAGAGTGGATGGATATAGGTAGAATGAATATCCTAAAGATGAAATTGAAGCCTATGACAGCAGAATTCAAATGTCAAGAGAAATTGCATTGTGTTGCAATGAAAGACTTTGCAGACATGATCACAGAACTGCCAATAGTCATCTGAAAAATCTTAAAGAAAAGATGAAATACCCAAAGACTAGACATATGTAGGCAGATGGTGGGGGATGGTGAGGGGTAGGTGGAGGATCAATTCTTGTCAGCTAATATCTCAACTTTAAGACAGAGTCCTGAGTGTCAGTGAGACATTTTTAAATACTACAGTTCTTGATGACACATGTGACTGGATTGAAAGACTCCAAGTTACACTAAACAAGTCATCAGTATTACAAGGTAATTGTGTAATGAACAGCTGTTGCTTTGGTTTCCCCAGCATCCATTCCCCATTATTCTGGGAAAACACCATGCCAGAACATCCCTGGAGAGCCACTTCTTGGTTCTCAATTGTGTAGTTAGAGCACCGGGCGTGCTCCCTAAGTCAACAAGCAATTCCCACCTCTCCGGACCAGCAACTGGTATGAATCTGGCCAATCAGAACATGGATCAAGAGTTTTTTCTTTGACTCTTGTAGTAAAGAAGCTCTTTCTCTTCTTCAGGATTTGAAGCAGAAAAGATGTTGGAAAGAGACGCAGCCCTCTTTTGGGCATCACCGATCTGGAGGTAGAGAAGGCAGCAGGGGAGTCTGAAACTGCCTGGAGACTCTAGGTGGAGCCTGAGCATGAGATAATGTTGTATGTATATCTAGCTATGCTGGGAAATTTATTTCTTTGAACTTTGCAGTTATAGGAGCTATGTTGACTATACTTTCTTATTTTTTGTATTCCTGATGCTCTGGTATTTGGGGCCTTGATCCTAGAGAGACTTTCCTTCCCAGGGCTAGCTAATTCTTACAGATAGCAAATGATTCCCCTCCCCTCTCCCATATCCAGAGCATGGCTTTGACATGCAAACCAAAGAAGCCAGAACCAACCTCTCCAATTATTTTCTTTATCAAATTCTCATGCGTGAAACAAGTATTTCTCCTGCCCTAAATCAGTCCAGGGCCAGGACCAGCTAGAGACCATCCCAGAGCCCAGAACCTACTTCAATGAATCAAACTCTATAATTCTAAACTGACTCAGGTACCTACCCTATTTCACCCATTCTTTCATATCAAAACCCTTTTAAAGGCTCTGGGCCACATTCTCCCGCCTTGATCCTCTCTGCCTCCTGACCAGCCCCGGTCCTTCCCCAAATGGCCCTGTGTGATAGGCTGACCCTCCTGTTTCTAAGGAACCTATGAGTATAAACTTCTTTTATGACAATCATTTACATGTGGGTATGTCTTAGCATACCTGATTAAAACAATCCAGGGTACATTTTTAAACAGAAGCCAATAAATTCCTTTATTTTTAAAAAGACAATTTAAGTTAGATTGCTTTTGTTACCAGTGTTCGTGGAAAATCGAATAACAATCAAGCTAAGAAGAAAAAAGACAATTTTATTCGCGCTAAAATGAGACTTCTAACCCTGGAAACAGATTCTCGGGAGCTCTGAGAACTGGCCACTGGTCAGCAATTAAATACACAGTTCTATACATTTTTGAGACAAAGAATTTATGCAACATATTGACATTGTACATAAAGTTCATTAAAAAATGTTTTGGTCGGTTGTACAGGTACAGAGCAAGCCTTTGGTCAATGTGACCCCTGTATGAGATAAAAAAAATTTTAACCTTAAAATTATAATGCTGGTGTCAGAGGAAAGAGATCATTTTTCTCAAAGCTTGATTACATCCTTCTGTTTTGAGGTGGTCTGGTTAATGTAAAATGCAGATTCATACTATATGTTGGGAAAGGCCGACCACAAAGGGGGCATGTTATTTATTTTTTTCTTTCTGTCTTAGTTTGATTGCCCTACCACAGACAAATCTGTGATTTTACTGCAGCACTGTGTCAGAAAAAGTCCTAACTGATACAAATAAATTTTTTATACTGCGGAGGCCTCCTGTGACTTTTTGGTTGTCCAACATACACCTATTTCCCCTTCTTTTGGTAACCTCACTCTGATATTCTGTTAGAAATTCTTCCTGTTTTAAGTTCATGTGCAGCAAATGGGTACCTTCCCTCCATCAAGAGTTTAGCATGTGATCAGGACCAGCCAAGTGTTGGAATTCCATTCCCTGGTCACAGTGATTGATTCAGAGGAGGTAATTTGGCCAAATTTGCCTTCACAATGAGTCATGGGAAAGGACTTCTTTTCAACTGACTCTGAATCCAGAATAATATAGGATGGAGAACTGTTGACACTGAACACCTCAAGGTAAAAGCATGCCTGATATAAACACAATAGAAATGTAACCAAAAGATGGGAAAAGAGAAATTGAGTCCAATGTCATTATTTGAGTTCCTGTCACATTATGCTTGACGTTCATCCCTGCACTTTCAGTTACATGAGTCAACTAATTCCAAATTCTTTAGTGACACCTTTGTCACTCTCAGCACAGGAAATTCCAAAGGCTTTAGGAGCTCCAAATATACGTTTTTACAAATCACAATTGCTGTTCCTCATTGTTCAGTCACTCAGTCGTGTCTAACTCTGTGACCCTATGGACTGCAGCACGCCAAGCTTCCCTGTCTTTCACTGTCTCCTGGAGTTTGCTCAAATTCATGTCCATTGAGTCACTTGGGCCATCCAACTATCTTATCCTCTGTTTTCCCCTTCTCCTCCTGCCCTCAATCTTTCCCAGCATCAGGGTCTTTTCCAACGAGTCAGCTCTTCACGTCAAGTAGCCAAAGTATTGGAGCTTCAGCTTTAGCATCAGTCCTTCCAATGAATATTCATGGTTGTTTTCTTTCAGGACTGACTAGTTTGATCTCCTTGTTGTCTGAGGGACTCTCAAGAGTCTTCACAAGCAGCACAGTTCAAAAGAATCGATTCTCCAGTGCTCAGCATTCTTTATGGTCCAACACTCACATCCATACATGACTACTGGAAAAAACACAGCTTTGACTATCCAAACCTTTGCCTTAAGTGGAACTTAAAGTGTATCTGCAGTGCCCTATGTTTTAAAAGAAAGAATGAATTCCTATATTGTTTGTGTAGTTAATTATTAACTAAAACCTTAAAAGAAAAAGCATCAGCAGTATTTCATCATAGAAAGAACTCAGACTTCAAATCAGACTTGGTTTTGAATCCTGATGTTCCCATCAAGTATGAAACTTTAAATAGTTGATTTTAACCCCCTTTAATCTCACTCCTCTCTTTTTAGCTCTAAAGTAACCATTTTATTTTTATTAATTTTTAGTGGAGTGTAGTTGATTTACAATGTTGTGTTAGTCTCTGTTATAACAGGGAATCAGTTATACATTCACATATAATCACTCTTTTTAATTTTTATTTTTAATTAATTTGTTTAGCCTCACTAGGCAGCATGGGGAATCTTAGTCCCCCAGCCAGGGAATTGAAACCATACCTCCTGCAGCAGAAGTGTGGAGTCTTAACACTGGACAGTCAGGGAAGTCCCATCTATGCTTTTTTAGAATTTAATCCCGTAAAGATAGTCTCACTTCTCCTGACTATAAAATAGGTGATTACAGTACCTATCTCATAAGACTGTTATGAAGATTTAGTTAAATTAGATAATGTATTAAAAGGGCTAAGTATAGTGTATGGTAGAAAAGAGCTGCTCAATAAATAGTAGTAAGCTACTGTTCTTACAAAGAATGAAATTTTTAGTGTTTAATGTATTTAGACCTTTGATTCCTCTCAACTTCCAATAAATGGACTAGTGTTCATTTTCAGAAAAAGTATCATGCTGTAACATGCTTAGTGATCTCATTCAATGCTTCCTAACTGAGTAATAGGTTATGCTTTGGGGTTGTAGAAAGTTGACACTCACAAATCCCTAGTAAACTCTTTGCCTTGAGGTCCTCGAAATTTACAAAAATATCTATAATGCTTAAGAAAGCCTTTTTCTACATCAGTGTCATTGTTAGACCAAATCAACACAGGAAAGCCTCCTTGTACCAAAGTCTTAACCACAGAGCAATGATCAAGTCTTAAGAATGCCAAAACAGGTTTGAACAGGTCTGTTTCTCTGTGGCAACTTTATGTTCCAAGATGAAATCTCACGCAGATCTTCAAAAGAAACTCAAGCTCTCTGTACTGTGTGATAAATGAAGGTGCCATATCATGAAAATTAAGTCAGAGGTCTCCAAGACAAGTTAGTCTACTTTAGCACACTTGGTTTCTCTGCCATTTTTGATGTCTGATCTATCATCAATGCCAACATTCTTCCAGGTGCCAACATGTTGAATTTCTCGTTACAGGGCAAATTCGATTCAAGCATAATTTGCACTTATCTCTATGCCAATTATCTATGTTTACCTGAACACACATAGAGTGATCACACTTCTATAAATGTTAATAAAGTTGTGGGGTGAATATGATGAATCTTATTCTGATAATAAAGGACAAAAAAGAAACATGGGAAGGAGAATAAGGAACAAGTATATGACATGAGCCTATCTGATCAGCTTAATGCTCACTCAATGAAAAAACAAAAGGGAAGATGAATTTCACTATTATAACTGTGATTTGTAAAAGCTACTACTAATAATGCCTTCTATAAATTAACAGAGTAGTACATTTATTGGGGGCAAAAAAAAAAAAAAAACAAATTGAACTCTATAAAATGAGAAAATTTTGAAAAGTCTGATCAGAATCACAAAACTAAACCTTCTAAGTGAAGACAAGAGCCCAGATATTTTCATTCATGGTTCAGGATGCTTTCCATTAGATTCATTATTCCATGATATAACTTTATCCATTTAACTTCTCTGCACCTCTGTCTATTCGTCTTTAAAAGAAGAGCGTGGGATTTCCCTGCTGGTCTAGTAGTTAAGAATCCACCTGCCAATGCAGAGGACACAGGTTGGATCCCTGGTTGGGGAAGATTCCACATACCTCAGAGCAACTAGGCCTGTGCGCCACAACTACTGAGCCAGCGCTTGACTACTGAAGCCCCAGAGCTGTAAAGCCTTGCTCTGCAACAAGAGAAGCCATCACAATGAGAAGTCTGCAAACTGCAACTAGAGAGTAATCCCCACTTGCTGCAACTAGAGAAAGCCAGCATGCAGCAAAAGAAGGGTGTGGTAACAAGTTTGAAGGTAATCATGGGCATCCGAAGGGTGTTTCCAATGTTCTTCCAAAAACCAGCAATATTGTTATTTTGTGCCACAACAGTTTTTGGAACATGTGTCAGACAGTCACCGAACTGAACACACAGAGCATGTGCTCTGTCTGGCAACAGCTCAGAGCAGTAGCCAAAATTTAAGCGACAAAGTGTACTCTATGAGCTCCATGTGCTGAGAAGGCTGGAAACCACTGGGTTAGACCATGATATTGCTTTAGCAGTGGCAGAAAGAGTTACCTCCCTGCTCTCTCCTCTTGCTTCTGCTGCTGCTGCTGCTAAGTCGCTTCAGTTGTGTCCGACTCTGTGTGACCCCATAGACGGCAGCCCACCAGGCTCCCTCATCCCTGGGATTCTCCAGGCAAGAACACTGGAGTGGGTTGCCATTTCCTTCTCCAATGCATTAAAGTGAAAAGTGAAAGTGAAGTCGCTAGGTCACATCCGACTCTTAGCGACCCCATGGACTGCGGCCTACCAAGCTCCTCTGTCCATGGGATTTTCCAGGCAAGAGTGCTGGAGTGGGGTGCCATTGCCTTCTCTGCCTCTCGCTATCTACACCTTCTCTAAAAGCCAGGACTAGCACATGAGTCGGGGGATGAGCCCGGATGAGTCAGGGCTCATGGCTTCTTCTGAAGGTTGTAGGTACAGACCTCAGCTGGACTCATAAAGATCAGAATTCAGATAAGATGAGATCCCAGGAGGGTAGAAGCAACCGCCCTTAGGCCTCCAGGCCAACAGAAGAGGCAGAACTCGAACTTTGTCTTATTAAGACCTATTTTTATTTCCTTAAAGTCACTTATTTTTTATTTCAGACTTGTTTGTTAAGCTTCAAGTCTCGAGCAGCTTGTGACTAAAGTTCATGCTGTTCTACAGGCTGCTCTTGGGGATTTGGCCACAGAACCTATTCCTTTTTCATCCTTCATTAGAAATTTAAATCTATCACTGCCTCCACAAGCTTTGTGTTTCTTCTCTTTTCACTAGCAAATTATTAACATAAGATTTTAATCACAGTATGGAGGTAACAGAATATACATTAAAATATTTAGGTTCAAGATATGTAAGTTCTGAATTTAGTCAGATTTAATACGTTTTATGTAGATAATTCAAATGATTCTGGAATTGAAACTTTTGCCATTCTCAGAGTTTTCTGTCAGTCAGTGACAATGGATCATTTGGAGGTTGGGAGCTTACATTTTGATGTTGGATACTAATATCAGACACTCTTGTCCGCCTAAATCATGTGAACAGAGAAACTGAATCTTACTTGGTTATTTTAAAAACTTTTAGTGGTATTGGAAACTTTTTAAAAAGTCATCTATTAATAGTTTAATTCTGAAAGCAATGACAACCTCAAGCAACTACGTGAATGAATGACCCTCACAAACATAATGCTGAACAAAAGAAACAAGGCAAAAGAATATATAGTGTAATTATTCCATTTATACAAAGTCAAAAACAGGTGTGTGCTGTGTGCTCAGTCGTGGCCGACTCTTGTGACCCTATGGATGGTAGTCTGTCAGGCTCCTCTGTGGAATTTTCCGGGCAAGAATATGGAGCGGGTTGTCATTTCCTACTCCAGGGGATTTTCCCAACTCAGGGATCAAAACTGGGTCTCTTGTGTTTCCTGCATAGGCAGGCAGATTCTTTACCACTGAGCCACCAGAAGAAGACCCCCCCCAACCCCCGCAAACAGACAAAATTAATCTATCAAAGCTTAGTAATGTTTTCCTTTGGAGTGGAGAAGTGGGGCAGAGGAAGTGTAGGGGCATTTTCTGGGGTTCCTGAGATACTGTAATTCCTGACCTTGATGTGGTTATATAGCTGTGTTTACTTAGTGATAGTCTTGAGCCAGAAAAGCACCATTTGTTAACTTTTCCTTTTTTTTTGGCTGAACCAGAGATGGAACTTGAGCCCACTGGAGTGGAAGCACTAAGTCCTAACCACTGGACCACCAGGGAAGTCCTGTGTCCTTTTCTAACTGTGTATTATAGCTCAGTAGAATTTAGAATTTATTTTAAAGTCTACACATTTATTTAAACATTAATTTTTAATTTCAGGGGGAATACATGAAAACATCCTCTGTAAAAAAAAAAACAAACTAGAATATTTTACTTAGAGTAAGTCCTTTTAGGTCCCTTTCAGATCTTATATTCTCCCAAGAGGATATTGGTTTATCCTTTTTACATACATTATCTAAGTATGGACATATAGAAAATATATAGTATCATTGTATGTATCTTTAAGTTCTGTGCTCTTTTAAAACTATCTGGATTTATAGACTTCATATTGCCTCTTTCAGTGGTACAAGTATCAACAATATCTCTAAGAAACTTCTAATAATTGTCATTAAAATTATATATCATTTTGTACTACACTATATAAACAGAAATTTTTATCATATATGTATACTTACTTTTATATGTGTGCTATATGCGATATGTATTTTACTATAGTATAGATTTATTATACAACTTGCAATAAAACCTATATAACAAAAGAGTCACTGTGTACCTGTCATTTAGCAAGCCTCATCGACAGAATTAAACCTGGAGATAGAGCATATAAGAATCAACAGTAAGTGGCTGGCATAACTTTCAAGGTAAGTAGAAAAAAGTTTGAACAGCAGTTTTACCATTTAAAGAAAAGTGAACTTGACTAGTTAATTTACTGAACGTTAGTTTTCTCATTTGTAAAAATGGGACTAACAATACCTATATATCAAGAGTGGTGTGAGGACCAGGTAAGAAAATGCATTCAAGAGATTGAGTGGTTTGCTCAAGGAGAGAGCCTGGAAGCAGGGGGACCAGGTTTTAAATCCAAGTCTTTATGATGCTGGATCTTTAGACCTTAACTTCTACACAATCCTGCCACTAAAATGGCCCCCACGGCTAACTTCCTCAGTCTTATAGTCTTAATATGTTAGAATATCCTCTCCCTAACTTAAGACTGTGGTTTTTCCAGTGGTCATGTATGGATGTGAGAGTTGGACTGTGAAGAAAGCTGAGCACCAAAGAACTGATGCTTTTGAACTGTGGTGTTGGAGAAGACTCTTGAGAGTCCCTTGGACTACAAGGAGATCCAACCAGTCCATTCTGAAGGAGATCAGCCCTGGGATTTCTTTGGAAGGAATGATGCTAAAGCTGAAGCTCCAGTACTTTGGCCACCTCATGCGAAGAGTTGACTCATTGGAAAAGACTCTGATGCTGGGAGGGATTGGGGGCAGGAGGAGAAGGGACGACAGAGGATGAGATTGCTGGATGGCATCACTGACTCGATGGACGTGAGTCTGAGTGAACTCCGGGAGTTGGTGATGGACAGGGAGGCCTGGGTGCTGCGATTCATGGGGTCGCAAAGAGTTGGACACGACTGAGTGACTGAACTGAACTGAACTGAACTTAGGAAGAATATGAACATTTATTCATCCATCCATCCATCATTCATTATTTTATTTGTGTATGCCAGAAATCTCAGCTTTAATTGGTGATGCAAGACTCACCATTTAGGGCCTGGAGTTTGCTCAATGACAGAGTTAGAACTGATAGAAAGAATAGCCTTTGGATTGGAAGGAAGACTGACAGAATGGATGAGTTCAAGTTTTAGTCCACCATGAACAACAGTAGGACAGTTTGCCCTTCAGTGAACTGCTTTAATTTTTATCCTGAAAGTTAAAAAACCCTCACAAACATTTATTGAGATACACATGTACCATACAATTCACTTATTTAAAGTATATAATACTATACTGTATTATAGTTAATTATACCTCAATGAGGGCTTCCCTGGTAGCTCAACTGGTAAAGAATTTGCCTGCAATGTAGGAAACCCTGGCTTGATTTCTGGGTCAGGAAGATCCCCTGGAGAAGGGCGAGGCTACCCACTTCAGTGTTCTTGGGCGTCCCTAGTGGCTCAGATGGTAAAGAATCCACCTGCAATGCAGAAGACACAGGTTCAGTCTCTGGGTTGGGAAGATCCCCTGCAGGAGGGCATGGTGACCCACTCCAGTGTTCTTGCCTGGAGAATCCCCATGAACAGAGGAGCCTGATGGGCTACAGTCCATGGGCTCACAAAGAGTCAGACATGACTGAGCGACTAAGCAGCACAGCATATCTCAATGAAATTAGAAAAAAACGCTATAAGGGTAGAGTTGTATAACCATCAGCACAAGCAATGTTAGAACATTTCATTATCTCAGAAAGAAACCCCATACCCATTAGCACTCACTCCCCATTTCTCTACTTCTCCCCTACAAGCCACTAAGCTTCGATAATCCATCTTCTGTGTCTAAAGATGTGCCTATTTTGGATATTTTGTATCAGTGGAATCATACAATATGTGACTTTTTGTCTCTGGTGCTTTTTTTTAGTGTAATGTTTTCAAAGTTCACCCATGTTGTAGCATGTAGCAGTACCATCCTGCTCTTTTGGCTGAATAATAATCTATTAAATGGACTTCCACTGCAGGGGCCAAGGGTTTGATCCCTGGTGGGAGATTTAGGATCCCATATCACACGGGCCTTGGCCAAAACAAAGAAAGAATGCTAAAAAATTAAAAAATAAGTAAAATGTCAAGTAAAACTGTAAGTCATATATACGTAATGGCTATGAGAAGCTTCCCTGATGGCTCAGTTGGTAAAGAGTCTGTCTGCAATGTGGGAGACACAGGATTGATCCCTGGGTGGGGAAGATCCCCTGGAGAAGGAACTGGCAACCCACTCCAGAATTCTTGCCTGGAGAATTCCATGGACAGAGGAGCCTGGTAGGCTGCAGCCCATGGGGTCACAAAGAGTCGGCACGACTGAGTGACTAACACTTTCACTTTCACAATGCCTATGAGATTTTTTATTTAAAGAAACACTTAAGTAGTCTAGTTTCAAAACTATAACTGTTTAACTTGAAAGCAAACGCAGTGGCTAATTAGGTAAAAACCTCTTAGCTTAGAAAATGAGAAATTGTGGGTCAGGCAAACTGTACTTCATTGTTTTTTGGTCCATTCTGGCAACAATCACTGATGGCTGCTTAAACTCCTATCTGCTTAAGTGACAAGTTCCTGAGGAAATTCTGTAATAGGTCATTTGGGACTCCCAAAATCCAGTCAATATTCTTACCGTCACTAAATATGGGACACCCAGACATATTTCTTCAAATGTGACACAAGAGGAATGTAGTGTGTGGCACATACTACTGCCTATGAAATACTTTTGCCAAAATAACTGAATCTTAATCTAATCATGCTTCTAGATCTAACTACCAGTTTACAAAAGATAAGGAGGCTAATAGAACAAGAAAAACGATACTACATGCCAGCCAAATATAGAATGTTGGAAAATCTAGAAAACAAAATGGTCCAGTTTATTCACCCAAAATATAGTATAGAAGGAGATGGGGAAGTAGTATAGACCAAAATAATCTTAAGAGACATATAAACCAAATAAATGATATGGATGTCCTCTTCCTGAGTTCTCAGATACAGAATAAGATATAATAGACGTAGTAACACTGTCAGTTTCCTAAATGAGAGGACACCTTTGGAATGAATTAAAGTGTTACTCAAAACATTCCCAAGGTGACTTTGTGCTTATTAAATTAGAAACTGCAGATATAAATCACTGCATTTTTAAGGGAATCCAAGGAAATAATTCCTATCCATAAATTCTGGAGAGAAAATAATGAGTTTTATTATTTTACTTTAATTACTAGGAAACAGTATCTTCCTTCTCAACTCAAGTAGGCTACACATCAATGAGTAGGAGTGTATTTTAACAGTTATTGTATTACTCTATAACCACAAAAACATACTGACTCACTTCCATTTAAGCATAGAAGCTAAATAGGATCCAAGTGAAATGCTAGGAAAGTCATCTCCAGCTGAGATGCCAACTAGAGGTTCAGGTTTTCATGGCAGTTCCAAAGTTCCCCTAAATCCTGAATGAATGGAACTTTGGAATCAGTCACACCTGTAACTATTCCTGGTTCTGATACAGTTTGGTGAATTTGGGAAGGTAACAATTATTAAAAACAACTCTGTGGAACTTACAAGGTATAATTTACAACTCGCAAATGTATAGTTTCGTGATTTTCGTGAATTATACCATTGACTAACTATCACCAATTTCCATCACCCCATAAAGTTCTCTCCTGCCTATATTCAGCCAAACCTGCTCCCAACCTGAGCAAACACTGATATGCTTCCTATATCTACACATCTGCTTTTTCTAGACATTTTATATAAACAGAATCACATAACACAGAGTCTTTTGTAGCTGGTATATTTTTAAGTTTCATCCATGTTGTAGCATGTAGTTTCCTTTTAACTGCCAAACACTATTCCACTGTATGGATATACCACTTAGTTTACTCATTCACAAATTCAAGAACATTTGAATTGTTTCTACTGTCACCTATTATGAGTAATGCCACTACAAACATTGGTGTACAAGTCTGTGAATATAATTTTTCATTTCTCTTGGGTATAGTATCTAGGAGTGGAATTGCAAGGTATAGTGACTTTATGTCTAACTTTTTGAAAAACTGCCAACTGCTTTCCAAAGTTGCTGCACCATTGTACATTCCTACCAGTGATGTTTGAGGGTTCCAGTTTCTCCACATCTTTGCCAATAGGTGTTCTTTTCTCCTTTTGATTATAGACGTCCTAGTGAGTATACTCTTGCCTGGAAAATCCCATGGACGGAGGAGCCTGGTGGGCTGCAGTCCATGAAGTTACAGAGAGTCAGACACGACTGAGCTACTTCACTTTCACTTTTCACTTTCATGCATTGGAGAAGGAAATGGCAACCCACTCCAGTGTTCTTGCCTGGAGAATCCCAGGGACGGCAGAGCCTGGTGGGCTGCCATCTATGAGGTCGCACAGAGTCGGACACGACTGAAGTGACTTAGCAGCAGCAGCAGCAGTGAGTATGAAGTGGTTTCCCTAATGACTAATGATATTGAGCATCTTTCACATGTATATCTGCATTAGTGAAATGTCTACTCAAATCTTTTGTCCACTTTTTGATAGATAATGTATCTTCTTATTGTTATAAGTATTTTTAATTTTTTTTAAACTAATTTTTGGCTGTGCTGAATCTTCATTGCTGCATGGGTTTTTCTCTTTTCTCTGCATGGGTTTTTCTGTGGAGAGTGGGGGCTACTCTCTAGTTGAGTTGCAGTGCATGGGCTTCTCATTGAGGTGGCTTCTCTTGTGGAGCACGAGCTCTAGGCACTCAGGCTTCCATAGTTGCAGCCTGTGGGCTTAGCAGTTGCATCTCCTGAGCTCTAGAGCACAGGCCCAATAGTTGTGGCACGTGGGTTTAGTTGGTCCTCAGCATGTGGGATCATCTCTGATCGGGGGTCAAACCCATGTCTGCTGCATTGGCAGGCAGATTCTTTATTACTGAGCCACAGGGAAGTCCCTAGGTGTCTTAATTTATTCTGGATACAAGTACTTTGTTGGCTATGTGTTTTACATATATTTTCTTCTAGTCTGTGGCTAGTCTTTTTCTTAATACATGACTTAAAAGTGTTACATTTCTACTAATTATATATCACTTTTTTCTTTTATGGATCATGATTTTGGTGTCATATTTAGGTCATTTTTAACTCAACATCAAAAGATTTTTCCCCTTGGACTTCCCTGGGGAAGTCCTCCCAATGTAGTGGGCCTGCATTTGATCCCTGGTTAGGGAACTAGATAGCGCATGCATGTTGTAACAAAGATCCCAAGAGCCACAGCTAAGACCCAGCACAGCCAAAATAAATTTTTTTTTTAAGATTTTTCTCCTGTTTTCTTCCAGAAATTATGTAGTTTTAGCTCTTTTACATTTTGGCGTAAGATTCGTTTGAATTAATTTTTATGTATTGTGTGAGGTAAGGATCAAAGTTCTTTTCCCACTACACATGGAAATTTGGGGCTTCCAGGTGTAAAGAATCCACCTGCCAATGCAGGAGATGCAAGAAACGTCGGTTTGAGCCCTGGGTCTGGAGGATCTCCTGGAGTCGGAAATGCAGCCTACTCTGGTATTCTTGCCTGGAAAATCCCATGGACGGAGGAGCCTGGTGGGTTACAGTCCACAGGAGCACAAAGAGTTGGACACAACTGAGTGACTGCATAGCAGCACACCTGTATATTCAGTTATCTCAGCACTACTTGTGTAAAAAGAAATTACTGTTTCCCCATTGAATTGTTTTAGCACATTTGTTGAAAATCAAATGACCATAAATGTTAGAGTTTATTTCTGGGCTGTCTTTCGTGTTCCATTGATCTATACATTTATCCTTGTGCCAATACCACACTGTATTCATTACTGTAGCTTCACAGTAAGTTTTGAAATCAGATAGTGGAAGTCTAGAAGGAAATGGCAACCCATTCCGGTATTCTTGCCTGGAGAACCCCAGGGACAGAGGAGCCTGGTGGGCTGCTGTCTATGGGGTTGCAGAGTTGGAACGACTGAAGCGACTTAGCAGCAGCAGCAGTGGAAGTCTGCCTCTTTCACTTTTCTTTTTCAAAACTGCTTTGGGTATTCTGGTTCCTTTGCATTTCCACATAAACTTTAGAATCAAACTTGTCAATTCAAAAAGAGAAAGGACTGCTGGGGTTTTGATAGAGATTATATTGAATTTGTAGGTCAATCTGAAGAGAACTGTCATCTTAACAAGTGTTCAATTTATGACAATGGTATATTTATTTACCTAGATCTTTGATTTCTCTCGGCAATGTTGTGTAGTTTTCAGTGTATAGGTCTTGAGTTATTTTCATCATATTTATTTGGATTTTTCTTATACTCTTGTAAATAAAATTGTTCTCTTTAATTTTCAGATTGTTCGCTGATGGCATATATAAATATATTTATTTCTGTATGTAGATCTTGGGAGACTTTATTTTTTTTAACGCTTCCATTTTGTCATATGTAAAAAGGAAATACCTGCCTAGCAAGATTCTGTGCAGAATAATATACATAAAATTTCAGCAGAAGGCTAGAAATGAAACCCTCTTACACACACACACACACACACACACACACACACTTCAATCACCTAAAATGTGAGGTCACATTATTTTGAGGAAAGTGAAATGATCAGGATGAGGCTGGTACAGAAGACAGGAGCATCACCAAGAACATTATATCTGAATTTGCATAATCAAGGGGTTTTACTGCATTTTCATTAGTGTAGCAAATAGATGTTTGTTGATATTTTCTAACATCTGCATGTACTGATTTTATAATCAGAACAACAAATGCTACTTCTTAAAAAGTAAAAAATAGTAATCCATTAAATTTCATAAAGAGGAAAAGTAAAAGGACACAGAAATGCTTGAATTCAATTTGCTGACACCATTAAATATACTTCCATAAAAACTGCACAGTACTAGCACTCAGGCCACAAAAGTTGTTGGTTTTCTGTCGCTTAGTCATATCTGACTCTTTGGGACCCCATGGACTGCAGCACACCTGGCCACGAAAGTAGATGTGTAATTTATGAACTACTGCAAAGTTCAGCAGGCTGAGGTACCTCAGTGACTACAGAAGCAGATGCAGGGAAGACAGATTTCCCTGTGGCCCTAACCCATCCTAAATTCTCAAACTTCCAACAACTATGGCAGTTTTATTTTGATATTTACCCCCCTCAAATTTTGGCTGTTCGGCTCGTGGCATCTCAGTTCCCTGACCAGGGACTGAACCCCAAGCCACCACAGTGAAAGCACAGAATCCTAGCCACTAGACCACCACGGAACTCCCATATTTTGATCTATTTTAATATATTTGGTTTCCATTTAAGATTAAATTTAAATAAAGCATTCTTCGTCTTTATAAAGTTTGAAAACTACTGATAAAAGAACGGAGTGAAACTGAGAAGCAGTCTAGTATTATAATACCGAACTGGGGGTTCATCATCCAAGTTTTATTCTTGTCAATACACATGTACAGCAAGTGAAAGGCACAGTTCTAGTTCTCACCTCTCAAATATGATGGCATTTTTAAATAGATTAATGTCATTCATACAATAAATACTTGTTGAGTGCAACAAGCACAATATTCAAACACCCATGGTAAAATAACAGCAAGGAAAGAGAATAAAGAGCATCTTGGGGGTTATCAGCAAGGTCTTCAAAGATGTGACAACTGGCTCTGAGAGAAGTCTCCTGATTGATTAAAAAGAAAAAAGGCAGGAGCACTATAGAGAGAACCAGAAGTTTAAGAGGGCTTCTCAAGAGGCTCAGTGGTAGAGAATCCACCTGCTAATGAACGCGAGTGGGGTTCCACCCCTGGGTTGGGAAGATCCCCACTTCAGTATTCTTACCTGAAAAAGCCCAAGGAACAGAGGCCTGGCCCGCCAGAGTCCGACTGAGCACGCACACTCGAGTTTAAGAATATGGAATTAATAGTAAATAGCGTCCACTGAATGGATTGCTTACTTTGCTGTGTAGTCACTTAAGTCCTGTCCCACTCTTTGCGACCCCATAGACTATAGCTTGCCAAGCTCCTCTTCCATAGGATTTTGCAGGCAAGAATACTGGAGCGGGTTGCCATTTCCTTTAAGCATACAACCACCCACGGAAGAGCGACTGCTATCCCCATAAATAGACGGGGTATGCCCAGGGACGGGGGAGCCTCATGGGCTGCCGTCTATGGGGTCGCAGAGTCGGACACGACTGAAGAGACTTAGCAGCAGCAGCAGCAGCAGCAGGCCCAGACCACCTAAGTCTTCGTTGGCAGGGCCGTCTTTGAAAGTAGGGTTGCCCGATTTCAAAGTCGAGCGCCTGGGTTCAAACAGGTACAATAGAGGTGTGAAGCAATATGGTGCTGCTGAAAGGGAAGTGGTGAGCAGTGAGGCTCACCTAACTAACGGCAAACCTGGACAAGGTGGGTTGGACTGGAATCGGGGGGATCTGGATAAATGCACGATTTCATGTGTCTATATCCATCCCTGCTCTGCCCGCTGAAAAGGCCTAGAAGCAATGACACACCAAGTCTCATTCAACGGTGGGGTTAGTAAGGGTGTCTTCCGTTTCGGCCCTGCCGGCAGGCTTCTCTGTCACATTCCAATGCCCTGTCGCCACAGACCCGTTGACCTTCATCTGCCGGCAGGCGGGAAACCCCGAACTCCTGCAAAGCCTTAGAAAGCAGGGCAAACCGCCTGCCAGCTCGGCTACTATTATTGCCCACCAAAGGGTCGGGAACAAGACGCCTACAGGAAGAACCCGGAAGGGCGGCGACCCTAAAGGCGGAGCAGGCGCGGAAGCCGGGCTGGCGACGTAGGCGGGGCCTCGGGCTCCTTTTTTTCTTATTGGAGTGTACCACTGCCAGTCTCGGCCTCCTTCCTCCCGTCTCCGCCTCTTCCGCGCAGGCAGTTTGTTAGGTGGCGGGTGAGACTCGGCGGTCACTTCCGGTCGGGGGAGAAAAGTTAGACCGAAGGCGGGGCCGGGAGGAGGGAGGAGGAGGAAGAGGAACGAGACGGCCGGTGGGTGCTCTAGGTTGTTCGGCAGCGGCTGCGGCTCCGGCTCTCTTCGGGAGGACGATGGACAGCCAGGGCAGGAAGGTGGTGGTGTGCGACAACGGCACGGGGGTAAGCGCTCGGCGAGAGGCTGCAGCAGCCACAGGCCGGGGCGCGGATGTGCGGGGGGCGCGCGGGCCTAAAGCGCCCGGAGCTGCACCCCTGGGCCCTCTGCCGCCCGGGCCGAGGGGCGCTAGCCAGCGCTTTCCACCCGCGTGGGTGTGGGGCTGGAGCGGGCTGTACCCCTTAGTAGCCCCGACCTGGGCACTTCCGCAGCTCGGGGTCAGGACGGCGGGCGAGGCCGGCGATGGATGAGGTTCCCACCTGCTACCGGTCCGAGGCCGGCCCAGCGCTCTAGCCGCAGGAATTTGGCTCGAGGGCTGGAGGGGTAAAAGGCTGGGCTTGTGCGTTGCGAAAGGGCTTCACTCTCCAGGGTCGCCGGTGTGTAAAAAGGAAAAAGACCGAGAGGCCTTGCTCTTCCTGTAGAGTTGAAGATACGGAACAGGAGGCAGGAAACGGGTTTAAAGAAAAAAGGGAAGTGCTGTCATGCAATGAACCTCAGTCTTTTCACAGTGTTTGAGGCTTTTGTTGTTTTGTTTTCTTGTTTTCTGAGAGAGTGGAAGGCCAGATCGGCTGTGCATCATTTACTTTTTGTTCTCCATGCTGAAATTTTGGCCCAGGTGCAGCCCCGCAGAGACCAGTATGTTTCCGTGGTTGATCTTGATCCTTTAAGGCCCAAGTAGTAATTCCACTAACCTTAGGGAAGTTAATCAGTTTGGGTACCCCTCCTCCTTTTTTTCCTTATTGGCAGACTACAGTTAATGTTAGTATTTAAGATCCTAAAATGCAAATAATTGTAAAAATCAGAGTAAAACACTGATTTAGACATCATTTGAAAGTTATTTCTTTCAGTCGCCCCTCCCCCCAATTAAAATAATATTTTAGGCAGCAAAGTCAGCAAATTAGAATACAGAACTGTTACTTATTTTGGATGAGTTCTGTAGTGATCACTTCCCCCTGCATTAAAGCAATTTCTACCATTTTGAAGCTGCAGTATTTTGTCACTTTATCCCCTTCCTTCCATAAATGTAATATAAGAATTAAAATAGATTTTGTATGAACTTCAAGTCACTTTGGAAACTGGATCGTTGAGGGGAGAAAAGAGCTGATACTCACTGCCATAATACTGCCTTTGATTGAATTTTTACAAGCAATGATTATACTAGCTTTATCTGAACTAAGTTGAAAATGGATGAGAGTAAGAAGAGTTTTATCTTTTAATGCAACGTTCATACAAAATAGCGTAGTACTTAAAAAGAGGCAGCTTTCATTTATGTGCATGTTCTTTATTAAAGTTATTTATGTGTCCACAAATGTATATGTGTATGTGAAAGTTTTGAAGGGATTTGTGAGAAATTTATGTTCATCGTGGTTATCTGTGCGACTAGGGATAAGAGTGAGGTCAGATGGGAAGGACTTCCTGACTCAATTGTTGGGAAAATGTTCTTTATTTTTTAACAAACCATGTAATATTAAACTCTTTAAATGAAATTATAAATGTGTTCCTTTTACAGTTAAAACTCAGTTTAAAGGTGCTTTAAAAAAAAAATTGGCCTAATCCCCCCCTGTAGTCTCAAATTGACATCTAAATAAATGTAAATCTTTTTAAAAAATTGATACTAATGTTTTTTTGTGTGTGACTATGCCAGTTTTGTTTTGTTTTTTTTTTAAGAAATTGAAGTCAGTTATATTTTAATGTATTCCTCCTCTTTGAAGGACAGAAACCAGTTTTTGTAGTATATGTTTTTTCATAATATTCAATTAAAAAAATTTTTTTTTCTTGTTCTTAAGCTTTTTTTTTTTTTTTGGCTCTGTAGCATGTGGGGATCTTAGTTCCCTGGCCAGGGATGGAACCCACGCCCCCTGTAGTGGAAGCACTGGACTGGCAGGGAAGTCCGTAATTAGTTTTCTGTTACTGTTTCATTAGCTTGTTAGAAAACTCATTGTATATTTGATTAGCCTTATGTCTAATCTATAATTTAAGAATCTTGTTCCTTAAACAAAAGATAAGTCATTGTGACATAAGTAAAAAAGTGTAGTTAATTCAAACAAAACCTTGTATAATATTTGGCATTGTATTTCTAATTAAATATCCAGATTTTCTATAGGACATGATTGACCTCATGAAGAAACTTCATGAAGAAAGCTCTGATGTAGTACGTAGTCAAGAATGCGATATTTCTGAAAATTGAGAGAATTAGGAGCCACTTAGAGTCTGTTTTTCTTATACTTCATAGTCCTCTTGATTTTATTTAGGTACTTGAAGGTCTAATGATTCCTCTGTGATTAAGAAGATAGTCAAATTAATTTCTAAAAGTTTATGAGAATAGTTGTTACTCTAAAGCAACTTGCCTCTTAACACATTTTAGGTTTTAAAATTATAGGCCATTTGAGAAGTTGATTTTTTTTTTTTAAGCCTCTCTGGCAGGCCCTAAATGGAAAGCCCTAAGGGTAGATGAGTTCTTCTGATCACATGCCCGGTTGTGGTCCTGCTCCTCAACCTCTCCGGCTCCCAAGCTGACCAGTGCCTCTGTAGGGCCTCCTAGAGGAGGAAACCTCGTCCGATTCCAATACCTTATGCACTTCATCCACATAACCATCCAAAACTAAAATGGAGCCTGTGTAAACTGCCACCTAACATAAAGCTGCTGAAAGTGGCCAGATAGGTGAAGATGTGGAGATCTGCTTCGGCTTAGGTGCCTTTCAAGAGTTGGGCCCAGGCCCCTGATGTTGTGTATTCTTTTGTCAGACTTGGGTGATTTCATCAACTAACTAGTTTACCAACAGTGAAGACTTCTGGAGTGCCTGCTGCTTGACTGGTATAATTTTTAGGGTCCAGTGACACAGAGTAGCTTGTAGTGTTAAGATAGTAACACTTTTTTTTTTAATTGTACTTTTACAATTCACATTTGTAGTTGATTACAGCTTGCTTTATCAGGCTTAAACAAATTTATATGTTGGCTTTAGGAGTGTTTGAAGTAGAACCAAATCAAAAGTAGATTTGGTTTAGCCCTAGAAAATCTTTGGAATAAACAGTAAATATTTTGGTGATCTAAGATCAAAGTAATCACTATGCAATTAAATTATTATATCAGTGCCATTTATTTAAAGTAATAAAGGAAAAATACAAATTAAATAAGCCTAAATGAAGCTTTATAAATCCCAGTTTGTTTTTTGAGGGGAGAAAGTTACCTTTAGAGCAAATGTACATGGGCTTTTTTTTTTTTCTTGAAAGAAAATTATATTCTTCATGTTCTTACCATTTGATGACTCAGTGGGAAGTAAGGGAGCCTGTTTAAACCACAGTGCTATGAAGAGGAAACTATATATGGTAAAGTCTATTTCTTAAACACAGCCTTATTGCACAGTGAGAGAACTAAGTCATGAGGTCTTAAAATGATTGAAGTGGGGGGAGGTATTTCAAGAATTAAAGTTATGCCAAACAAGTAGTTTAGAAAAGAATATTTTCTTTGTATATTATTACCTTATGGTTTAGATTAAAAAAAAAAACTGGCTTTTTTGCAAGAAAGGAAATGCCAGGTTGTCTGTTGGTTATATATTACTGAGAAATAGATCATTGTAATTACATTCTTGTTGTTATAACTGCTAATGCGTTGACATCCGAAATAATGTGATGTCGTGCAACTGTTGCCATTTTGACCAAACACTAGTTCCTGTAGGAGTGCTAGCGCTGGATTACTGTGGCAGCATCTACTTCCAATAAGCTACTGCTTAATCAGAATAAATAATTTCATTAGTGATTGCTATCTTTAATCTGAACTAAAAGCCAACTTTCCGTTTTTTAAATAGTTTTTTAAAATATTTATTTCAGTTGATGTATTTATTCGGTGGCACTAGGTTACCTACGGCATGTGGGATCTTCAGTGTGGCAGGCGGAGTCTAGTTCCCTGATCCCTGGTCTCCCTGCATTGGGAATGTGGAGGCTTAGCCACTGGACCTCTAGAGAAGTTCCTTCATCTTTTAATGAAGCACAGGAATAGTAGTTCAGTTATTTTTATAGTTTTAGGAATTCTTAATTTTTGCTTCTAACCTTAGGCACTTGGCAAATATGTTGTCCTGTGAAATATGCTTGAACAAGAATTTCCCCAGCCTCCTGACTGCCTGCCTGGTCGGGTGGTGGTGGGTGGAGGGGATGGGACAGACACGACTTGACTTAGGCTCCATCCCAGGCTCCTCCTCCCACCTTCACCTAGTGTTAAGATTTCTCAGTTTAATCATTGGTTTACATTTAATATGCTGAAAATTGCCTTTACAAATGTGTAGATTCTTCTTTTCATTCATTTTACAATTTTCTTTAAGGACGTTTATACCCATGGACACTTTTATCTCACCTAGTGTGTTTATCTGCTCGTTATGTCACTACATAAAAATTTAATGTGTACATTGTATTTGCTGTTTATATTTGGAATATATGTATAAATTATGACTAAAGCTGATACGTGTCTGGTGGTCATGAAAGATTTTATTTACGTAGAAATTTGAATATAGTGGCATAATGAGAAGAGATTCTCTGGTCTTACATCTGATTTCCGTTCACATCCAGTGAGCTGACTTTTGGCTTAAGAACTAGAGAGTTTGATTTAGAAGAGATGAGTGTGAGAGGTTTTTTTCCTTTTAATTTGAATAGACTAGAAAATACTAAGTATTCTTTTCCTCTGTGACAGTTGTTGCTCCAACTCTTTCTGGGTCAGATTGATAAATTATTTGGGAGGATATTGTGGAAAAATGAACTAACACTTCTGAATTCTGTTAAACACTTTTTTTAGGGTGGGAAGTATATTGTTCTTTACTATCAGCCGCTATTCAAGTAGAGGTAGGTATGAGCAAGCAGGATACCTATCGCATATGCCATCATATCACACTAACTTTCAGCCTTGGAAGGTAGTCCAGAAAGAATCATGTCATAGTTTTACGTTTTAGAAAACCTAGGTTCAGTGGCAAAACTGAGCAGGACTAGGCTTTGTGGGTTTGGAAGAAAACCTATACATATACATATATATATATAACTGTATATTTTATGTAAATTCTAAAATGTGAACGTGAAGAGGGGATATGATTTCAGGTGGTATGGGAAATGTGCAGTTTTTAAATTTTAGACAGTTTTTTTTAGACTAGCAGCTTCAGTCTGCTGAAGACATGATTTTAACATATTTTTTTAAAGCACTATTTTTAAAAGACTTGCAGTTATGCATGGCAGAATGTTCTAGGCTATTTATAATTAAATGTGGTTCATCAGTATCATTTCCAAGAAGGTTGTCTTTGAAATAGAAAAATTTTGTATTTTAGAGAGTTAGTCAGAAGTCAGTGAGTTTCAGGTTTTTGCTAGCTTTTACCACCATCAAACAAAACAGTTCCTTGTATGTAACAGCTTTCTGTCCACTTTTGTGTTATTTCTCTCATATGTCACATTCAGGTATTGTTTTTCTCCTTAATTCTTTTAAGGGAATATGGTGCCAAATCCATGGAACAATAGATTGTCTCAATATTAAACATATTCTCTATATTAAAATAATCATAGTATTGTACTCTTGAGTCAGCAGCAAAACTTTTTATTGATCAGTTAAATCATACGCACCTAGCATGTGTCAGACACTGTTCTAGGTGCTTGGCATTCATCGGTAGACACAAAAGTGTTTGCACAGTGTACTGTACGTTGCACAAAATCTTGTTAAGGGAATGGTAGAAGTTGATGACAGCTCCTTTTATATAGCTTCTTCCTCCCACCCTGAAGTTTTTAACTGCCTTTTCCTTGTAATGGCTGCTCTTAAAAATAAGGTTAAACAGACTGTATTATTGATATAAGCATTAAAAACCCTTGGTTCTATTTTCAGTTTTACTGCAGTCATTAAATCTCCTAGTGTATCTGTTTCTTATTCATAAAGTGGAAGTGTTATTAGAATCAATGCTACATCCTCATTGGAGAAGTACACTATCTAAATATGAACTTATGTCACCTGATATTACTAAATGTTTCTCTAAATATAAAAATGTAAAGAGCCAAAAATGCCTAATAAACGTTTATTTTAACTTGATGCTGGTCCAGATGCCATTTGATTTCCCCATTTTGAAAATGGTGTTACTTAAGTGAATTGACAGACATGAATGAAAGCCTGCTTTCATTCTGTTCATTTTCTGACATTTGTTTTAAAAATCCTTAGCATTCATTGAATGGATTTGTCCCTTCCTTGCTGTGCATCAAGGCAGCAGGTTCCAGCATGTACTGCTCAGCTTAGGTCCCTTGAGATTTTCCCTAAGAGTTAACCAGTCAAGAAATGGGAACTCCAGTAGTCGGGCCATGAAGGAAACAAATGGAGGATATGATAGACGGGGTGATTACTTTGGGTAATTTGAAAGCACCAGAAGTTTAGAATATTATATAAATGGAAAGCAGTACTTTTCAGATACAGTTTTTAAATGGATAATAGTGTGAATACTTTGACACTAACCCACTTTTTATTGTTCTTTTCCAGTTTGTGAAGTGTGGATATGCAGGCTCTAACTTTCCAGAACATATCTTCCCAGCTTTGGTTGGAAGACCTATTATCAGATCGACCACCAAAGTGGGAAACATTGAAATCAAGGTAATATTTTATTTATTGATAAACGAGGAGCAAAACCTACTGTTTTAAGATGTGATGCCTTGAAAAGCAAAGAAGGAGGGCCGAATTTCTTATATTTTAAATTTTTATCAACACGTGAAGAAAGGTACAGAAACTGAAAGTAATTTCGTCTGACTTTAAGTATAGCTTGATGCCATTACTCTCTGAATACAATAAAAATAAGATTTTTATGTTGATGTGAATGCTGTATTAGTGACTTAAAGTCCTATAGTATAATTTTAAAAGAAATCAGCCTGGTATTTTTATGTCTTTCAATTCCATATATTTGTCATTCAGTGTTAGTGTCTCTTTGGGAGCTGAAACTTCTTCCATGTTCTCATGGCCTGATATCCCTACATTTTTATATAGCTAGTCAGGAAAAATAGAATGTGCATCTTATTGGTTCCTTTTTTCACCAGTATAATAACTGATTTCCATAGTGTGCAGGAGGAAGCTGTGCAAGTCTTTATATGACCTTGCATCATTTATTTAGCACAAGGAGAAGGGAGGGAATGTTGTTATTGCCTACGTACCATTCTTAACATGAGATTGGACCTTAATAGATTTTTATCTTCTATTAAAGGAGGTGGAAATCAAAAGGGAGTTAACAATATTTTAGAAGGGAAAAAAAGAAGAACAATCAAAAGTCAGTGGTTACCACTTGGCTTAAAATCTTCAGATAGCCTAGGGATCAGATTAGGTTATACGAAATGTAACAGAATTTAGAAGCCATTTTATGAATCATTTGTGAACAGACTAGCATTGTTGGTCCTATCTGGACAGTCCTTGACAAGACTTCAGAGAGTGTGTTAGGTTGTAAGTTAAGTTACCCGTCTCTGGGATGTTTGTTTGAGGTGTTTAGAAAGCTGGTAATAGATAAGTAGACATCTGCTTAAGAGCTCTGCTGTTGGGACTAGAGGATTGAGTTACACGATGAATAAAAATACAAACTGAAACTTAGGTTCTGTGATAATTTTTTTAAAGACTTAAAACAGTGAATGATTCTGGCCTCTGTTTTATTACAGTCAAAAGGGATACTCAATATGAGAGTTTTTTGGTTTGGTTTTTTTTTTTTTTTTAGAGTCTTTTGGGAATTTTATAGAATCCCATATTCTCTTTTTGTTAACTCCTTTTGTTCTGATTGAATTCCATCTTAAATGAACTTCAGCTTAAAATTTAGCTAGTAATAGTGATAAGGATAAGGTTTTTTTAATAATGTTGAAAGTCACTTTTATTCAGTATCAGCCTTTTAAAGAAGAACGGTTTTTTAATATACTTTACGGATAATAACATTTTTGAGGTATTAAGCTACATCACATATAGCTATTTTTATTGTCCTGCATAGTCACAAATAATTACCTACATTTTTCACTCCCACTTTTCTTGCTTTTTAAGGGCAAGTGATAGAAATGAGTCTAGGTGATACTCAAGACATTTTTGCTAAGGAATTCCCCAGTAGCATTTGCTTGTATGGTTTGTCAGTCTGTTAAGTTGGTTTACTTCTGTTCAATTGCTTAATCTTTTTAAGTCTTTCAAGCTAATTTGTTCTTCCAGTAGAAAACAGTGAAAGAAAAGAGAACTGTGTCAAATTTAACTTGACTACTAGAGCTTGGAAAAACACTCTAAACACCCTTTACCTACTCAGCTAGACCTTTTCTGCTGTTTATTTTCCTTAATTAAGGTACTTAAATTCAGTAACAAACGAAAGAAATTTGACTTTTTTGGAATATTTCAAATTTGGAATATGCCTAGTGGATTGCTTTATACTTTTTGTGTCTTGTTAGCTAAAATGTGGTAGACTGAAAACTGAAAATTTAAATTGTTTAATGAGTTAACTTTCATTCAGGAGTAATAACTGTCCGTGTTAATTTGGCCCTAATTATTAACTCCATAAACTGTAGTAGTACTGCATCTGCCTCGACCTAATTTGTCTCTATTGCTTGTATGTTTAAAAATTTCAGTGAGGATTTTATTTAGGCCTTTTCTGACTCTTACTTCTACCTTCTCTCTCTTCACCTTTCTTGACCTGTTGAAGTAGAATAACAAAAAGATGGTAAGTGAGGTTACACACATGCTCTCTGTTTGTTTTCCACTTTTGCTTGGTGGGACAGTAGTTGTTTTGTGTCCCTTTAGTATTGGGGAGGGGGGTGATTCCATATTTTAATTTCTGAGTACTTTGATTTTTAACTTTTTTCATTGCTTCAATTTGGTAGCAACTAATTAAGTCCTGTACTCTCCTGATTGCATACAATGGACCAAACCAGAACTAATTACTAACATAGTTTTGAATTGTTTTCCTTGTGTTTTTTGTAGATGAATGTTACAATTAAAATGGAATGTAGTGTGCATTATGTTAGAAACCAAGTGGCTTTCTTTAGGATATGTGTGATCCAGAAAAGTGAGGTGAAGTTATTGCATTTGGATCAATTCACTTTACTGACCACTGTTAAATTGAACATTGCCTGTCATAGCCTATATATGTATATATTTGCATCTGGTACAGTGTCATATGTGTATTTAATAAACTAGGTAAATTGTAATGTTCCAATGAACTATAAATAGTAAAGGAGAGAAAAAGAGATTGATTTGTTTTCTGTATTATCCTTGTTTATGAGCAGATTTTACATTATCTGATTATAAATAAGAAAAAGGTCAAAGTCTTGTAAGTCTTTTCCATTGACAGTGGATTTTCCCTCTAAATAAATACCATTGTGCCTTTTTCATTTGAATTAGAACTAGACACATCCCAGCAATTGAGTCTTTTATTATATTTTTCTGTGATAGTCATAAGTTTTCCTATAGTAGATATTCTCGTTTGTTTTTAATATTATTTGTAAGTAACTTTGACATAGATAAATATCAGGCCTTTCTAGTGATAAGTATTTTAGCTAGTCACAGTAACTGAACTAGTGGCAGGTTTTCTTTTGAATAAACAAAAATGTGGAAAACTGGAAATTATTTCTAAATAAAAGATCATGCGTTTGTCTTAAAATCCTAAGGAGATTAAGAAAAGAGAGTACTTGCAGAGAACTCTTTAATATTTTTTATGAAATTTCTTTCTAGTAATTGTGGTTTTAAAGTATATTTGCTCTAATTTCCAGTTTGAGGTGACATTATTCAGAATGATTCTTGGCGTATCTCATCTACACTGCTTGCTTTTCATAAAATATAAATGCCTTTAAAACGGCATCTCAGACAGTTACTGTAATTTTTCATTTTTTCAGATAATAGGTGATGGTTTAGGCTTGAGGTCCAGTGATTAGGTGGGTGGTAAAAAAAAAACCAAGGCCTGATCTGACCGCTTTTAATTTTGATCTTGAAGATGAAGGCAAGTTCCATAAAACTCTTAGTAGCATTTTGGAGTTTTGGGAGCTGAAATGTTCTAGGGAAAACTATGTTTTAGGGTTTTTTGAAATAAAATTTTAGATAAGTTTTTGAATTAAGTAGCTTGAGTTATTCAAGAATGTTTGCACTAATTTGACAAGTTAACACTTGTTTTCTTCCATTTTAAATGTCCTCTTTGTTCAGAGGGATGGTAAGATACTTGATGCCAGAGTTTCTTTCAGTTAATTCTTCATAGTATGTGTGCCCTAGAAGTAGACACATGACACTTTTATTTTGAGTTGGTATTAGATCAGACATATGTAGGCCCCTAGTTTTGCATGGAATAGGAACTAAATAGTCAGATGTAATTAGACCAGATTTATACCAAATTTGTTGAAATATAGTTGTGAATATGTATCAGTGATATAAACCATCTTAATTATCTAATCTATTATTACCTTGTATAACACAAAGAAAGATACATTCCAAAAAAAATTAACTAACATTATATATTAAATTATATTGATGGCCAGAAGTCATATAGCTATTTGGAGATACAGATTCCTCCCCCTGACATTTTATTACAAAGTGTTTGGAATATGAATTTTACCATGAAACCCATACATCCATCACCTAGATTCTGACATTAATGTTTACTATACTGATATATCACATATCTATCCATTTATCCATCTGTCAGTCCATCAGTGTATCTTATCTTTCAATGTATTTGAAATTAACAGTATTCTCCCTAAGTAATTCAACAAATGCATGTCATTTAGTAGAGTTCTCTAATATAAGATTTTTAGTTTTTCATTTTTGTATCAGATCATTCTAAATAGTTAATATTTAATAAGTTTGAATATTAAGGCATGGTGCATTAATTTTATATGCAGTTTAGTTGCAATAGAAACATTTTAGTGAGTATTTCTAGCATCTGCTTTAACTTTGTTTTTCCTTTCTGTTGCTTTCAGTGGATTTTCCAGTGGTTTTTTTTTTTTTTGGTTGTTGTTGTCTTTAAATAGAGTCCTCACCCTGGTTTCTTTCTTACCTCTTTTAAAAAAATCATCATTTAAAAAAAGTTTAAAGTCATATATTTATTTAAACTTCTGTTTTAAAACATCTTAGGATCTTACAGCAAATAGTAGCTATTTTTGATACTAGAATTTTTGAAAAAAATTCATAAGTATATGTTTAAATTAGGATTATTTAGTATTTTGACTAGCCAATTTTTAAAGTAAGATTTAATTCTGGACGACATTAGCCTTATTCACATAAAATTTGGCTTTTGAAATGTGGGTCTTCTTAAGTATGTGCTCATTGGAGACAAGACTTGTGAGTATTCTGCTTCCTGGGTGATAGCGTAGTTTTCCATTATTATACTTTTAGATTGGAAATGTTGCTTATGAGATAATTTTAAAGAAGAATTCTCTTTTTATATCTCTACAAATTATCTTTCATCTTGGTGAGGCACATATTGAAGCTTAATTACAGTTTTGAGACATATCTAGGTAGATGTTTGTGAAATTTACAAGTTTGTGGTGCATATATCCATTATTGCAGTATAGTAAAAACCATTTTATTTTTTGCTTCTCATTATGCTGTATAGTACTACACTTATCATTTTGATATTTAGTAAAAAGAAATGTGCTGCATGCGTTGAGCATTTTTCTACAAGTTTTTTTTCCCCCTGATATGCTATCTCACATATCACAGGCCTTATTTTTTGAACATTTGAGCAAAAGAAAGAGATGAAACCTCATACAAACCCCTCCAAAATATGAAAATGTGGGGTTTATTTGTGCTAATGCTCTTCTTTTGGAAACATATTTATTAAAGGTAAGGTCAATTTATTGATTTAAACCACATTGTACATAAAAACTTATTATTCATGATTAAGATTTGCAAGACATTGTTCATGAAAGGAAAGATCAACTTTTTAACTTGTGGAATGAAGAAATTTATCTGAAAGTACCAGAAATATTAAAATTAATTATTCCCCCGTTTTCCAAAATATAAGAGGATAATTTTCTGACGGTATTTTATGCAAAAATTTGGTCTAAAGCTTTGATATTATAATTTTCTAGGATCTTATGGTTGGTGATGAGGCAAGTGAATTACGCTCGATGTTAGAAGTTAATTACCCTATGGAAAATGGCATAGTACGAAATTGGGATGACATGAAACACCTATGGGACTACACATTTGGACCAGAAAAACTTAATATAGATACCAGGAATTGTAAAATTCTACTCACAGAACCTCCTATGAACCCACCAAAAACAGAGAGAAGATTGTAGAGGTAAGTTTTTAGATGAGTTGTGCATGTATATGTTTCTGTTATGTGATATTAAAGCAAATTTTTTTGTTTTATCTTACCTCTGTTGTTGAGAATAAAGGAAATAATAATTGATACTTTGTCCCAGATCCTGTTTATTGAGTACCTAAGTATATGTTAGTCATTATAAGTAGAATATACCAGTAAACAAAGCCAAAATCCTGCTGCTATGGAATTTACCATCTAGCAGGGGAAAAGAGACCAAAAAGAAAATGAGTTAATTGAATGGTTTATTAGAGGATACTAGATGCTAAAAGAGGGGTGGGAAAGAGTAAGGGAGATCGGGCATGTAGGAAGGCTGCATTTTTCATAGGTTGTGGTAGTACGTGTCTATACTGCTGCTGCTGCTAAGTCGCTTCAGTCGTGTCCGACTCTGTGCAACCCCATAGATGGCAGCCCACCAGGCTCCCCTGTCCCTGGGATTCTCCAGGCAAGAATACTGGAGTGGGTTGCCATTTCCTTCTCCAATGCATGAAAGTGAAAAGTGAAAGTGAAGTTGCTCAGTCATGTCCGACTCTTAGCGACCTCATGGACTACAGCCTACCATACCAGGCTCCTCCGTCCATGGGATTTTCCAGGCAAGAGTACTGGAGTGGGGTGCCATTGCCTTCTCCAACGTGTCTGTAAGGTGATATTTAAACGGAGGGAATTAGCCAGTAACTAACTGGGGGAAAAGCATTCCAGGCAAAGGGAGTAACCAGAGTAAAGGTCTTGAAATGGGAGCAAGCGTGGCATATTAGTCAGCAAGGAAGCCACTGTGGGAGAGCAACAGGAGATGCGGTGGGAGAAATAATGGGGCCAAGTCATCTAGGGCCTTGTAGGCTCTTATAGGAAATTAGATTTAAACTCTGAGTGAAATATAGGGCTGTTGCATGGAGGCGCTATTACAGATTGAGGTTTCTATGGCTGCTGTGTTGAATGTAGAACATAAGGAGGCAAGGGTAGAAGAAAGACAAGTTGGAGACTTTTTCAGTTATCTCAGTTCAGTTCAATTCAGTTGCTCAGTCGTGTCTGACTCTTTGCGACCCCATGAATTGCAGCACGCCAGGCCTCCCTGTCCATCACCAACTCCTGGAGTTCACTCAGACTCACGTCCATTGAATCCGTGATGCCATCCAGCCATCTCATCCTTGGTCGTCCCCTTCTCCTCCTGCCCCCAATCCCTCCTAGCATCAGGGTCTTTTCCAACGAGTCAACTCTTCGCATGAGGTAGCCAAAGTACTGGAGCTTCAGCTTTAGCATCATTCCTTCCAAAGAAATCCCAGGGCTGATCTCCTTCAGAATGAACTGGTTGGATCTCCTTGCAGTCCAAGGGTCTCTCAAGAGTCTTCTCCAACACCACAGTTCAAAAGCATCAGTTCTTCAGCACTCAGCCTTCTTCACAGTCCAACTCTCACATCCATACATGACCACAGGAAAAACCATAGCCTTGACTAGACGGACCTTAGTCGGCAAAGTAATGTCTCTGCTTTTGAATATACTATCTAGGTTGGTTTCAGTTATCTAGACACCATATAATGATGGTTAGGATTAGGGGTAATAGCAGAGAAGGTAATGAAAAGTGGCCAGATTGTCGCTGTTTCAAAAGTAGGGCCAAAAAAAAAATCCCGATTTCTTAAATACATGTGATAGAGATGTTAACTGAAAGTTTCTCTTGAGCAAAGACTGAGAGTAGAACAGGATTTGGGAGGGAAATGGGTCAGGAGTTCAGTTTTGGACATGTTAGGTTTTCTTTAGACATCCAAGCAAAAATGGTTACATATATAAGGTCAAGTTCAGGAGAAAAGTCTGAGACTGGAGGTATAAACTTGGGAGTCAGGAGGATATAGATAATATAGTTAACCAAAGAAGTGATAGCAGACAGTGGGGAGAATGCTGAGGGCCAGGGAGATGGGAGGGCTCGGGAAGGGAAGTGGAAACAGTAATGAGGTAGGCAGTTAAAGCAAAAAGTCTACATTCTTAATACTTGAGATAGGTAACTTTCAACAGTTTTCTTTCATTTTGTTATATATGAGGTAGGAAATTTTAATTGCTTTGGATTTTATTAGCTTTCCAGATACTGCTTAATGTAACTAAATGTTTTGTTTTACTCATTGACTATGTTGAGATGTTGGAAATTTTAGAAGAGATGTAAAATTTTTGTATTTTCACATTTTGAGATTGTGGTTTTAGCTACAGAATCCATATCATTTCTTATGGTTCATATATTTTTTTTTTGTTCTCCTAGCCACCCCTGAAACTATGAAAGATGGGCTTTATTGTATTTATGTTTTAATTGTGCTTTATACTTTCTAAATGATTTATAGTTACTAATAGTTTGTAACGGATAAGTGGTCATTTATAATTACTCTTTATTTTTACCAATGCATTGCAAAAACAGTGCAGAGATATTTTTGTATTAAATCAAGAGGTTACCAGATAAGGAAAACCTCTTTCAAAAAAGTAATACAGTAACAGAATGGAAACCAAGTTTTCTTTCAAGTGAAAATTCAGGGAGATGGCATTTCCTGTGTAGTGGGTAACATCATATCTGTCACCCACTAACTAACTATTTGACTAGGACAGATATTTTTTTTAATCTGCAGAAATGACAAGAATTAGTCTTACCACACACTCTTAAGGTCTCCTCTTCATTTAATGCTCTTTTTTACTTGTAAATAGAAATTTGACTATGACTGATAATGCCCCATTTTAATATCATTCAGGAAGTTGTTTCTGAACTACAAATACTTCTTAATGATCTTATGAATGAAAACAAATTTTGACAGACTGTCAAGTTGATAAATGCAAATACAGATGATAAATGGAAATGACCTTTGAACAACACAAGGTTAAGGGTGTCAATCCCCCTCAGTCAAACTTTGTATAAAACTTTGTAATTTGCCCTCTGTACCCCAGCTTCTGCATCCCTGGATTCAGCTGATCTTGGATTATGTGATATGTAGTATTTATTTATTGAAAAAAATCTGCAATTAAATGAACCTGCACAATTCAGAATGACCTTGTTGTTCAAGGGTCAGCTGTATGGCATTTTCATCCCTGTAGCAGGGGGATAAAGGATGATGGAATAGAATACCAGTCAGAAAATTTAGTTGCTTAATTGATGAGTTTGTGTTTCAGAGTTGTAAAATTTATTTATTATAAAAAAATTTTTTTAATTTAGTTTTATTGAAGTATGATTGATTTACAGTGCTATGTTAAGTTTCAGGTATATAGCATAGTGATTTAGAGGTTTTTTTTGTTTTGTTTTGGCTGTGGCATGTGGGATCTTAGTTCCCTGACCAGGGATCGTGCCCTCAGCAGTGGAAACACAGAGCTTTAACCACTGGACCACTGTGGAATTCCCCAGAGTTGTAAAAATTTAAATTGTATATCATTGTTATTGTGGTCAGTTGTAAAATTTCTAAATATCAGATATTCATAGTGGTAGTCTGCACTGCCAGTCAGTGAATGCTAACTGTGGATGACAGAGAAAATCCTACAGAATATTCCTGGCCAACCTGCGATGCAGACAATGAGCAGCATTGTGAGCAGAGAGGACGTGAAGGAGCTCCTCATCCCTGAAGTGGACCTCCGCACAGGGTGGAGCACAGCCTTGCTCCACTGGGGAGCGCAGACTCAGCAGCTGAGCAGCTTCTGGATCTGCCAGCATTCAAGAATTGTTTAGTTTTGTTTCCCTGCTGTACCGTTTATTACTTGGAGGTAGAGCCACAGTCTTGCTTGGCCCAGGTTGAGGGAAAGGGATGGGAAGGTTGGCAGTTAAGTAGTTTATATAGTTTGTCTTTGAATTAAAAGACATTTCCCTTAAGGGACATGAGTTGAGAAAGTCTTGTTCAAAAGCAGAACACTTTGTTTCACTCAAAGCTGCCATTAGCTAAAAACTCTCAGAAATCTTTGCTTTGTAGCACTTAAGAAATGCTTGGGGACTCAGTGTGTATTTAAAAAAAAAAAATCTGTCCTCAAAATTGGGGCTCTAACAGCAGGACTTTAATAGAGGCAAGAACAGCTGAAGAGAATGGAAGATTTTTTGGGTCCTTTGATTCTATTTTGATCAGCTAATCCACTCTGGCCATCAAGAAAGCATATATTAATATATATATATTACATTATATGTATAATGTAATTTCTAAATACTAATGTTTTCCCTTTCCTTTTGCACTTTCAGGTAATGTTTGAAACTTACCAGTTTTCTGGTGTGTATGTAGCCATCCAGGCAGTCCTGACTTTGTATGCTCAAGGTAGGTGAAGCTTAACTTTCAGTATCATTAATTCAGCAAATATTTGTTACATGTATTTTACATCAGAGGAATTTGATTTCTCAGGAAGTTTTAAGTCCCAGAAAGCTCAGTTTTATATATTTGTATTTATTCAAATATTCCACAGTTTGTCATATAAAATACACACATTTTTATTTTCTTTACTAAACAATGAAGGGTTTAAGAAGAAACTTCTCGGGTTTTTTTATAAGTAGGAAGTTTCTTTGGAGAAGGCAATGGCACCCCACTCCAGTACTCTTGCCTGGAAAATCCCATGGACGGAGGAGCCTGGTAGGCTGCAGTCCATGGGGTCGCAAAGAGTCGGACATGACTGAGCGACTTCACTTTCACTTTTCACTTTCATGCATTGCATAAGGAAATGGCAACCCACTCCAGTGTTCTTACCTGGAGAATCCTGGGGACGGGGGAGCCTGGTGGGCTGCCATCTCTGGGGTCGCACAGAGTAGGACACGACTGAAGCGACTTAGCAGCAGCAGGAAGTTTCTTCTTTTAGGCTATTTAAAGTAAGAAAATTTTTGAAGGGAAAAATAAACGTGGAATCTGTCCTCAGAATCGTCAAGAGTTTAAAAAAGCCAGAAAGGTTCATATAAAATTATATTTTAAAAATACATAATAGATTAAATATAAAGGAAAAGACAGATATTTGAGAGTACCTTCCCAACTTTTGAAGTGGGTTTAATGGAGTGGACCTACTTTTACTTTGCTTTTCTGGTACTGCCATTAGTAACTGCCTCCGTATCCACTGGGAATAAAATAGTAGCCATGTAGGGGAGCTCTGTATCCTGATGATCTTGTGGAGAACTTAAGAGGCCATCAGATACGTGCACAGAGCCTGTTGGGCACTTAAAATGTAAAGATCCCTCAAGAACTTAGACTCTTAATGGGTGAAAGATACAGAAATTGATTTAGCATGTCAGAGAAGATTTCTGAAGGAGGTGACAACTAAATGTCAAGCCTTAGTACTTAAGTGGTGTATGACAGTACAGTCGACCCTTGAACAGTGCTGATTTGAACTGTATGGCTCCACTTATACATGGACATTTTTCAGTAGTAAATAATACTGCGGTACTACACGCTCCATAGTTGGTTGAATCGGGATGCAAAGGGCCAGCTATAACTTATATGCAGGTTAACCCCCATATTGTTCAAGGGTCAGTTGTGTTAGGAAACAAATTTTAATATTATGGTGATCCATCTGATTCTACACATGGATGAGTGAAAATCACTTTATCAAAATACGAACTAGGTTTTAAAACTGTTTTTACTACTTCATGTAGATACTAAGGAAATACTTGGGGAGAATTAAATTTTTAAAGAGGCTTTATTCATTCACCAAGTGTGGCATGAGCTGGGCGTTCTGTTTAGGACAGAGGATACAGCAGTGAGTCAGCTACTCAATAAGCTACATATGGTCTCCTTGCCCTTTAGTCCATTATAGCTGAGCTCGGAGGAACTAGTATTTGTCTGCATCTAGGAAATTGTGTGTTTTTTTTTTTTGTTAAGTAAATTTCAGAATTTATTTTAGAAAATACTTTGGAAAAATAGATATTAAAAATTTTGAATCTGAGCTTTGAAACTGGTGATTTCAGTTAGGGGGTAGAGATGGGACGCTTCTGCTGAAATGAATTTTTGCTTTAATTGAATAAAATTGACCTTAACAGATATTTCTAGCAATGTTCATAAATTTATTTCTGTCCAAGGAGAAGATATCCTCTCTTAACTCCTGATATTTAGCTGCTTTTGTTTAAATACTGAATTCTTAGTTTCGAGAAGCGATAATCCAGTAATTTTATCAAAAGAACTCTTCAGCTGAAGAGAACTCTTCACCTTGCATAAAAACAAGGTGGCTAAAAGCTACCAGTTAAATCAAAAAAGTAAGAAGCTACATTTGGAACCAGGAAAGGTTTTTGAATAAGAGAGGTGACACAGTGATTCAAGAAAGTATGTTTGACTACATTTTGTGTACAGGATTGAGGGGAATAACTGGAATTATGGAGCCTAAGTTAGAGGTTAAAATGGTCAGGGAGGGTATGAATGAAAAGTTAAGAACTAGACTGAGCTTTAAAGAATCCTTCAGAATTGAAGTAGAAAGAGTGAGTAATCTAGTACTTTAGTTGGTATTACTGGGAGCACTTTTGAATTAATGATACTGTGGATTATTCTTTATTGCAATAGAAAGTCTCTTGTTTAAAAGAAAGCAACCTTAAGAGGCAGCGTATGATTTTTTTATGAAACTTGCGAAATCAATCAAGGAAAAACAAATTATATGAACTTAGTAGGAGATGATTTGAATAAATGTGTTCAGAGATAAATTAGATGTTTTGTGCATAATAAGAAAGAGGAAGAGTCTATTCAGGGATAGGACAGTGATAAAATAATAAGCTTAAACAACTGTAGATAATGCATATTCTGGTTAAAAGTATCATTAGACTTAAAAACTGCTAGAAAATGTGATTTAGAAAAAAAATTTTTTTTTTCTGAATTAACTCTGGCACAAAAGGTGAAACACTAACTTTCAGCCATTTGTACTTTTATATCTTTTTTTAAATTTCATTTTATTATTATTATTTTTGTTTTTGGCCATAGTGCACAGCATGTGGGATCTTAATTCCACACCCCCCCGACCAGGGATCAAACCCACGTGTCCACTACATTGGAAGCATGTTGTCTTAACCACTGCACCGTCAGGGAAGTCCCCGTTTATGCCGTTAAATAGCACACAATGAGAAAGAGAGGCTTTCCAGGTGGTGCTAGTGGTAAAGAACCCACTGCCAGTGCAGAAGATGTAGCAGACGTGAGTTCCATCCCTGAGTCGGAAGGTCCCCTGGGGGAGGGGCATGGCAACCCACTCCAGTATTCTTGCCTGAAGAATCCCATGGACAGAGGAGCCTCGTGGGCTACAGTCTATAGGGTCACAAATAGTTGGACACGACTGAAGTGACTTAAAATGCACTCACTCACAAGAGAGAAGATAGCTTCTTTGCTGATCTTTTATTATAAAGTTTAACTGACAGTGTCTTTCTTGATTTCTGGTGAATAATTGAAGTGATTCTTTGGCTAGTCAAGATGAATTATTCTCAGATTTCTAGCTATTTTGTATCAACAGAAATTTCCAAACAGAGTTTTGAATATACTGTATGACAAAAATAATAATAAAGAACTAGATTATTTCAGCAGATTCACTATTAACTTGTGTAATTACCCTTCACAGTGGTTTTCATAAAAGTTATCCATGATACATTAGAGAATTTGACTTCAGGGGAATTCAGGAATCAAGATTAAAGTTAGGATTAAAGACCATGTTGTATTTTTCAGTCTTCAGTCTGAGGGTCTGTTTCTTCCCATCACTGGGGGAGCACATGATTAGACTAAAGGTCTCACAGGAGGCGTGTGAGAGAACACTGACTTCAGTGTCTGTGCGTTAGAAATAAACTGCATAATAAGCAAATAATAAAGAAATGCTAGCTTTTAGGCCATTTTGATTGGTGGTGTTTCTAATTAGTTAGTCAAGAAGCCAGCATCTTTGAATATTGAAATACTTGAAATTTGCTGGCTTTGATTTCTGATTTGGCTTTTTGTTTACAACTTCATGATTCTTCCACAGGTTTATTAACTGGAGTCGTGGTGGACTCTGGAGATGGTGTGACTCACATTTGCCCAGTGTATGAAGGCTTTTCTCTCCCCCACCTTACCAGGAGACTGGATATTGCTGGGAGGGATATTACCAGATATCTTATCAAGGTAAGCAAAAGAGAATATCATGGAATTAGATTTTGTAAGTTTGTATATATAGCTACTTAAAATTGAATGTATCACCTCAGGATTCTAGTAATCTGACCACCAGAGAAGTGGCCTCGTACTTTATTCATATAAAAATCTGTATGAGATTCACACACATGATCTCTTGTCTACTAATGAGAGTTCATCATTACGTAATTATAATTTGCCTTTCCTGAGGAATGGGAAGAGAGGTATGTCAAAGGTGGAAGAAGACTCTTAAGACTTCCTTGAACAACTTGGGTAGCCTTTCAGCCGTAAAACCCTCTTTGAACAAGATGTATGTTAAAATTTATTTGTGAATGTAATTAGTGATGATATTCTTCAAAACATGCTAGATAAAGTATATCTATAAGGCCACTCTTTGGAAGCATATGTGGTATTTGTAATGTGGGGGAAAAAAGACTTAGAATATTGTCGGTACCAGAACTCTGTAGTTAGTACATTCTCTCCCGGTCAGTGGTTCTCAATCAGGGATGATGCTACTCCTCCAGGGACACTTGGAAATGTCTGGAGACATTTTTGGTTGTTAACATCTTTGCAGGAAGGCTGCTGAACATTCTGCAATGAACAGGGCATCCCCTGCAACAAAGGATTATAAGATCCAATATGTCACTGGTACTACTGTGGGAAGACTGTTCTGGGTTGCGTTAAGTCTTCATATTGACTTTGGGTTAGTAATAAGATTGGTAGTGAGAATTATAATATCATTCTAAGCCAGAATTCTAATTGAGGGTGACTGCCAAAGGATTGCCCAGGGGTTTTCTTTTGACCGTAAACACAAAGATCAGAGGATTTTTAGTTTTTTATGTGAAAAGTCTAATTTGTTTATGATGTGTATTGTGTGATTTTGTTTTTCCTGTCAGGTTGAATTCTCGTTTTTGTTTGTCTATTTAACAAATACTGTTGCCCCTCTAATATGTGTCAGTCATATTTCATGATTATGGCATTAACTGAGTAAATTGCGGGATTATAGGAATCCAGTACTAAAATATTATTTATTAATAGATATTTTGCCCATTTATTATTCATGAACTGTAAATTCTGTCACTCCCTATGAAACTTTTCTGTGAAAGTGAAAGTAAATTCTTTTATGGTGAGTAATATTCTCCTTTCTGAAACAGTAAGAGCTAAGGTCCTGCTGTCCATTGTATTTGGTATTGATGTGACATACTTAGCATTAATCCCTTTTGTGGACTTGAACTCACTCAGATTAATTGTGGACTTCCTGCTGTTTTTTTGTACTAGCTGCTTCTGTTGCGGGGATATGCCTTCAACCATTCTGCTGATTTTGAAACGGTTCGCATGATTAAAGAAAAATTGTGTTATGTGGGATATAATATTGAGCAAGAGCAGAAACTGGCCTTAGAAACTACAGTATTAGTTGAATCTTACACAGTAAGTATGTCTGGTGTATGATACATATATGGTTTTAAAGTGGGTGACAGTGACTATTGGTGTGTGCTTAAGGAGGTTTTCTTGGAATCCAGTACTTTGGGGGTTTGGGTTGTTATAATTTGTATATGTATGACCTTTAATGTCTGTCTACATTATGATACTATGATTTAGTTATTTTAATAAGGCAAGAATCATATATTGCTTTTCTACTTTAGGATACAGTTAGATATGAAATATTATTTTGAGATTCTAGTACCTGGAGTCAGAGAAGGCAATGGCACCCCACTCCAGTACTCTTGCATGGAAAATCCCATGGATCGAGGAGCCTGGTAGGTGGCAGTCCATGGGGTCACTAAGAGTTGGACACAACTGAGCGACTTCACTTTCACTTTTCACTTTCATGCATTGAAGAAAGAAATGGCAACCCACTCCAGTGTTCTTGCCTGGAGAATCCCAGGGACGGGGGAGTCTGGTGGGCTGTTGTCTATGGGGTTGCATAGAGTCGGACACGACTGAAGTGAGTTAGCAGCAGCAGTACCTGGAGTAGCATTTTTCAGCATGGGTTTCACATAATTATATTTTTCTGAGATGTTAGTAGGTATTGACAGAAATTAAAATGAAGGGTTACATTGTCAGATAAGTTTGGGGGAGAGTCAGTTTCACTTTGTTAAAGAACTTCTCAGACCCTTTGATATACTGATTTGTCATGATTACGGTATTATTCAGCATTTCATGGGACTGGTATTCTAAGATACTTCGGAAAATGGTCATCCTATAGGATTGCTTTAACAATTCAGTAGGTGGCAGTCTCCTTGACTTAGTATTTTCTTAATGAGATGTTCAGAACAAATGTTAACTTGAAATTGTAACTAATGATACTTAGAACCAAGTTATAGTTTGTATCAGGGGAGTTGAATTTTCAGTGTATTGCTGCCTTAAGTCTGTCATTTTCATCTGGGTATAAAGTGCTTCCATACTGTGTCTTTGATCTGCTACTGTTGTTTAGTCGCTAAGTCATATCTAACTCTTTGCGACCCCATGGACACCTGCCAGGCTCCTCTGTCCATGCGATTTCCCAGGCAAGAATACTGGAGTGGGTTGCCATTTCCTTCTCCAGGGGATCTTCCCAACCCAGGGATTGAAATCTTGGCAGGCAGATTCTTTACCACTGAGCCACCAAAACTGAACTTGAGTGATAGGCAATAAAAGCAAGTATTCTTCCACCATTTAATTCATAAAAACAGAGCATATCATAAATATGTACAAAATAGTCACTTTAAAAATAATTAAAAATTTTTATAAGTTATATTGTTTCATTTCAGGAGATACTGATCCAAATAGACAATAAATCAATACTTTGCAACTCAGTCATCTACAGATTTGCCCTAGGGATTCTTTCCTGAGGCCTTCTTAATAGTTCCCCTAGATTTATAATTTATCATCTACCTGACTTTGGAAGAAAGTGTCATGAAACAGAGGATAAAGGAACTAGAAAAATAAAACATATTTTATCTCTTCCCTCCTTTCTCAGAATTTGAGGCAGGTTACAAAAGTAACAAATAAACCAGGAACTGATGAAGAGGGAAAATAGTGGACAAATAGAGGATAGGATAAGGTTTGGTGCAGAGAAATTGGGAGGCATACAGTTTTAACAGTTCTGAAAGGTAAGTAGTTACTAGGGTAGGTGGCCCTGGGTTGACCTCCAACCAGAGCTTTGAGAAAAGCCAATTGTCCAGGTATAGATGTTTTATGCTAATGATACTCTGCCATGTGAAGTTTTTCCATATATCTTGGGTGATTTCATGTGGTTTTTAAAGTCACTGGATGGTTGTGTTTATTTTGTTAAATTAAAAAAAAAATTTGATAAAATTTATAAAAAGATAATTGTGGAATTTTTGAAAGATGTGATTGTGTTGCACATACTGTATATAGTTAGAGCAAACATGAAGTAAATGTCTTTAAGAACTTGCTTTGAGATACTTTGTCATGTTGGAAAGTGAGTTTGGGAATCTAAATATAGTTATTATAATTACATTGTTTTAAACTGATATACTGTTAGAAATGTTAATGTAAAACTAATTCTGGTCTGTCATATAGAAATGTGTCAAATGCCAGTATATACCAGCATGCTTGTTACTTAGGTCAATTCTATGAATTGTGAGAGTGTTTTTGTTTAACATTTCTCATTTAATTAAACATAAACCTGATGTAACTTAAGGGTTAGCAGGGTCATATGTTAGTGGTATCTTACCAGTTGCTTAAATCTTATTTTCTTAAAATTATATTTATCTATTTAAAAATTTAATAAAACCTAGTAGGTAGGATACAACAGATTTGCCTGGTAAAAAAATAGGTTAGCGTCCTTAAGCTTTTTTGATTATAATATTTTCCTTGTATTAAATGATTTGATAGAAGTTTCAGACGTGATACAAAGTGTTTGATGGCAAAAAAAATAGTTTCCCAGAATAATTATTTGTTGAAAGAAATTTAAAATTTTTAATTGAATGTGTCAGTGCTACGTGGTAAAAATCTCTATAAACTAAAAAATGTGTTAAAATGGTAAAGAGAAGCAGCATTGACTTCGGCAGAAGTCCAGTTGCTGTGGGTGATCAGCGGTATCTGTAGTGCTCCCTTGCACACACCAGTAGACATCACACATTTGTGTATTGGTGACTCTTTCAAGAAATTCCTGCTATTTGGAGGCAGGAAATATCATTTCAAAAGCAGAACAGAGCATGATAATAAAAACATTATTTTAAAAAAATTATTTTAATGTATTTTACTTTGTCTTTTTTCAAAAATGTATTTCAGGAGAAATATATTACTAATGATTTTGGTTATAAAACAGGCGTACTAGCATCTAAAAAACACTAGGAACTTTTAAAATCTTTTGCTGATACCTGATTGTTCTTGGTCTCTAGCTCCCAGATGGCCGCATTATCAAAGTCGGGGGAGAGAGGTTTGAAGCACCGGAAGCTCTGTTTCAGCCTCACTTGATCAATGTCGAGGGAGTAGGTGTTGCTGAATTGCTTTTTAACACAATCCAGGCGGCTGACATTGATACCAGGTACTTTAGAAATGGTTGTTTCAAAGTAGCTTATCAGAAATAGATGGAATATAAATAGCTAGAGTGACCAAGTTGTCTGTTCTCTCACCCAGGTTTTTGATAGGATGACACTGGTTGTTGAATGACATATATCATTGTGTCACAGATGCCCATTTAAACTTATTTTGAAATAGTTTAAATGTTGCAAGTTTCTAGAATAGAACGGAGAACTCCTGTACACCACCCAGTTTTCCATTTTTCTGATTTTAGCATTCTGCGTGTTTGTGTGCTCTCCCTTTCTCTCTCTCTCCTGTTCTTGAGTCATTTGAGAATAGGTTGAATATGTAAGTCCTCTTTACTCCTTAATATTTACTTTATATTTCTTAGGAATGAGGCTGTTCTCTTATAGCTGCAGTGCAGGTACTGAGTTCAGGGGATTGATGGCTGATGTACTTTTATCTGCCATCCATGTTTCACTTTTGTTCTCTGTCCCAGTAATGTCCTTTGTACAGTTTTTCTTTTTTCTGGTAAAGGGTCAGAACTAAGAGGATGCATTGTATTTAGTCATCATTTCTCTTAGTAACCTTCTATCTGTTATAATTCCTCAGTCTTTCATGACATTGATATTTTTGTAGACTACAATTTGAGTAAGAATGTTTTCTCATGATTAAATTTATATTGTGCATTTTTGGCTGGAACACTACTTAAGTGATGTGTCCTTAGGTATCACATCCAGAAGTGATGTCAGTTTGCTCCTGTTTGATGATATTAGTATTAAACTCATAGTGAAGTTTCCTGTTTTCTCCATTGTATCAGTTCAGTTCAGTCGCTCAGTCGTGTCTGTCTCTTTGTGACCCCAGCAAGACTGCAGCAAGCCAGGCCTCCCTGTCCATCACCAACTCCCAAAGTTCACTCAAACTCATGTCCATTAAGGTGGTGATGCCATACAACCATCTCATCCTCTGTCGTCCCCTTCTCCCGCCTTCAATCTTTTGCAGCATCAGGGTCTTTTCAAATGAGTCAGCTCTTCGCGTCAGGTGACCAAAGTATTGGAGTTTCAGCTTCAACATTAGTCCTTTCAATGAATATTCAGGACTGATTTCCTTTAGGATGGACTGGTTGGATCTCCTTGCAGTCCAAGGGACTCTCAAGAGTCTTCTCCAACACCACAGTTCAAAAGCATCAATTCTTTGGCCCCCAGCTTTCTTCACCATCCAACTCTCACATCCATACATGACTACTGGAAAAACCATAGCCTTGACTAGATGGACGTTTGTTGGCAAAGCAATGTCTCTGCTTTTTAATACGCTGTCTAGGTTGGTCATAACTTTTCTTCCGAGGAGCAAACATCTTTTTATTTCATGGTTATGGTCACCATCTGCAGTGATTTTGGAGCCCCCAAAAAATAGTCTGTCACTGTATCCCCATCTATTTGCCATGAAGTGATGGGACCAGATGCCATGATCTTCGTTTTCTGAATGCTGAGTTTTAAGCCAACTTTTTCACTCTCCTCTTTCACTTTCATCAAGAGGCTCTTTAGTTCCTCTTCACTTTCTGCCATAAGGGTGGTGTCATCTGCATACCTGAGGTTATTGATACTTCTCCTGGCAGTCTTGATTCCAGCTTGTGCTTCCTCCAGCCCAGTGTTTCTCATGATGTACTCTGTATATAAGTTAAATAAGCAAGGTGACAGTATACAGCCTTGATGTACTGCTTTTCCTATTTGGAACCAGTCTGTTGTTCCATGCCAGTTTTAACTGTTGCTTCCTGATGTGCCTACAGATTTCTCAGGAGGCAGGTCAAGTGGTCTGGTATTCTCATCTCTTTCAGAATTTTCCAGTTTGTTGTGATCCACACAGTCAAAGGCTTTGTTTTGGCATAGTCAATAAAGCAGAAATAGATGTTTTACTGGAACTCTTGGTTTTTCGATGATCCAGCGGGTGTTGGCTATTTGATGTCTGGTTCCTCTGGCATTTCTAAAAATGACTGGAACATCTGGAAGTTCATAGTTCACGTATTGTTGAAGCCTGGCTTGGAGAATTTTCAGCATTACTTTGCTAGCGTGTGAGATAAGTGCAATTGTGTAGTAGTTTGAGCATTCTTTGGCATTGCCTTTCTTAGGGATTGGAATGAAAACTGACCATTTCCAGTCCTGTGGCCATTGCTGAGTTTTCCAAATTGGCTTGCATATTGAGTGCAACACTTTCATAAGATCATCTTTCAGGATTTGAGATAGCTCAGTTGGAATTATATCAACCTCCACTAGCTTTGTTCGTGGTGATGCTTCCTAAAAGGCCCACTTGACTTCACATTCCAGGATGTCTGGCTCTAGGTGAGTGATCATGCCATCATGTGATTATCTGGGTCGTGAAGCTCTTTTTTGTACAGTGTTTCTGTGTATTCTTGCCACCTCTTCTTAATATCTTCTGTTTCTGTTAGGTCCATACCACTTCTGTCCTTTATTGAACCCATCTTTGCATGAAATGTTCTCTTGGTATCTCTCATTTTCTTGAAGAAATCTCTAGTCTTTCCCATTTTATTATTTTCCTCTATTTCTTTGCACTGCACTGAGGAAGGCTTTCTTATCTCTCCTTGCTATTCTTGCAACTCTGCATTCAAATGGGTATATCTTTCTCTTTTGCAGTTCTTTTTCTTGGGGATAGTCTTGCTCTCTGTCTCCTATACAGTGTCACGAACCTCTCTCTGTCCATAGTTCATCAGGCACTCTATCAGATCTAGTCCCTTAAATCTATTTCTCACTTCCACTGTTAATCGTTAGGGATTTGATTTAGGTCATACCTAAATGGTCTAGTGGTTTTCCCTACTTTCTTCAATGTAAGTCTGAATTTGGCAGTAAGGAGTTCATGATCTGAACCACAGTCAGCTCCTAGTCTTGTTTTTGCTGAGTGTATAGAGCTTCTCCATCTTTGGCTGCAAAGAATATAATCAGTCTGATTTTGGCGTTGACCATCTGGTGATGTCCATGTGAAGAGTCTTCTCTTGTGTTGTTGGAAGAGGGTGTTTGCTATGACCAGTGCATTCTCTTGGCAGAACTCTATTAGCCTTTGCTCTGCTTCATTCTGTACTCCAAGTTCAAATTTGTCTATTATGCCAGGTGTTTCTTGACTTCCTGCTTTTGCATTTCAGTCCCCTGTAATGAAAAGGACATCTTTGTTGGGTATTAATTCTAGAAGGTCTTGTAGGTCTTCATAGAACCATTCAACTTCTTCAACATTACTGGTTGAGTCATAGACTTGGATTACCGTGATATTGAATGGTTTGCCTTGGAAATGAAGTGATCATTCTGTCGTTTTTGAGACTGCATCCAAGTACTGCATTTTGAACTCTCTTGTTGACTGTGATGGCTACTCCATTTCTCCTAAGGGATTCTTGCTGACAGTAGTCGATATAATGGTCATCTGAGTTAAATTCACCCATTTCAGTCCCATTTTAGTTCCCTGATTCCTAAAATGTTGACGTGCACTCTTGCCATCTCCTGTTTGATCACTTCCATTTCCCTTGATTCATGGACCTAACATTCCAGGTTCCTATGCAGTATTGCTCTTTACAGCATTGGACCTTGCTTCCATAACCAGTCACATCCACAACTGGGTGGTGTTTTTGCTTTGTCTCCATCTCTTCATTCTTTCTGGAGTTATTTCTCCACTGATCTCCAGTAGCATATTGGGCATCTACCAGCCTGGGGAGTTCATCTTTCAGTGTCCTGTCTTTTTACCTTTTCATACTGTTCATGGGGTTCTCAAGGCAGGAATACTGAAATGGTTTGCCATCCCTTCTCCAGTTGACCACATTTTGTCAGAACTTTCCACCATGACCCATCTGTCTTGGGTGGCCCTACAGGGCATGGCTCACAGTTTCATTGAGTTAGACAAGGCTGTGCTCCATGTGATTAGATTGGTTAGTTTTCTGTGATTGTGGTTTTCAGTCTGTCTGCCCTCAGATAGAAAAGGATAAGAGGCTTATGAAAGCTTCCTGATGGGATAGACTGACTGAGGGAGATACTGCATCTTGTTATGATGGGTGGGGCCATGCTCAGTAAATCTTTAATCCAATTTTCTGTTGATGGGTGGAGCTGTGTTCCCTCCCTGGTATTTATTTACCTGAGGCCAAACTATGGTAAGGGACTTCCCTGGTGGCTCAGATGGTAAAGCGTCTGCCTACAATGCGGGAGACCCGGGTTCAATCCCTGGGTGGTCAGGAAGATCTCCTGGAGAAAGAAATGGCAACCCACTCCAGTATTCTTGCCTGGAAAACTCCATGGACAGAGGAGTCTGGTAGGCTATAGTCCATGGGGTCACAAACAGTCAGACACAACTGAGTGACTTCACTCAAACTATAGTGGAGGTAATGAAGATAATGCTGACCTCCCTCAAAAGATCCCATGCATGTACTGCTACAGTCTGAGACCCCAACCCTGCAGCAGGCCACTGCCAGCCCATGCCTTTGCCAGAGGCTCCTGGACACCCATAGGCAAGTCTCCTGTGGGGTCACTGTTCCTTTCTCCTGGGTCCTGGTGCACAAGGTTCTGTTGAACCCTCCAAGAGTCTATTTCCCAGTCCTGTGTAAGTTCTGGCAGCTTTATGGTGGGGTTAATGGCGACCTCCTCCAAGAGGACTTATGCCATATCCATGCCCATGGCCCCTGTCCCTGCGGCAGACCACTGCCGACCCGTGCCTCCACAGGAGACCCTCAAACACAGTTCTGTCTCAGTCTCTGTGAGGTCCCCGGGTCTTGGTACATACAAGGTTTGATTGAGCCCTCTGCGTGTCCTCTCCGTTGTATAGGTTTTCTTTTTTTCTTGATGTATGCGTAATTTATGGGAAAGTACTTTCAGTAGTGTCCAACTCACTGCAACCCCATGGACTGTAGCCTACCAAGCTCCTGTCCATGGAATTCTCTAGGCAAGAATACTGGAGTGGGTAGCCATCCTCTTCAAGAGATCTTCCCAACCCAGTGAATGAACCTGAGTCTCCTGCATTGCAGGCAGATTCTTTACCGTCTGAGCCACCAGAGAAGCCCGAAAATACCATATAAATCTCCTATTCTTCATCAGTTTCTGACTTCCACCCCTTTTATCATCAATTGATGATTTTTTCCTAAATCCATTTTTATTGTGATGGTCGCAAAAAGATGATTTTTCTAATTCTGTTGTTCCTTCTGTATTTATTAGTTGGCATTCTCGCATAAAGAACTGCCTTTCCGTCTCCCTTGTTTTTGTTAATTATCAGTATGGACTTGTAATTTTATTCTGTGGATTATAATTTTTTATCTCTGCCTTATTTCATTTTGGTGCTAAATTGTTCCTGATTTGGCCCATGAGAGCCCCTTCAAGCAGGCTTCTGTGTCCTTTGCTGCTGTTTGGTCTCTAAGCCATGTCAGACAGTCTGAGACTCTGTGGACTGTAGCCCGCCAGGTTCCTCTGTTGGTGGGATTCTCCAGGCAAGAACATTGGAGTGGGTTGTTGTTTCCTTCTCCAAGGGCTCTTCTTTGCACCCTCATCTCTTTTGAGCACGTTCTGTTGCATTTGGTTTTGTGGCACAGGATATTCCCAGCTCACCTTTAATTTTGGTTTCTGAAGAGACTGTCAAAACTAAACAAAGAAAGGACACTCAGAAGTATTACTCTCCCCACCTGTTGTCTTTCACCTTAGTGCTACTCCCTGTTTCTTATTTTCTTTTTTTTTAATTTTTTTATTTTTTAATTAATTTTTATTTTTTTAGTTTGTTTTGCTTTACAATACTGTATTCGTTTTGCTACACATCGACATGAATCAGCCACGAGTGTACATGAACTCCCAATCCCGACCCCCACCTCCCCCTTCCCGCCCCACACCCTCTCTCTGGATTATCCCCGTGCATCAGTCCCAAGCATCCTGCATCCTGCATCAAACCTGGACTGGCGATTCGTTTCACTTATGATATCACACATGTTACACTGCCACTCTGCCAACCCATCCCACCCTCTCCCTCTCCCACAGAGTCCAAAAGGCCGTTCTATACATCTGTGTCTCTTTTGCTGTCTTGCGTACAGGTTTATCATTACCATCATTCTAAATTCCATATATATGTGTAAGTATACTGTATTGGTGTTTTTCTTTCTGGCTTACTTCACTCTGTATAATCGGCTCCAGCGTCATCCACCTCATTAGAACTGATTCAAATGTATTCTTTTTAATAGCTGAGTAATACTCCATTGTGTATATGTACCACAGCTTTCTTATCCATTCATCTGCTGATGGACATCTTACACAAGAATAGCATCCTCTGGATACTCTTTTGAACTTTGTTTTTTTCTCTTAATATATCCTAAACAATCTTACACCACTTCCTGTATGATGATGATGTTCTTTTTTCCAGTGTGTACATATAATGGCTTCTTCAGTGAATCCTGGTAGTCTAGGTAGGGTCCAGTATTTATGCTGACAGATAATGCTGCAGTTAAGAACCTTGCGCACACTGTATCTTTGTATTGTTGGGATATATGTCCTGAAAAAATGCCTGAGTGGGGAATAGTTGGGTCAAAAGGCAAATGCCTGTGGTTTTGTTATTGCTTAATTCCCTTCTCTTTCCTCTAGTCATGTCTGAGGACACTACAGCTGTTCACAGAGTTTGTCAGCATTTTACTTGCATGTCAGTCTGATGAGTGAGAAATGATATCTCACTGTAATTTTAACTTGCATTTTTCTTAAGATTGAAGGTGCATAGTTTTCTATGTGTTGTGTGCTAAGTTGCTTCAGTTGTGTCAATCTCTTTGCAACCCTTTGGACTGGAGCCCCTCCGGCTCCTCTGTCCGTGGGGATTCTCCAGGCAAAAATACAGGAGTGGGTTACCATGGCCTCCTCTGGGGGTCTTCCCAACCCAAGTCTTTGGCATTGGCAGGCAGGTTCTTTACCACTGGAGCCAACTGGAAAGCCCTATGGACCATTTTTGTATCTTTTCTTGGTGAATTATCGGTTTGTGGCTTTTGCCTGTTATCTGTAAAATTTTTGTAATTTTTCTCTCAATTTTTGAAGAAGTTCATTTTATTTCAGCTCTGTGATCCATTTGCAGATATTTTATAATTTTTCATTTGTCTCTTGTGTTTCTGGCCACACAAAAATTTTGGTTTTATTTAGTTATATAAGAAGATTTATAATCTTTTATTGCAGCTTGAGTTTGAGTCACAGAAAGCTCTCCTCTTCACCCAAGTTGAGAAATTCACTCAGAAACATTTTACTAAGCAACTGTTTGCTTACTTCTTTATTTAACCCTAATGAAATAACTGCCTAATTTTTGTGGAGACTGGGGAACAGGACAATAATGGTAATTAGTAAAAATAGCAGTTGGCTTAGAACAAGCTATAAATCTAATGGAAGATGATCAGAAGTCTAATCTAGACTTCATAATTATGATAAGTTCTCATAGTGGGGATTGGGTAGATGCTTTTGTCCCTTGTGTAACGGTCATTAACAGCAAGATTGTATATAAAAGTGCATACCTGTTGGTGGTGACTGAAGCTTTGGTGATGCTAAAGCACTGGAGGCAGGTTCAGTACCCTTTCCACATTGCTGCTGTTGGAAAGTTGCAGCACTCAGATTTTGTTCTGCGTGTTCAGTGTATTGAAAGCATGCATGTGAATGCCCATGGGCATATACCACATGTAGCTATACTTCAGCTGCTTAGTTTATGCTACATTCATGCACGCGTCTGCAACTAAGTACAATACAAAACTTCTAGAAGCTAGAATTACAATAGCCTGAGCCCTCGAGAACCTGAAAGGAAGTAAAACCGAGAAGCGAATTTGAATGAAGCCAACATGGATACAACTTAGCTCCTGAGTTTTACTAAAAAAGCTCCTCCGACCCTCACTTAGATTATACTGTTAATACTTTTACTCCATATGCACTTATTTTAGATTTGATTATCTGGTATCATGACCAACAGCATATTTAAGGAAGAAAGACAGGACTGCTATTAGAAGCAAGCACATCAGTCTAACCAAAAATAATAGCCAGAGGCCTCAAAGCAGAGGAACAAAAGGGAAAACTACAAAAGGCAAATGGAAAAATTCAAAAGCTACAAGTGGAGTCATGGTGGAATATAGTTTATTATAGTAGACAACCATATCTAAGTGGCTCCATGGAAGCACTATTACAACACAGCCCAAATACCGCTCCTTTGTTATAGGAACTAGTTGTTATTGAAAGACTTAATTACATTTGCAAGAAAATGTGTTATGTGCTTTAGGAGTATTGTCATCAAAATGATAATAAATATTTTATATACACTTTGTTATCTGTTTATAGTAGTAATAGCAAGATTCAGCCCTGCAGTTTACATGTTGGATTTATTTAATTCTCCCAGCAACCACCTGAGGCTAATGTAAATAAAAGCAACTCTTGAGATACTGTTTTCCTAATCTGAAACCCCTAATGAATACCTGTTGTGTCTTCCTAGATCTGAGTTCTATAAGCACATTGTGCTTTCTGGAGGGTCTACTATGTACCCCGGTCTGCCATCCCGGTTGGAACGAGAGCTTAAACAGCTTTACTTAGAACGAGTATTGAAGGGTGATGTGGAAAAACTTTCTGTAAGTATCAGTCAATACTCCCAACTGTTAGCATCCTGTTAAAACCCTGTAAAATAGCTTGTGAATCTTGACAACCACCAGAGGGAGCAAGAACTCTTCCTAAACAGATGTCTACTGCAGTCCCGTGCAGCCTTGAAAAGTAGGAAGAAGTAAGTGGTTCAAGATGAGCTTTGTCTCAGCGGTCCTAGTGCCAGCTCACCTTTCTACTCAGTGAACTGAGGCAGTGGGTCCAGTGACACATGTTTTGATTCATCTGTAACAAATAGCCTGGAACCAGGGTGCCTGCACCTGGGTGGGAAGGACCTGCTGTACTGTGGAGAAAGGCTGTTGGGTTTTTTTTTAATATGTCATCAACATTCAGTGATACTCTTAGACTGTTTCGTATTTCTGATTTAAAATTATTTTCTGGCTGTTTCTTGCGTATGTCTTTTATCTCCCCAATCAGATAGTCTCCAGTTCTTTTGCATCCGTGTCAACAATCATCGCTGTTAAAGCAGACTTTAAATGATAGTTGTTGATACATAGAGTGGAAAGAAATTTTTAAACCAGGGTGTAACAGTTGATGGTTATTTGACATTGATTTTTCTCTACAAACCCTGGACTGTGTGAAGCACACTATCTATACACACTGCGTGCTCAACTAGGAGTCGTCTAATTCTAAGTTAATCTCTGAGGTTCACATGTACACCCGTGGTGGATTCATGTCAATGTAAGGCAAGACCACTACAATATTGTAAAGTAATTAGCCTCCATTAAAATAAATGTGTATTTAAAAAAAGAAAAGCAGCATGAAGTGAAACATTTTGTTTTAAAAAAAATCTGAGGTTCATCTCGCCAACTTTGATCAGTTGTTTTAGATAATGAGATTACATCATACAGAGGGCCTTATATATTGGAGACACTATATCACGTCTTTCATTTGTGACTCAAATTACTGAAATTAAATTCTATATGGCCTCATACATTAAACAGATTAAAAGACTTAAAGGAGGCATGTTGTCGAAGTACTTCACTCATCTGTCTGGTTTTATTGAGTTATAATTTAAAATCAGTCTTAGATGATTATTCAGCAAATACTTCTTGAACTCCTTCTATGTGCCAAATACTTGTCTAGGCAAAACAGTGGTGAACAAAACTAAAAATCTCTGCTTTTAGTCTGTGAATAATACTTTGGTTAGTAATAAGCACTATGAGGAAAAGTCAGGCTAGGGGCCCGAAGGTGATAGTGATTGGGGGAGATGGTGTGCTCCTTCAGGTAGAATGATCAGAGAAGGGGCCCAGTGAGATAACTTTTGAACAAAGGCTGAAGGGAATGAGGAGCCTGACTCGGGGGGGAAGAATCTTCCAGGCAGTAACAGTCCTGAGTTATGGGCAGTGTGTAGGAATGGCTGGAGCAGAGTAAGCAAGGGAGGGGACTGGGAGGGGAGTACAGAAAGGCAGTCAGGGGACTTCCCTGGCGATCCAGTAGTTAAGACGCCACACTTGCACTGCAGAGGGTGTGGGTTCGAGCCCTGGTGGGGAACTAATCCCACATGCCTCATGGTACAACCAGAACAAGAGGAAGGCAGTCAGGACGCAAGTCTTGTTCAGCCATGGTAAAGATTTTGGGTTTCCTTCTATTGAGACAGAAAGTCTTGGGAAGCTCTTGAGCAGAGAAAGTAGCATTTGATTTGCGTAAAGGATCGCTTAGTCTGCTGTGGTGGGTACATGCCTCCGGAAAGGGAGGAAGAAAAGTGGCCGCCCCGTGTGGGTTAGGAGGCTCTCAGGGGGGGCGGAGCTGGTCGATGTCCGTGAAATAAACGAGGAGGTGTGAAGTGGTGTCTTAGAGAGTGGAAGAGAGAAGAGAAATGTCATGGGGTAGCTGCGCATCTCTGAGGGGCTCAGTTGAGGTAAAGCTTAAAGTGGATGTTGAGTTTTTCTCAGCCTGCGCTCAGTTACTTGAGGGCAGGGGCAGAGCAGAGTGTTGATCAGCTGAAATGGGACTCTGCCAAGCAAGGCAGAGAAGGACAGGGTCACTGAGGATGGTGTCAGGACGTGTGGGGAGAGTGTGCACACGCGCCACCCAGCAGGTGTGAGGAGCATTCCTCCTCCTGGGGCTCTGTAGACACCATGGCCCCCGAGCGTGGTGGCTGGAATGGCCCAGCAGGGCGAGTTTCTGAGGGTCTCTGGAACGGCAGTAGTGAGAAACAGCAGCCCATTGCAAAAGCTGCAGGGCCAGCGGCGTCCTCACGGGCTAGCCAGGCTTCCCCAGGAGCAGGTGGCCAGAGCACAGCCCCAGGCCAGACCTGGCTGTTTGATAAATGGAGCATTTGGGAGCATGCCCAGGCTTTGTCACCTAACATGTCACCTGTTGCCACACAGTCTCTGGCTGCCTTTAGCTGTTGCCAGAGTAGACCCCGCACAGCTTCGAGTATTTACCCCCTGATCCCTGTAGAAGAAGTTTGCTGACCCCTGCCTAGGCGTGAAAAAGTAACTAGAACAGTAGGTTAGCCTCAGAATTAATCAGTAAACAGGTGTTTTTCTATGTCATGTATTATGACAGATCGTACAGTTCATGTATGTGACATAAAGACAGTTAAGGTGACATAGTTATTTTGAGTCTTTTTGCACGATTTGTGACTTTGTAAATAAAACTGCTACTTCATTTTAAGCATTCTCTTTCATGTGTTGACTTACCATACAGAAGGAGGTCTCTCCTTGTTAGACAGCTGAGAGTGGCTACAAAGTGTAAAGCTTTTCCTGCTTGTCTTTAATTTTGTTTACTGTGTTCATTTTTTCCAACATCCTCATAATTTTCTTGACCATATTTGGCCTTGTTTATTCAAACATTCGTTTGAATTTGAGACAGTAGAAAGTGAGCTTTGCTTCTAAGAACTTAAATCTTATTACTTTGTTGCCTGGGACTACAATCATAAGGGCATGAGACCTTGAAGAAAGTAGAAGTCCTCTTATCCCAACTCTTCCTTCACTTGATAGCTGGCTGGCTGATTTGCCCATCAGTGAGACACCTGTCGCATTCAAGGCTCCGGTACTTGGGCTTTTAGTAGTGTGACCGTGGAATTCATTGTTCATATCAGAATGGTTTTGAGAGTGACAAGGGGTGCAGTTAACGATGGGGCCACAGGTGTAAGTAGGGAGTGTTCTAAACACACTGGGATGGATTTACGATCTTCTGACTGTGAGCTGGGCAAGTCACACAAGGTCTCTCTCTCCTTCACATGTATACATCATAGGACCTTTGTGAGAATTTAAGAAAAAGTCATTTTCATAAGATAGAAAACACCATGCACATGTGACATTTTACTGTCTCCTCTTTCTTCCTTTAGAAATTCAAGATCCGCATTGAAGACCCGCCCCGCAGGAAGCACATGGTTTTCCTGGGAGGTGCAGTTCTAGCGGACATCATGAAGGACAAAGACAACTTCTGGATGACCCGACAGGAATACCAAGAAAAGGGTGTTCGTGTGCTGGAGAAACTCGGGGTGACGGTTCGATAAACTGTGAAGCTGGTTCCCATCGCGCCCTAATGTGCTTTCTTTTTTCCATTACTGCCAGTCTTTGAACTCATTCAATTGCAGGACCTGGAGTCTGTGCCCTTTGACTGGAAAGGTCAGGTTTTGTTCTGGTGTCTTGCGGAAGTTGTGTTAAATTTGTGTTAGTGTGGGTAAATCTGACTGTCTAATTCTACCGCTTCCCTGCGAACACAGGAGCAGGCAAGGGTCCTGTCTGCTGCTTTCTTTCTCCTAAGTAGGCATTTAGATCATTCCTGTCGGCTTCCTATTTTCACTTTACTGCTCTACTGCTGTTAGTTTTAAGTTTTAGCACACTAGGTGGTATGCCTTTATTAGCATAAGAAAAAAACTTCAACAGGAGTTTTTACATATTACTGGGGTGGGGGTGGTCAGGACTGGGTGGGCGGCTGCTGAACCCATTGTGGAGTTTCCTCTGTAGTGTGGTGCTTTCTACAGTTACTGCTGCAGCTTTAAGTACCTTAAAGCTTCTGGTATTAACATTTTAGGGAAATGGTAGGCTCAGAACTAAACTGTTTGGGTGGGTTTTTGCGTGGAGGACAGGGGTAGTCTTTTGATATTCATTTTTTGATTTTTGAGCTTTTCTGCTCTAGGGTACGGGAGATGAACTTTATTTGCAATACTTTGATTTGGCGGGTTTTCTTCTACTTTTGGTCTGCCTGGAACTGTTTCCATATGATGTAAAAAGCAGGTGTAGTGTCCCATTATTATGTGGTTTGGGAATTTTTTATTTGTTTTTTAAAATTAACCATGTCAGCTGGGATTAGACTCCCTATCTATCAGTGGAAAAGTAACATTGAAAAAATGCTTTTGGAAATTCAAATTTCAGACAAAAAGTGCTTAAGAGCTGGTATTTTTTCTAAGTGCTTCTATTTATACCAGAAGCATTAAGGTAACCCAGTGCCAAGTACCATTCTCAAAATTCTTTTATATAACCAACGAGTGCTTATTTAATAAAAACAAGTAGATACATATAAATAATTACTGGCAGTAGGTTATAATTATTGGGTTAAAAATAACATTGAAATATGGGACTTTCTGCCAGTTGGGTAATTTTCACTAATTTTTTTTGGTTGTTGGTATGTTTTGATTTAAAACCTGAAAGTGGAGTAAAATGTGACTTTAAAATGTTGGCCTCCCCAAAATCAAGATTTAATACATATGTATTGGTACTGAAAAACTAATCGTAACTACTAAATCTTAGCCATCTTAGGCTTGAAAGAAAAGTTGGTATTTTGTAAATGTTAGCAGACTTTCCTGTCAGAAAATCATATTTATGAATCCTGTCGGTATTGCTTGGTGTCTGAAAAAATATCAAATAGTACCCAAACTTGAATTCCTTCTAAATTGAAAAATAAAGTAATAAGAGATTGTATCACTTCTGTTAATATTATGTATTTTTGTCTCTTTTACCTCAGTTTGAACAAATAAAAGAAGTTTGCCTGCATGCTGGACATGCTTCAGTACACATGAATAAGCCTATGAATAATGTCTGTAAGATTTAAGGGACATGGGTGTCAGAGTTACTTTGGAATTCTAAAATGTTCCTAAATTATGTACTTACCAATCCCCCTAGGCTTTTGAATACTGAGTTGTTAAAGGACATAAATGTAGAACTAGTATCTACCAGTTGTCTATTTCAGGTAAATGGATTGACTCCTGACCGTTGATCATGATTTTAAAATATGGAGATAGAAAACAACAAAGAATGGAATAGACCCTTAAATAAAACAGTGAAGACATTTGTCCTTTGAATGTAGAATTTGGTTTTAATTTTGTAATTTTGCTATCAAACATGACCGTTAAAATGTATTAATATATAGAGAGTATAATTTTTTAATTACATTTTTTAATTTTCCTATTCTAAGGTGAAATAATGCATTTAGTATAGTGATTTGGGGGTGGGGTGGGGAAATATCATTAATTGGGAGTTGTCAGGTATGAGCCCTTCAGAAATGAAAATGTCTTCTGTTTTACAAGAGATGTGATTTATAGCTCTTGAAAACCATTGTCACTTAAATTCCCAATGATGTTTAAAATTCTTTTCTTTTAAAATTAGAATTGCCAATGCCTTGACCTTCAAGAAGGGTTTCTTAGAAAAAGTCCTACATTTGAACTTTTTTCCTTAAAATGGTATTGGATGTTAGCTTTTACACAGTTTTGAGCACTGTCAACAATATCTGGAAAGTATTTTGAGAGATCAATGGAAAGTCAAACATCCTGATTTTAACGTAAATACACTTCTTTTTGAATGAGGGAAAAAAATCAGATATTTCAAAGTACATTTGAATTTTTTCTTTGTTTTTCCTCTCGATAGTATTTCTCTTTGGTTCATTTTATTTTTATTCAGATTTTCATTTTTGCTAACACAAGACAGATTGACAACTTTATGCTAGTTGTTAGGCCAAGTTCAGTTCACTGTCAAATTATTTGACAAAAAAGAACTTACCTTTTGGTATGTTCTTTATTTCTGAAATGATTTTAAATACATAAGAAAAAAATAGATTAAGAGCAAGTCATAGCTAAAGCTCTGTTAGAGACATTTTTCCCTCTAGGAAGCTTTTGTCTCCTGGAAGATTTAAGGAGGCTTTGTCAGTGTTAGAAATGCTTGAGAGACCTATATGAACATGCCTCTTCTCAAGGACGTTTTAGCTCACATCTGCAGACTTTTAGGCATGTTACTTTTAACAAAACAGCTAAAGACAGATGAAAATTTATTAAACCAACTCTTTCTTACTTTTATACTAGCCTTTGAGGAGTAGATGGAGGTATTTTTGTTTCTCCTTCTCCATGAACTTGAATGCTAGAACCTCATGGCTCCCCTTCACTGTCGGAATTCCCAGGACGTCCTCTGCATATGAGAATATGCAGTCTCTTTCTGGTCACCTAAATTGTCATGGGACCTCTCTCTCCGTGTTACAGAGGAAGAAAATCTCAGGCCTTGTATTAGGTGTCTTTGTGGATGCAATGAATGTCTTGGTGCTCTTTGCAGTTTTTTTCCCACCCACAAACTTTGACCGCAAACTTTGTACAATTGAGTGTGGTGATTACTGCTAATTTTAGAACCTTTGAGGAGGGTACCCAACTAAAAGTGAACCAGAAACTCAAGGATTGATTTTATCTCAATATTTAACATGCTATCTAACCTTGGACTTGTCCAACGACTTGTACATGGGGTATTTGTAGGATCACTGTTTTCCTCCAGTTAAAATTTCTTGAACTATCAGAAAATTGAAAGTGCTACATCCAAGGTAAGTGGAGGTGAGAGAAGGACCTGGGAAAGTGTTAAGTACTTTGTAAAGGCCAAATTACAGGCTTTTTAACCCCACCATATTGTAGGAACTTTAGCTATAAATAAAAGTAGAATTGGGATGTAAATAAGGCAGCTCTTAGCATCAGCAGGGAATTGATTCCAGGACACTACCCACGTGTCCCCCCAAGGATACCAAAATCCAAGGCCGCCAGAGCCCCTTATATAAAATAGCATGGTATTTATGTGTAACCTAGGTACATCCTCCTGTGTTCTGTAAATCATTCCTAGATTTTGTCTGATAATATAATGTGAAGGCTGTGTAAACAGTTGCTAGGGCATTCAGAAAACTCAAGTTTTGCTTGTTGGATTTTTCAGGAATTTTTTTTTCCTGAATATTTTCAATCTGCAGTTGATTGAATCCTCAGATGTGGAACACGTTTTTTAGAGGGCCAAATGCAAGTTCCAGTGATTTTTTTTTTTTTTCACATTAAACTTAACATTTTAAAAGCATCCTTAAGCATCTTGCTCTTTGTTGGTTAAATTAACATACAAAGTTAAGGAAAAAGAAGGTATTATATTTTCGTTTAAGTCATCTTCACTGTAGCAATGACAAAAAAATAAATTTTATACCTACTGTATCTCAATTTTTGTTATGTGCAGATGTAAAATATCTTAACTGGGTAAAGTGAAAGTGTTAGTCACTCAGTCTGACTCTTTGTGACCCCGTGGACTGTAGCCTGTGAGGCTCCTCTGTTTATGGAATTCTCAAGGCAAGAGTACAGGAGTGCCATTCAGAAATCTTCCTGACCCAAGGATCAAACCCTGGTCTGCATTGCAGGCAGATTACCATCTGAGCCACTAGGGAAGCCCCATCTAACTGCAGGGGGAATCCAAATCCTCTTTCTCTTCCCTTGGGCAGAACAGAGTTCCTGGCCTGGCTTTCTCATACCTACACTCAACTCCTCCTACCCACTAAAGGAAAAGGGAAAGACTAGAAAGGACTCTGCAAATAATTTCCCTTGAAACAGACGAATTAGAGAGTATTTTAACAAGGCTTGCATGAACTAGAAAGGTTTGGGATGTGCAGAAACCAATCACAGGATAAGGTACAGTTTTCAAGGCAAGGTAGACCCCTGAGAACACTGCTTTTTGCCATGAACATCAAGTTGAGCTTTCACCTGTTGAATGCTTTTTTGGTTTTGTTTAAGATTAGTAAAAAGGAAACTAGTCAGCTGCTTTGTACTTCCTTGAACAGAGGTTTGAAACGGCCCCAACTCTTAAGAGTAAGAACTCCATGCATAAAAAAGTAATCACAAATATTCAAATGTATTAATACCAACTAAAGGTTGACATTTTCCTTTGGTCTTTTTTTTTAAATGAGTACCTTGTACAGGGGTTGTTGGAATTTTTATTATAGGTCTATCCTGCGCAAGAAAGTTTCCTATCTATGGGAAGTAAAATGGAAGGATTTCCTGAGTGAGAATTAGTTCTATTAACTTTTTATGTTTTCATATATGCCATCTTAGTGTTTGAAGTGTAAGAAATTTGGGCCTTCATTTGTAGCTATGTGGATATCATATGACATCACTTATATGTAGAATATTTTTTTTAAAGATACAAGTGAACTTATTTACAAAACAGAAACAGACTCACAGGCTCTGAGGACAACTAGGGTTACAGGGGATGGGGGGAAGTGGGAGCAGGCAGGATAGATTGATAATTTGACATTGACATGTACATACTGCTATGTTTAAAATAGATAATCAATGAGGACCTACTGGATTGCACAAGGACAGCTGCTCAATATTCTGTATTAACCTAAATGGGAAAGGAATTTGAAATAGATAAGCTGTATATGTATAACTGAATTGCTTTGCTGTATGTCTGAAACTAATACAACATTGTTAATCAAATATACTCCAATATAAAATAAGAATTTAAAAAATTTGGGCCTTAACTGAGGTTCAAATATTGAAAATAAGTTGATAATACACATTTGACCCCTTAATATGAAATCTTCGGTATACCTCCAAGTGTGTGTGTGTGCTTGTATATGTTTTCTTAGATCTATCTACATGTGAAAGCATCTGGCATTAGTTAAATTTAATAACTATTGACAAGGAATATAGGTTTAGAACCTAAAATATTGTCTAGATACAATTCAAAGGATCTTAACCAGTTAGGGAAGCCATTTTACTTGTTTCTACCTAGCAGCTTAGGTAGAATTTAATGTTTAAGTGTCCTATAGAAAATGAAGTAGCTAGGGTGTATTTACCTAAAATTTTTAAATACTCAAATTATTTGCCCCTTGATATCTTTCTGAAATCAGAATCACATGGAGTATTTAAAAGTGCAGATTTCTGGGCCCCACTCTGACATACTAAATTTGACTCTGGGGTTTGAGTGTTTGCTTGTTTCCCAGCTGTGCTGGTGGTTCTGAGCCCTGCCAAAGCTCTCGCTCTCCTGCTGTAGGATATTAACAGGATATTTAACTCCCCAGGGCCCACACCTGCATGTCCTTGTCCTGCTCTTCTGAAAAATTCTAGCGCTTTCCACAAACAGGTTCAGAAGTGAACAAGCCCTAGAAATTAACTGTCCTCCAGCCCACTGCCCCAAACATATCCTCAATTTAGGTGGTGATAATATGTTTTGCTCAAAATGCAAATACTTATGGGCCGGTTAAAGCACATTTACACATTTGTGAGAGTTAAAAGGGAGTCCAGTAACTCAAACAGATGCCTAATGAAGATTAACAGCTCTTTGTGATTTAAGTGGAGGGAAGCTCTGTAAGTTTGGCCTGAGTCTACTGGGGAAAACAGGCAGGCTCCTGAGAAGTGAAGTCACGAGGGCAAGCTTGCTTTCCTGGGGCCTAGGTAGACAGATGCAATTTGGGTGCTGGAAGTGGTCAAATATCCAGTGCTTATTCCAAAATTAATGTTTTTAGAGATGTTTTCTCCTTAATTTCTGACTTGCGTGGTTCCCAGCTCCCTGAACTCAAATTAGTACAGCAGCTCAATGGATTGAAATGGTTTGCAGTTGAGTCAAGGAGCCCACCTACCACAGACTTAGTTTTACTCTGAAGAAGAAATCTGTTTCCAGTTCCATGCAACTAACATACAAGGGAAGGTGGACGCAATGTGGAGACCAGCTACACAGTCCATGGAATCTCCAGGCCAGAATACTGGAGTGGGGAGCTTCTCCCTTCTCCAGGGGATCTTCCCAACCCAGGAATCAAACCGGGGTCTCCTGTATTGCAGGCCATTCTTCACCACTTGAGCTACCCAGGAGAGCCCTATATATAGTAGTTTCGGGTTTTGATTTTCTTTTTTTTTTTTTTCAAATATAAGCGCAGTTCATTACATAATTAGGAAGTTTGTGAAATTTTAATATGTTAATTGACAGCTACTAGAGAGAGAAACAAAAACTTACTCTTGGATTTGCTCTTTTTGGCGAGAACAGTTTTAGCCAGAGATTTGAATGGAGAGGAGACAGGAGGCCGTGTAGCTACTCTGTATCAGAATTAAATAACCAGCTGCAGGTGAGTACCATGCGCCAGAGAAACAAGTAACCAGCTGTAGGTGAGCAGGTGGTTAGTTTTCAGTGCAGGAACCTTCTCTAAGGAGTTCGGTGGACTCTGGGTGAGTAGGAAGTGACTTTTATCTCCTGAACCTAATTCTTACATAGCCCGTATTGGTAAGTTTTAGCCTTTTCTGTGGATGGAGAGTGTGTGGTTGATGGCTGGATGCATTTTCTTGTTTGCCTGCATATTCTCGTTCCTACTGTTTTCACCATGATAGGTTCTGTTAAATTTTCTATTTCACCCAAGAGCATACAGCAAATATCGTTCAACCTTTTAAGCACCACGTCTGATAGTACTGCTGCTGCTGCTAAGTCATGTCAGTCGTGTCCGATTCTGTGCGACCCCATAGACTGCAGCCCACCAGGCTCCGCCGTCCCTGGGATTCACATATCAGATGTTTAGAAGTCTTGTTTGTTCTCAGTGTTGGCCCAAAGGTTGTCCAAAAGTGGAAGTGTTTGTTTATAAATGTCCAATAGTTATTTTAATGACTGCTATCAGTACATTTTCTTGGGAAGTAAAAACTGATTGCAAAATTGCAAGGTTCCCCAAAGCAGAGTGCTTGCTGTTCACAATGTGGATTTGCTGTTTGCCTTTTCTTGAACACAAGTGAGGCGGGGCTTGGAAAACAGTCTTACGACTTTATGCTATTATTCTTTTTAAATGGTGTGACAATTTCATGGTTGTCTTTTTTTTTTTAAGTTTTGAATAAGTCTATTCTCAGAAAAGAGTTGGCTGAAAATTATCTTTCTTTTCCATTTTATATAGTAGCATCCTTAGGCCTTATACATGTTACTGTTCATCCCATTCAAAAGAAGCCAAGATTTGTGGTGTCAGCCAATGGAACTCTGCAAGGTCTTTAAAAAAAAAATAGTCTTCCTTGAGCATTCTAAATGAAAGTTCTGTTTTGTTGCATTTTGGGTCTTTGAACAAATATATGACAGGAAAGATTTATGTAATGAAATTCCCATGTGTTTAGAGTCTAGAGAGAGGCTTAGATTTATGGCCCTCCCACCCCCATGTCAGCCATCAAATCATTGAAACTGGAGAATTTTTGAATACGGTCCCAATCACAAGAAAACCTTTGCTGTTCCCACATTCTGTGAGGTGACACCTTAAACTCTTAGAACTCAAGCTTTGTTAACTTCCAAACCAAACCCAGTGCTGCTTCACTAGCTGATTTTATTCAAAAGCTGGGGCCTTTCCCCACTCAATTTTCCCCACACAGTAATTACTTCCAAGAATATATCCTGTTTTCTTCAGGCTCGCAGCTTGTCTGTCTGCTGGAACAATCAGTTGTGAAGCAGACAGGGAAAGAGTTACATCTGCAAGAGGAAGGACAGGGTTAGGAGACGAGGAGATAAGCCCCTTGTTTTAACTCACAGCTGCCCACCCTGCAAGGAGAGGGCTGGCCAAGAACATCCATGCTGATTTACGAGGAGAAATGAGGAAACCTGTTACCCAGATCTCCTGGATTTGTGACAGTGTCGGTGTAGAATGATTCCATTCAGACTAAGAGAGAATTCCAAGTCTCCGAGGTGTTCCCTTCCGCACACCTCCACTCTTCCTCTCCTAGCCTTTCTGGCGACATTCAGGCTGGTGCTTCTCAAACTTTTGGGTGCCTGAGAACCTCTGGGGAGCTAATGATGGCGCAGATACCTTGCCCTCCTTCCAGAAAGTGAGGTGACCCTCTCAGAAGGGGACATTTGCACTTGGAAAAACATGAATCAGAAACCTCGGAAGTTTTGTTCAGAATTAAGCTACACCCTCAATGATAAAAATCTGGGCATCCCCCCCCTACCCCCAACAAATCTTTCATTTAATCGGGAGTTTTCTAACCATGAAGATAAGGGCTGTCCAGTCTAGAACTTCGCCAACAGGGACTCTTGGATTCCTGATTAATCTCTTTCTCTCCTCCCTACTATATGCCTTGAGAAACTCGGCTTCCTTTATTTTTATACCTTAATTTTACTTACAAAGGAAAACGTTGCCAGTCTCATCTGTTTCAAATGCCAGTTGTTTGAAATCCCTTTTGGAAAAGGATTATGGTTTGAGGCCTTTCAGAGAACAAGAATTCATCTTTTAAATTTTGAGGCCACACTGTGCAGAATGCAGGATATTAGTTGCCCTACCAGGGATTGGACCTCTGCCTCCTGCATTGGAAGCATGGAGTCTTAGCCACTGGACCACCAGGGAAGCCTCTAAGAATGTATCTTACGTAAGTGTCCTTTGAACTTTTAAAGTTCTTTGGCTTTCTGTGAGCTGAGCCAACAGGGGTCTTCAGGCCCTACATTCATTAATGGAGTCACACAGGAAGCATTAGCAACAAGGATGAAGTGGCGACACAAAGCTGTAATGGTCATCACCCATCATCCTTTCCTCAGTGCACACTAGGAACCAGGTGTGATCCCTCAGGCACTTTACTAGCATTCTCTTGTAATTTAAGTCAGATTTATTACCTTCGCTTTGTAGATAGGAAAACAGATAACAGATAAAGTCACCAGAACAGGAGCTCAGAGCTAGGAAACTCAGAGGTAGAGCTGAACCCAAGCATCTCTCTGACTGCACGACCTTGGTTTCAACACCACCCTGCAGCAGTTCCACGTGATGGTCATCAAGTCAGTCTGTCTCTCCAAGCCTTAATGACCCCACCCCCAGAGACCTTGGGAAAAAGCACTTGTCTCTTGTGTGCCTTTATTTAACCCAGGCCAGTGAGTAAAGTGCCCAGCCCGGACAGAGTGGTTGACATCCCAAGTGCCATTTAAAAAGTGCTTTGATATGAAGTGCTCCGTAAGAACTTGTTCTTCTGTTTATAGCAAACCATTTCCATGAAGAAAATTAAGTGGATACTGGGAGTGAACAAGTGAGTGAGTGGTCGGCTGGGTAAAGGCATTTAGATCCGGAGCAGCTTGTCACACACACTTTGAGGATTTATCAAGCTCAAACTTTTTTGTGGGGTGTGGGAAGGCGGGGGGTAGTCTTTGCCTAGCAGGTGTTCATTCTGGCCCTGAATTTAGATCAGAACTTGACAAATTCATCCATGGAGTTTTCAAAATCTCCACTCCCAACAGGAAGGCAAGAAATGGAAAGAATGTCAGTCATGGTTAGCAGTGGCCCCTGGAATCCAAATGGCCCTTGAAAAGAACACTTGGGGAGGGGGAACATTTGAATCACTTAAATCTGCTGAGAATTTGCCCTGTGTGGAATGCTCGGGAGTGTGGCAAGTGTGTGAACAAGCTCTCAGAGTGACTACCATCCATGGGGGAACGACCTAATGGGAGGCCAGCCGTCTGTGGAGGATAAACCATAGAAGAGATGTTGCCTTCTGGAGACCATGACTCTGCTCCCATTCAGGGCTGCTGTGTGTCACTTAAATTCGATTGCTCCCTGCATTCAAGGATGTCTCCCAGAGATCCCTGCAGTGCTGTTTGAGATGGCCATTACTGTTTTCATCCCCCTTTGGCCAGGAGCAGAGGGAGGAGTCTGGCTCTCCGTCTCCCTTGCTGCTGCAGGAGGACTGCAGGAGGACGTGATTAGTGGTTAGCCTATCTCTAAAAGCCCTGGGGAGCCAGGGGTAGGAAGGAAGGAAGGAAGTTGTGTAGGATAAACAAAACAAAGCAAAACCAAAAAAAGCTGCAGGCAGAGTATTTCAGATGTGCAAGGATCTGTAGTTCACAACTCATGGGACAGTTGAGGGTTAGGACCTGGGTTAAATGTTTTCATATGAAATGGAAATACCAGGAAAAAAGCAATGGAGAGGGTGGAGGGCCTGGCTTAGTTTAAAGAGATCCTGGAAACAGATTCCTCTTATGCTTCTGAATCTAGGTGCATCAAGTCCTATACAAAAACTGTTTACAAGTGTATCTAGCAGGTTTTACCAGAAGGCTGTTTATATTGCCGGTCTGCCTTCAGTTTTCCATGACAGGATGAAATATACATTATTTGATTTAGTTGAAAATAACTGATCATTTAAAAAAAAAACACTATGGTTTAAAAGAAGTGAATATATGAATAAAAAGTATGACATGATCTCTTGAGTGTGCATCAAAACCCATTCCAAATGAAGCAGTCTCCAGCAGAAACTATTTTAGAGGAAAGGGACTGTTGCCTGGTGACCTTCACAATTCAGTACTTTTCTAATCAAAGAGTCTTTGGGATTGATGCCATGGGCAATGCATCAGAGATGGGGTTTTTTTGATATCTTAACATCGAAAGATTTGGATAGAACCAAATAAACACCTTTAAAAAGTAGGAGTGGTGGGCATTTTAACAGGCTACTAAATTATCTCAATATAAAGGGTGCCAAGGATTATTAAGCCAAATGGTATGTTGCAATTGCAAATATCAGCCTGGTGCAGCTGTTCTGGTGAGAGGCTTGAGGGCCAGCTTGCATGGGAGCCAGAGTTTTTGCAAGTTTTGTACATGTATATGTGTTGAATTAATTTGAAGATCAAAACAAAACAACCAAAATCAACCCATGACAATGTTTGTTTCGGTTTGTGCAATATAAGCACATTTGAAAGTTCCTATGTACTGACTTTGTAGGAAACATCTTTTTTCCTCACTGGATAGCATTCTTTTACCCTGTGTTAGTTATAGTCATTTAATCGTAAAGTCTGCATGTAAGGTTAGGTGTCTCATTGTTGAAAACCCTCGAGCAGCATTTCCTAAATCAAATAGTGGAGGACATAAAGAAACTCCCAAGGCATTCAAGAGAACTTGAAAGGAACTATGTGTCTGCAGGTGTCATCCTTTCTTCCCTTTTTAAGTAGCCCTCAAAACAGGTCTGGAGCCAGTGACATTTAAATCCACTTGTATTTGCATGAAAGTCACTGAGTTTTGAATTGGAAGAAGTCAAGCGGTCTGCAAGGGCTCTAACTTGGGTGAGAGACAGCCTAGGGTATTTCCCTAAGAGTATTTGGTGAAACCCAAGTCCCCACAAGATACCTTACGGCCCAGGTGTTCTGTGTGGTCCAGCGAGTTAGGGCATCACTGCCTGAGCCTCCCTTGCAGCATATTAGAGTCTCAGGGAAGTCTAACAGGAAGGAAATGGGGGCAGACTTTTATCTACCCAGTGCAAAGTACCTCTCATAATCATTGCCTCCTTCCTCTCACCTCCTCTCTCTGGTCCCCCATCAGTTAATACAATGCAAAACGCATTCTGGAAATCCCTGGTCATGGCCAGTAGCACAGATACAGTAGCAATAGTTTAGTCACTCAGTCATGTACTCTTTGTGAGCCCAAGGACTATGGCCTGCCAGGCTCCTCTGTCCATGAAATTCTTCAGGCAAGAATACTGGAGTGGGTTGCCATTTCCTCCTCCAGAGGCTCTTCCTGACCCAAGGATCAAACCCGTGTTTCCTGCATTGTAGGCAGATTTTTTTACCAACTGAGCACCAGGGAAGCAGCACAGACAGTAGTTGTGGCCAAACCCCACATTTCTGGGCCCCTTCTCATCTGGAAGCAACAGATTTCCAGGTGCTTGAGACAGTTATTCCAGTCTCCTCAAAAAGCTCACTTTAGAACTAAGATTTGAGGAGTTTCCAGATTTTATTGTTCATATTCAAAACAAGCCTTGGAGGGCCAGAACAAGAGAGAGAAGGCAGTGAGTGCAAAAGCAAGCACAGTAGACTCGTGCACGTGAAGAAAACCTAGCAGCTGGGCACTTTTCCTGGGTGGACTGTTGCCTCTTTGGTGCTGTATTCGGGGTGTTGGTCATGAGCTTGTGGCCACCAAGCATCTTAGGAACTCTCCTCCCATATTTAGCGGCTTTTCTACATTGTAAGTGCTGCCTCCTTGAGACAGAGGTCACTAATGCCTCCCAGCCTTTCTTGCAGGCAGGGTCTGTCTATCAGACACTCCTTCTTAGTAAGCAGACCCCAGAGGAATAGTTTTTTGCCCAGAGGGTTGGATGCAGCACAGGACTGCACCAGAGCAACTCAAGGCACCTGGTATCCAGGGCCCAGGGTCATAGATGTGGGCAGCAGAGGCTGTGTCTGGAAGGGGAGGTGGCAGGTGGCCCCTTAGGAATTGAGTGAGCTCCCAAGTATCCCTTAGCATTTTCTTTTCTGCTTAAACCATCCAGGGCAGGTTATGTTGTTTGCAGTTAGGAGTACAGGCATGCTCAGTTGTTCAGTCATGTCTGACTCTTTGTGACCCCAGGGACTGTAGCCCACCAGGCTCCTCTGTCCATGGAATTTTCCAAGCAAAGGATACCGGAGTGGGTTGCCATTTCCTCCTCCAGGGAGTCTTCTGGACCCAGGGATTGAACCTACGTCTCCGGCATTAGCAGATTTATTCCTTACCACTGAGCCACTTGAGAAGCCCATAGTATAGGTACTTCCTGCCTCAAATGGCCAGGATGCAATTCTGTCTTATACTTTACACTGAAGGACATGGAGGTATTTCCAAAACAGTTCAGTAGAATAGAATGTGTTTATTCTTTCAAATGTCCGATACAAGAGCTCTGTATACCACGCAGAGTAGAGGCTGGCTCAGAATTTATCAAACTAAAGATGGCTTTCTTTTTCAAGTGAGAGGCTCCATTCAGTCCTCCTCCATCTGGTAGAGTGAGCATCCGACTTAAGATTCTCATAGGAACGGAAGGTCAGAAGGAAAGCAGAGAGTGAACTCAGCTATGTCCTGCTGAGTTTGTTTTTTTCACCCTACTAATATGGTGAGACTAATAAAATCCCAAATAAATTTCCAGGAAATGTGGAGGAATTTATAAATGAATGTAAAGTAGACAAGTTCATAGTAGGGTTTTCCCCCTTTCCTAGAAAAGCTGTGAGTTGAGGAGGCAGATGGTGAAGGATCAGAATTTTATTTGTGTCTCCTCTGAAATCAAACAGAAGTATTAGAAACTAAGAACGCCACACTGCAAAATATTTTCCTTGATGTCAGGGGACTGTAGAATTATTTAATCAAATAAAACCCAAGATTCAAAATTCGTTCTCTACTATATAGGCTTAGCTCTCTGCTGGCTATCATAAGAAATATTGTTGTTCAGTCACTAAGTTGTGTCTAACTCTTTGTGACTCCCATGGACTGTAGACACCAGGCTCCTCTGTCCTCTATCTCTGGAGAGTTTGCTAAAATTCATGTTCTTTGAGTGCTATCTAGCCATCTCATCCTCTGCCGCTCCCTTCTCCTTTTGCCTTCAATCTTTCCCAGCATTGGGGTCTTTTCCAATGAGTCAGCTCTTCACATCAGGTGGCCAAAGTACTGGAGCTTCCGCATCAGTCCTTCCTTGAATATTCAGGGTTGATTTCCTTTAGGATTGACTGGTTAGATCTTGCAATCCAAGGAACTCAAGAGTCTTCTCCAGCACCACAACCAAAAACATTGTGGCAATATTTACTTTTTTCTGAACTATTTGAGAGGCATCGTGCCCTTTATCTCTTAATCTCTCAGTGTGTATTTACTAAGAACAGGATATTCTCTTACAGAGACACTGTACGGCAATCAAACTCAAGAAATCTAACACTGTTACAGTAATTTTTTCTCTTCTGCACTCCATATTTCAGTTTTGTCAACTGGCCCAACAAACTTTCAGAGCATGTCCCCCACCCTAGTGCAGAATCAAATCCCGCTCTGCCTACAGCATTCAGATGTCTTCTCTCTTGTTTCTTTACTCTGGAACCATTCCTCAGCTTTGATGTGGACATTGAAATGTCTGAAGAACAGAAGCCAGTGATTTTCGACAATGTTCCTCAATTCGAGTTCATCAGATGTTTCCTTGTGACTAGGTTCAAGTTGTGTAACCTGGCCAAGTGACGTAAGTCATTTTGGGTGATGTCCATCTGCTATGGTTCCTTTTGTTCACCTGATCAATGCGTGGGCAGGCTTCTCTATTGCAGAGTGACCGTTTTTGCCTTTTAACCAATAAGCAGTCTGTGGGGCGACATACCTTGTCTTCTAAGGGACTGGGACACTGCACTGATGGAGGAGGCAGCAGAGGGCAATTTTGAGAAGTGGCTTAAATTCTGACTGCCATTCACTAGCCGTGTGACCTTGAGCAAATCACCTTTCTGATCCACTTTCCTCATCTGTAGAATGGAGCAAAAATATTTCCCTTCCAGTGTCATTAAGAAGATAAACACGTAAAGTGCTTGGCGCTCAGGAGACCTTGCACAAACTTCAGTGCACTTCTCATTTCCTACCTCCACCTTTTAAAGATGACTGTAGAGCAGGTGGTTTGTTGATCCCACTCTTGTTTCCAGTGCTATGAAGGGACATCAAGGACCAGCAAGTCATACACTGCAATGCCTATGGCAAGAGGCAGGAAACACCTTGCAGTAGAGGCTCAATGGGAAATGTTGGAGATGTCTTTGGAAATGCCAGGAGCAGGGAGTGGAAGGGAAAGGAAAATGAAGTCGCTCAGTCATGTCTAACTCTTTGCAACTCCATGGACTGTAGCCTACCAGCCTCCTTTGTCCATGGAATTATCCAGGCAAGAGTAGTGGAGTGGGTTGCCATTTCTTTCTCCAGGGGATCTTCCCAACCCAGGCATTGAACCCAGGTCTCTAGCATTGCAGGCAGATGCTTTACCTCTGAGTCATCAGGGAAGCCTCTAAAGCTAATATTTGTTCCCAAGTGAAGTGAAAGTCACTCAGTCATGTCCGATTCTTTGTGACCCCATGGACTGTATAGTCCGTGGAATTCTCCAGGCCAGAATACTGGAGTGGGTGGTCTTTCCCTTCTCCAGGGGATCTTCTCAACCCAGGGATCCACTGCAGAGGGTGGAGGCAGCAATGAAACTGCTGTCTTGAGCTTGTGCTCACACTTGCTGGAGAGGTGGCTGTCAGGAAAAGGGCCAATGGGACTCAGGTTATGAGACTGACTTGGGCTCTAGGACTGCAGCTCTGCAGCCTCAAGGACCCAAGGGTTCACTGCACACCCGGACCAGAATCTGTTCTGCCCCTACCCCAGCTCCATCCCCAGGAAAACCAACTTGTCTCCTCTCAGCCTTCATTTTCTTATCTATAGGATGAGGGGTTTGACCAAATCTGTTGCTCTCTGTCCAGGTTGGGTATTAGAACCAGGAGGGAAAAGTTAAGAAAATGCTAGTTCCTGGGCCTATTTCTAGACCAATGAAATCAGAACCCAGACACATTGGACTTTTTCAAAAGTTCCCAGGTGATTCCACTGTAAGCCAAATTTGAGAACCACAGTTCAGTTCAGTCACTCAGTCGTGTCTGACTCTTTGCGACCCCGTGAATCGCAGCACGCCAGGCTTCCCTGTCCATCACCAACTCCCGGAGTTCACTCAGATTCACGTCCATCAAGTCAGTGATGACTTCCAGCCATCTCATCCTCTGTCGTCCCCTTCTCCTCCTGCCCCCAATCCTTCCCAGCATCAAAGTCTTTTCCAATAATTCAACTCTTCTCATGAGGTGGCCAAAGTACTGGAGTTTCAGCTTTAGCATCATTCCTTCCAAAGAAATCCCAGGGCTGATCTCCTTCAGAATGGACTGGTTGGATCTCCTTGTAGTCCAAGGGACTCTCAAGAGTCTTCTCCAACACCACAGTTCAAAAGCATCAATTCTTCGGCACTCAGCCTTCTTCACAGTCCAAATCTCACATCCATACATGACTACTGGAAAAACCATAGCCTTGACTAGACGGACCTTAGTCGGCAAAGTAATGTCTCTGCTTTTCAATATGTTATCTAGGTTGGTCATAACTTTCCTTCCAAGGAGTAAGCGTCTTTTAATTTCATGGCTGCAGTCACCATCTGCAGTGATTTTGGCGCCCAAAAAAATAAAAGTCTGACACTGTTTCCACTGTTTTCCCATCTATTTCCCATGAGTGATGGGACTGGATGCCATGATCTTCATTTTCTGAATGTTGAGCTTTAAGCCAATTTTTTCACTCTCCTCTTTCACTTTCATCAAGAGGCTTTTAAGCTCCTCTTCACTTTCTGCCATAAGGGTGGTGTCATCTGCATATCTGAGGTTATTGATATTTCTCCCGGCAATCTTGATTCCAGCTTGTGTTTCTTTCAGTCCAGCATTTCTCATGATGTACTCTGCATATAAGTTAAATAAGCAGGGTGACAATATACAGCCTTGACATACTCCTTTTCCTATTTGGAACCAGTCTGTTGTTCCATGTCCAGTTCTAACTGTTGCTTCCTGACCTGCATACAGATTTCTCAAGAGGCAGGTCAGGTGGTCTGATATTCCCATCTCTCTCAGAATTTTCCACAGTTTATTGTGATCCACACAGTCAAAGGCTTTGACATAGTCAATAAAGCAGAAATAGATGTTTTTCTGGAACTCTCTTGCTTTTTCCATGATCCAGTGGATGTTGGCAATTTGATCTCTGATTCCTCTGCCTTTTCTAAAACCAGCTTGAACATTTGGAAGTTCACGGTTCATGTATTGCTGAAGCCTGGCTTGGAGAATTTTGAGCCTTACTTTACTAGCATGTGAGATGAGTGCAATTGTGCCGTAGTTTGAGCATTCTTTGGCATTGCCTTTCTTTGGGATTGGAATGAAAACTGACCTCAATAATCTTACATGTTCGTCCTTGCCTTTAGCATCTAGGAGTTGTCAATAGAATATTCTGAGGAAATGAATTTTCTGGTGAACTTAAAATTCATCACTGAAAATTCTTTCTTGTTTCTATTCCTTCTTTTGCAAATATTTCTGAAGTGGAGAAGTCTAATTGTGAAGGTCCTTCTTACCTTGATGATTTTATGGCTACATGAGAAGGATATTCTGAAAAACTGGAGTTTTCTGGTTAACTTAGAATTGCACCAAAAATTTCTATTTATTTTTAAAAACTTTTCCGAAGTGTACAGTTTCCTGCCTAGAGAAGCAGGGACATAACTTCCTGACATGGGGCTTGCCCTTTCCCTAGCTAAGGCAGACATTACTAATTGATGACATCTCCAACGTGCCTTAAAGGTCCTCAAACTTAGGCAGCCACAAACAATTTGCTGACTTGAGATGAAACCTGTCTGCCATTCTGGGTATGGTGAATTTAGCTCAATATTTCTTTCATAATGGAGTATCTTTCAGGGCTGCAAAGGTCACTTTCCAAATAGTCCTTCTTCCATTCCAATTCTTCCAAGTATATACGACTATTGAACAGGTAATGTAGGGGACTGTGCTAAGGGTATAATGTGCTCACTCAATAAACTTTGGGTATAAACACAAATTTTTATAAAAGTATGCTTTGCTGCTATTTACTTTTTTCTCTTTTTAAATTGAAATGTAGTTGATTTATAATGTATTACTTTCTGACATACAGCAAATTAAATAAGATATATTCTTTTTCAGATTCTTTTCCATTATGGTTTATTACAAAATATTGAATATAGTTCTTTGTGCTATGCAGTAGGACCTTATTGTTTTTCTGTTTTATAAATTTGCATTTGCTTATTTCAAGCTTCTAATTTATCCCACCGACACCAATTTCCCCTTTGGTAAATATAAGTTTGATTTCTATTTCGGTGCATTTGTTTCTGTTTTGTAAATAATTTCATTTGTATCATATTTTAGATTCTACATATAAGTGATATCACATGATATTTGTCTTTCTTGGTCTGACTTACTTTACTTAGCATGATAATCTATGGGTTCATCCATGTTGCTACAAATGGCATGATTTCATTCTTTCTTATGGCTGAGTAATATTCCATTATATGTCATCTGATATATGGAATATATCATATTCCATTATATATCATCTTCTTTGTGTACTTACATGTCTGGACATTTATGTTGCTTTCATGTCTTGGCTATTGTGAATAGTGCTGCAATGAACATTGTGGTGTTTCTTTTACAATTACAGTTTTTGTCTTTTCTAGATATCCAGGAATGGTGTTGCTGGATCATCTGGTGATTTATTTTTAGTTTTTTAAGGAACCTCCACACTGTTCTTAATAGTGACTGCAACAATTTACATTCCTAGCAACAGTGCAAGAGGATTCTCTTTTCGCCATACCTTTTCCAGCATTTATTATTTGTATACTTTTTAATGAAGGCTATTCTTGATTGGTGTGAGGTGATATCTCTCTATAGTTTTGATTTGCATTTGTTGGTGAAGTTGCTCAGTTGTGCCCAACTCTTTGCAACCGCATGGACTGTAACCTACCAGGCTCCTCCATCCATGGGATTTTCCAGGCAAGAGTACTGGAGTGGGTTGCCATTGCCTTCTCCAGGGGATCCTCCCAACCCAGGGATTGAACCCCGTCTCCTACATTGTAGGCAGATGCTTTTACCATCTGAGCCATCAGGGAAGATTTGCATTTATCTAATAAAAGACACTTACTCCTTGGAAGGAAAGTTATGACCAACTTAGATAGCATATTAAAAAGCAGAGACATTACTTTGCCAACAAAGGTCTGTCTAGCTATGGTTTTTCCAGTTGTCATGTATGGATGTGAGAGTTGGACTGTGAAGAAAGCTGAGTGCTGAAGAATTGATGCTTTTGAACTGTGGTGTTGGAGAAGACTCTTGAGGGTCCCTTGGACTGCAAGGAGATCCAACCAGTCCATTCTGAAGGAGATCAGCCCTGGGTGTTCTTTGGATGGAATGATGCTAAAGCTGAAACTCCAATACTTTGGCCACCTCATGCGAAGAGTTGATTCATTGGAAAAGACTCTGACGCTGGGAGGGATTGGGGGCAGGAGGAGAAGGGGACGACAGAGGATGAGATGACTGGATAGCATTACCGACTTGACGGAGGTGAGTTGTTGATGGACAGGGAGGCCTGGTGTGCTGCAATTCATGGGGTCGCAAACAGTCGGACACAACTGAGCGACTGAAATGAACTGAACTGAATTGAACTGAATAATTAACAATCTTGAGCACTTTTTCTTGTGCCTATTGGCCATCCATATGTCTTCTTTGGAGAAGTGTCTATTAGATCTGCTACTCTTTTTAAAATTGGGTTGTTTGGTTTATTTTGTCATTGAGTTATATGAGCTGTTTGTACATTTGGGGAATTCAGCCCTTGTTGGTTGCATCATTTGCAAATATTTCCTGTCAGTCTGTAGGTTGTCTTTTCATTTTGTTTATGGTTTCCTTTGCTGTGCAAAAGCTTTTACGTGTGATTAGGTCTCATGGTTGGGAAGATTCCCTGGAGAAAGAAGTGGCAACCCACTCCAGTACTCTTGCCTAGAAAATCCCATGGGCAGAGGGGCCTGGTAGGCTATAGTCCATGGGGTTGCAAAGAGTTGGACATCACTGAGCAACTTCACTTTCTTTCTTTCTTGTTTATTTTTGCTTTTATTTCTATTGCTTTGGGAAACTGACCTAAGAAAACGTTGGTACGATTTATGTTAATGTTTTTGCCTATGTCTCTTCTGGTAATTTTATGGTCTCGTGTCTTATATTTAAGTCTTTAAGACGTTTTGAGTTTATTTTTGTGTATGGTATTAGAGTGTTCTAACTTCATTGATTTACATGCAGCTGTCCAGCTTTCCCAAAAGCACTTGCCAAAGAGGCTGTCTTTTCTCCATTGTATATTCTTGCCTCTTTTGAAGATGAGTTGACATTTGCCATTTTACTTAAATTGAATACAGAGAACACAGGTCTGGGGAAATGGTATAACAAATAGAGTGAGAGCCAGGGTTCAAATTCTAATTCTGCCACTCATTAGTCAGGTCACTTTGGACCAGTTACCAAACCTCTCCTCTATAAAATGTGGCTAATAATAGTATTCACCTCAATAGGGTTATTGTGAAGCTTGAATGAAGTAGCAAAACTAACACATCCAGCGTCTGACATACAGGGAACACTCAACAAATGTTACCCATTTACCTTTGTTAGTATCATTCATGGAGGGTTTCAGTGCGTGAGTCATGATTAATAAAAATTGTATCGAAGTATTATAGGTAGTAAAGATATTAGCAGTGGAGACAATAGAAGTACCCATGTTACACCCCAACACTAGCTGGTGGGAAGGACGTGTGAATCTGTGTCCATGAAGTGGGTGCTTGTCGGTGAGGTCTTGGGTGGCAGTGATCCACATCTGGGATGTGGCCTCATAAGCCTGGGATAATCAGCAGAAGCTGTGGTGGTGCTCCAGAGGTGGCATTTTTGGAAACTGGTGGATGTAGTCTTTGGATGACCTGCCCATTGGCATCTGGGGATGAGGAGGAAGTTGGATGTCCCGCAGTGTTTGGGAGAGTCTCATCCAAGAATTGTTTCACGTCCTACGTGACTTTTGAATATTCTCCCATATTAAACACTGCAAAAGTAAATCAGCAATACATAGAACATGATAATTCTGAAAGTAAGTTCTAAAAAGTTACTGAAAAGCCCAATAATTTAAAAGACCATTCCACAGAGAGAAACTTAAATGGAAGCAATATCTTGTGTGGCAATGATGGTGCAACTTATGCTGGACAGGTTGCTGACTCCATGCACTAAGCATTTCTCTTTTTTTTTTAGATTTTCAGTATTTTCCCTTTTTTTAATTGGTTAATTTTTGGCTGTGTTGGGTCTTCATTGCTTTTCTCTAGTTGTGGTGGGTGGGGGCTACTCTTTGGCTGTGATGCACAGGCTTCTCACCGCGGTGTCTTCTGTAGCTGAGCACAGGCTCTAGGGCACAAGGGCTTCAGCAGTTGTGGCCTGTGGGCTCGCTAGTTGTGGCTCCCAGACTCTAGAGTATGGGCTTAATAGTTACAGTGCACAGGCTTTGTTGCTCGATGGCATGTGGGATTTTCCCTGACCAGGGCTTGAACCTGTGACTGCTGCATTTGCGGGCAAATTCTTTACCACTGAGCCACTAGGGAAGCTCTCTTTTTTTCTAATTTAATAAAAAAATTTTTTTTTTAATAAACTGGTATTTATTTGGCTGCCTTGTACCTTCATTGTATCATGTGAGGTCTTCTATTGTGGCACGCAAACTCTCTAGTTATGATGTGTGGGCTTAGTTGCTCTGTGGCATGAAATATTGGTTCCCAACCAGCGATCAAACCTACGTCCCTTGCATTGCAAGGCTAATTCTTAATTCTTGGACCACCAGGGAAGACCCTGCATTAAGTGTTTTTAACTACAAATTTTTCTGAAGAGGGTTTCAATGCAGTAAGGCTGTACTATGCAGTGAAATGAACTGAAACATGTGACAGTGATTTAAGATTTCTTTGAAAAAACCTCAAACCAGATAGAAATTAGCAGACTCGTGAAATGAAGCTCATGAATTTCATTGTTGTTTTGAAAATATTGTTATTGCCATATATATATATACACGTATGTATACACACACACACACATAGGTACACAATAAGAAATCTAGGTTGTAAGAATTTCACTTTCAAATTACTTTTCAGTCGGTCTATTCTTCATCAGCATCATTCTGATTCCTTCCCCAGAGGTCTTCCTATCACTTGGCCTTTTTTCAGTCCATCCTCTCATGGGATACAACCCCAAGTTCTTGTTAAATACTAGAGATTCCATCACTATAGTGATATCCCTAGTCATAAGGTAGGGAACCACTCTGATACTGTGCTGATAAAATAAGTCCTAGCTCATTTATGACTGAGTCTATAGCTGATCTTAGTATACTGTCTCCATTTTTAATTATAGTTATTTTATTCTTTCACTTATATACAGTTAAGTGTTCTCTATTATTACATAGCCTAACAATCATTTTCCTTCTAATGTCCATTGATACCACTACCATTACATTTTCCTGTTTTTCTTACAGAAAGAACTTATGATCTTCTTACTTCTCTTAGATCCAAACCCCTTCACTATCACTAGGTACGAGAAAATGGCTGCTTTTTTGTGTGCCCCAGTATAGCCATACTTGAGCGTGTATATTTTGAAATATGTATTACTTGATTATACATTATCACCTGTTTATCTTTTATATCAGAGAAGTGGTTCTTGATGGAAGATGACTTCCCCCTCAGGGGACACTTGGCAATATCTGGAGAGTTTTTTGGTTGTCATGATTTGGGGTAGAAGCCTGGGATGCTGTGAACATCTCCAAGCCTGGCATGCTGCTGAACAGGCTGCTGCCTGGGATGAAGTGCATGACAGCACTTCAAGAGTTACATGACCCCATGTCAGTAATTCTCACAGTAAAACCTGTGTTAAAGTTAGGGTATTACATTAATATTTTTTTTAATGTGTATAGTTGGCTTATGGACTTTACTGGTGGCTCAATGGTAAAGAACCTGCCTGCTAATGCAGAAGACGTGGGTTCGATCTCTGGGTTGGGAAGATCCCCTGGAGAAGGGAATGGCCACCCACTCCAGTATTCTTGCCTGGGAAACCCCACGGACAGAGGAACCTGGCAGGCTGCAGTCCGTGGAGTTGCAAAAGAGCTGGATATGATTTAGAGACTAAACATCAACAACAGTTGGCTTATATAATCCATGAATTTCATTTGGGATATTAAAAGGAATTTACAAAATATTTGTTAAACAAGCACTAAACCACTGACCTAAATAAAAAAAGTAGTAATCTAGGTAGACTTTGGATTTGCCATGTCCACCATTGCCCTTGAATTAGTTATGTGAATAAGAAATGACTTTGAAAAGTTCTCTGTCCCTTAATCGCGTGTGGAAGCCAGAGGTCAAATGTGAAACTCTAATGTGTCTAAATGGCTGAGCACCCACCCCACAGCTGTATTCTGTCACCAAGCACCTGACCATTTCCTCAAGTCAGGAAACGTTAGTTCAGCACTTGGTGGAGCTCGCCTTCTCCCCTCCAATCTGACAATGAGTTTTGAGAGAACTCTGAGGAGGGTCCCAGTCACCCACAGGGTTTGGTAGAAACACTTCAGTCAGCATCCAGCCCCGGCTCGCTATCAAGAGTCCCTAACCTAGAGCAACACAGCTGCCAGGAGGCAATAACGGCTTCCGCCTTGTGCCACAAATATCCTGAGAAGAATGTTTCAGAATTACTTAAAGGCGTGGCATTTCATGTGGCTAAGATGTGGGGGAAGCGAGTTTGTATATAGTACCATTAGCACATTCCTTCCCAAGATGCATTGAATGCTTTTGCTACAAATGGCGTAAAACAAATGGCATGGAAAATTCCAGAGTCTGCAAAACAAAATAGGGGTGAGCAGACTTCCAGTGGAGTAGCTCAGCAGCACTTAATCCCCGTGCCACCACTTACCGGGCTGGGTATCTTTGGACCCAGTGTATTTGCACCCTGATGGATGTCCTCCCTATGCAAGGGATGTGGAATACCTAGCAGACGTCTGGCACACAAAAAAATGTACCACAGACAGTTCAGGGCTGTACAGCACAGGAGGAAGATGGGGCCCCCAGTGTCAATACTGAATCTTGCTTTAAATGAGTTACATCCACAGCAGCTTGGATAGCTCTGGGCGGGGGGCTCCTAGGCAGTAAGCCAGCCCTGAATGCTAAGCCACCTAGAGGCTACTTTCTCATTTAGGACTAGCTTTGGACCCTCAAACCATCTGGGTGTTTTTTTTTGTGTGTGTGTGTGTGTAGACCATTTTTAAAGTTTCTATTGAATTTGTTACAATATTGTATTATTCCTTCTGTTTTATGTTTTGGTTTTTGGGCTGTGAGGTATGTGGGATCTTAGTTCCCCAACCAGGGATGCAACCTACAACCCTTGCATTGGAAGGCAAAGTCTTAAGGACCACCAGGGAAGTCTCTCAAACCATTTTAAGAGATCATTATAAGCACTCGCTATGTGCTATGTGCTAGATTATACATCCATAATCTCATTTAATTCTCATGATAATGCAAAACATAGGTGCTATTGTCCCTTTTCACAGATGGGGAAAGTGAGGCCCAAGCAGTAGTAGGAATTGTCCTGGCTCACAGTGGTGGGGACCACAGGATGAGGCAGAGCTGAGTCCAGGCATGACTCTTACCTGCTGCCTTTGCACCTGGTCAGGGCCTCATTCCTTCTTTCTGGGGAAATCACTGCCAAAAGCCAAGTCTCACACCTCCTGGGAGGGGAATCTGTGGAGCTGGCCAGCCCTTCCCTGGGACTCCCAACTCACAGGGCCTCAGTCCATCACCCCAGCCTTGGCCCCGGTGACCACATCTGCTTGGTGGAGAAACGGGTGGAGCCCAGAGAGCAGATTTATTGCGTCTCCTGCGCCTTGGGCTCCATCCCAGCCGCACAGAATTGGAGAGGTGACAAGGATAAATGTGTTTGGCTCCGGGCTCCATCACTGAGGATTTATTTAGCACCTGCAGTAATAAAAAGTCACAACGCTGCAGCATGCAAGGCATTGCACGGGCCTGCGGGAGGACGCTGAGGTGAGACACAGAGGAGCTTGCTTGCTTTCCAGCTGCTTGCAATCTAGTGACAGAACAGAGGTGGTTCCTGGAGAACCTCAGAGAGGGAGCAAGGTGGGGCGTCTCTGAGATGAGGAACTCGAGAGGCTGCGTGCTCTGAGGTCACCCAGTGACTGAGGAACGGGATGACAGCTGTAGAGTCTGTAGAGCTTTTTTCCCCTTTAAAACACACATGGAAAAATTTAAGAATACAGCTAACCTAAAAAGGAGGGAAAAACCACCCAGAGCCCACTGCCCAGAGATAACTACCATGACCCACCCTTGTGAAGAACAGACATCTCCCAGTCTCTTCTTTCTCTGTGTAGACGGATGTGAACTTGCCAGCAATGTGTCCATATTTTATATACTGTTCAGGAACCTGCTTGTCTCCTTTAAGAGGCTCACCAGCTATTTTAGTGCTTCTCTGCAAGGTGGCTACCTGCAGGGCATGGCAGAGGGGCACTTCAGGAGTCTCTCCCAGCTGGGCCTCAGGAGATAGGCGGGAGGCACGTGGTGAAAGTGATGCTTGGAAGAGGGAAAGATGAGCCTGGAGAGACGTGTGGAGAGCACAGAGATGCTGAAAGGAACTGGTTCAGGTTTAGGGGAACTTGAAGGAGGCAGAAAGAATGTAGGAAGCAGTGTGCTTTGAGATTCCTCCAAGAGAGGGAGAATGCTGGTGAGCCTGGCTTTGTGGCAAAGAAAAGTCCCATCTCTGGGTAAGCAAAGCAACTGGCAGTCCTACAGCCTCTCCCAAACCTTCAGATGGCACTTTGGAGGAAGAAATCATGAGACCACTGTTTTCCAAACTGTGTTCCAGAGTACACAAATCCCACAAAAACAGTTCTCCAGAAAAGGGTTAAAAAAAAGTTTGAGAAAAGAATCTAAAGTCACCCTACCTGGGAAAATCACAAGGCACAGATGCTTACCTAGGCCCTGGGAAGTAAGGAAACTGGCCTTCGCCAGGATTTCCCAAATGTATTTTCTCAGAACAGTGCTCACCATCTATGAGATTTCTCTTTGCTTTGAGCCTAGTGATGGTGGAGAAGACACACCACAGAGCACCAGGCTGGGAATCTCTCTCCATCAAGGTGGCTTCCTTACCATCAGCAGAAAGTTACAGGCCTCATGCAGGTGTTGGGTGTCCACGCTCTGGCCCCTGCAGGGCCCTACAAGGGCAGAAATTGACCATCTCAAAAGATCTCCTCTGGCTCTAATATTCTGTTTCTGAAATTTATACCAACCAAATCTCACTTGGAGAGAATCCATAGGAGGTATGGTAGCCTAGGCCATCAAATTTGTTGGTTAACTTCACTCATTTAATCAACAAATATTTCTTGAGTTTCTGCTATGTGCCAGGAATGTTCTAAGCATTGGAGATTCAGGAGGGAATCAGATAAGATCTTTTCCCTTATTGCTCTCATGAGGAAACAGGCTACAAATAAATAACAGCATCATATCTATATCTATCTGTATATATAATCTAAATGTTATGAAGGTAAAGTAGTGTAAGCGTTGAATGTGAGACGGGGAGATCGAGAGGGGCCACTGTGTTAGATAAAGTGACCTGGGAAAGCTATTTTAAAGTGTAAGTATAGAACAGAGACCTACAGGAAGTCAAGGATGAAGCCAGGCATAGATCTCAAGTCAGAGCATTTCAGGCAGTTGGAATAGCAAGTGCAAAGGTCCTGAGTCAGGAGCATGTTTGGGGAACAACAAGGAGGCCAGTGTGGCTTAAGGGAGTAAAAAAGGGGAAGGGTGGTAGGAGACGAGGTCAGAGAGACAGTGGGGGTAAGACTTGTAGGACTGTGAAGGTCGCAGTGAGAACTCTCATTTTCTTCAAAGACAGAGAGCCATAGGAGGGATGGAGCAGGGGAGTAGTATGTGATATAAGGAAGAATTTCTATTCTCTCTTGGGAGTGAACAATTTTCTAAATGGTGAGAGCCTACTCTTTACTTCTGAACATAGTAGAAGTTATGAAAAGGAAATGAATTTTCACCTGATGACTGAAGATCTCACAAGGATTGGTTATTCATGCATTATACATCTACTGTGTGCCAAGATATCTGCTGGGCCCCAAGGATACAAATGTAGTTGTTATGACTTTTAGTTCCTGACTATTGATACAGAGCCATCACAATTACTTTGTCCTCCTTATTAAGTAGAACTCTGGGCTCCCACTGGCTATGGTAGCGAGGAGTTCACATTCAGTCCTAGTTGAAGAGGCAAATGTTCTCCGTTTCCTCCATGGTTCCGTATGAATCCAGTAGCTCACAGCTGCTCGGGAGGTGAAGGGCCTCTGGTCTCTACTCGGCTGTGGATGATGCAAAGATGCTCGCGGTCCAAGCCCAGTGGTCTTTTCAAAGGCAAGCAGCCTATCCCTCGGTGCCAACCAGGGCTTCCAAGAGCATTCCCTTGGTTCCAGGATCCCAGCTTGTAAAAACACAGTCTCCCTGGGATGCACTTCCTACTCTCAGCAATCAGGTCATGAATGGATGTTTGATGGGTCCGCAAGCCTCTTATAACCTTTGGTACAATAGACAAGCAAAGCAGTTGTGGCCGGGCTCTGTCAAGCAGTAGGATAGACTAGAGCTATTTTGCTTACAAAAAGAGTAAGACAAAGTAGACTATATAACCCATGTTCTCAAGTTATTATTTTTTTTATTTAGTGTAATCTTCAGTTTTTAATGTGACTGATATACAAATGGGCTTCCCTGGTGGCTCAGATGGTAAAGAATTTGCCTGCAATGCGGGAGATCTGGGTTCAATTCCTGGGTCAGGAAGATCCCCTAGAGAAGGGATCGGCAACCCACTCCATATTCTTGCTTGGAGAATCCCATGGACAGAGAAGCCTGGCAGGCTATAGTCCATGGGGTTGGAAAGAGTCAGACATGACTGAGCTACTAGCACTTTCACTTTCAATACAAAAATTATTCACTTATAGTTTTGTGCAGCAAAGGAAGGCATACAACAGGCTGCTTCTGTTCCTGGAAAAGGTGCTGAATTTCTTAAGACTGTAGAACAGAAACAGAAGTTTATCTTTTAGTTTTATTTATTATTATTTAAAATAAACAGAAGTAATTTTTTAGTTTGTTTTTTATTTTAAAAACACTTATGCACTGGGTCTTCATTGCAGCATGCAGGATCTTTAGTCGTGGCATGTGAACTTTTAGCTGGGGCATGCAGCATCTAGTTCCCTGACCAGAGATTGAACCCGGGCATCCTATGTTAGGAGCATGGAGTCTTAGCCACTGGACTACCAGGCAAATCCCCTAGAAACAGAAGTTTATATTTTTACTTTTTCTTGGAGGAAGGACTTTCAGGGATCATTTCAATCAGATGAGAAAACTGGGTTTGTCACTTAACCTTGTCAAATTACTTGACCTCTCTAAGCCTCAGTTTCCTCCTCTTTTGCTTTTATTCCAGAGGGCATTTACCACAAATCACAGTCAGTCTTTTACTAGAAACGATAATCAGCTGAATTTCCTCTGTGTCTTCGTGTATGTTCTGCTTTTGCTTCTTTCCCTAATTATTTAGGGAATATTTCTCTCTCCAACTCCTTTGTCTTCACTCTTTGACTCTCCTTTTTTCTTTCTTTACCCTCTCTTAATTTGTTTACCAGTTTATCATGAAGGATACAGATGAACCACCAAGGTGCAGTCTGAAAGGGTCCCAAAGGCAGGAGCTTCTGTGCCCTGGGAACTGGGGTGGCCCACCCTCTCCGCGTGGAGATGTGTTCACCTACTTGGGAGCACAAAGGTTGTTTCTAAGATCACTTGAAACTCAGTGTTGGGAAGCAGGCTGGGGTAGGGTTGTACCGGGCCCCCCAGCCTCACGTGGCCCTCCTCTCAGCCCGGGAGGCCCCTTTTGTTCAGCAGGTAGAAATGCTGCAGTGACCTGTTGCAATGGAGTTTGTCCTCTGTGGTGTAGGACTTTCAGAGAAGGGTGGATGGGGCAGGGCTGCGGCACTAATGAAGTTGAGGGAGTGCTGAGCTCCACAGGCCACGGACAGGGTAATTGAATTGGTGTCAGACACATAATGGCTTCAAGAGTCTTTTCTCTAATTGGTAAGAAGAGCCTGTCCTCTCACATCCTCTGTAAAAGCTCAAGGAGAAAAGGATGTTCACCCAGCTATACATCAACCCTGTCTGTTGAGTAGGAGTTTTAGGAAACCATATGGAGAAGCACACTTATTTTTTTTTATTTTTTATTTTTTTGAGAAGCACACTTTTAAAGAAGGCTTTGGAGACTGTTAACAGCGGGCTGGGCAGGGCACAGGAAGAGGCAAATGAGTGTTTTCCAGAAGATGCTGCCAGGTGATAAAATATTAAAACCAATACCAACACTTGCTCTTCAAGGAATGGTCTTAATGATTCTGTCAGATATCTGGGCCCTGTGGTCAAATGGACATTGAGCTTTGTGCTTGATCAAAAATAGCTTTAATGGGTGTCATGAATGGATGCCAAGAATGCTTAACGGGTGCCAGGCCCTGGGCTAAACAACTCTTATGCATGATCTCATTTAATCCTCACAACAATCCAGTGAGGGAGGCACTACTGTTATCCATTTTACAGATGAGGAAACTGAGGTTTACCCGAGATCACCAGCTATGGTGACATGAAGCTTGGCTTGAAATCTAGGATTGCAATCCAAAGCCAGTGTTTCCTTTCTTCTTTGACAAAAAACTATAAGGAAAACCAAATATATCTGTATATGGTAAAAGATGGGCTTCTCTGGTGCCTCAGATGGTAAAGAATCTGCCTGTAGGAGACCTGGGTTTGATCCCTGAGTTGGGAAGATCCCCTAGAGAAGGGAATGGCAACCCACTCCAGTATTCTTCCTTGGAGAATCCCATGGACGGAGAGCCTGGCAGGCTACAGTCCATGGGGTTGCAAAGAGTCAGACTCGACTGAGTGACTAGCACTTTCACTTTCACGTGGTAAAAGATAGGATGGCAGAGTTTAACAGTTAAAATTAATTCTGTCTCATCAGACCCCAGTCCACTGCAGCCACCGCTACTGATTGGTTGTGTTGCCTTCAAGCTGTATAGAATACACACAAAAATGTGTACATGCTTGTGTGTCTGAATATGTGCGTGTACAATGGCTGTGTGCTTTCCTTACTGCATGCACTGGGCTTTCTTTCATTCAATATGGTGTTGGATGGCTTTATCGTTAGTATGGAGACAGCTGCCTGGCCTTTAAATGGTTGCATAGTAGTTCATAACACGGATATATCAAAATTTAACCAGTCTGCTCTTTAGAGACATTTAGGGCTTTCTAGATTTTTCTTGGTCTTTCTCGGGTAAATGCCCCTGCTTGTGTGTGAGAGCAACGTTCTGCTTTTGATCACAAGAGCCAGATGACATCCTGGGATAGTTGGGGTCATTTTCAGATCACTGATGCGGCAAGTGCACTTATCTCTAGGGTGCTGCAGATGGCACCCGGGGGACACGCAGGCTCTTGGCTTTGGGACATCCCCTCTGTACTGTCCTCTCAGTTTGATAGTAACAGACTTCAACACTGCCCGGTGCCTCGGACATTTCTGCATGAGAACAGGAATGCTGAGTGCAGGGGTTCCTTTCTCCAGCCACCATCTCATCCCATCACCCTTGGGCAGTAGAAGCCATCTGTTCTGCTGCCACCCCAGGCTGGTGGGGACCTGTCACACCTAAGGGGGTGTAGGCTGAAGTATAGAGAGGTGGAGCAGCTTGCCCAAGGTCACACAGCAAACACGGTGGAGAGGCCTGAGGGGCAGGGCCAGAGCTGGATCTTCAACTCCTCATCCACTGGCCCCTCCACCGCCTCCTCATGAATCAAGAAAGGCTCCTCAGCAGAGTTTTGCCTCTTCTCTAGGCCCTACTGAGGCTTGAGAAGCCCCTGAACCCCTCCGGAGACCAGGGGAGGATGTGCAAGAGCCAGTAGAAGGAGAGGGGTCATCCTCTGGTCTCCTTTTTGCCTTCCTTTCATGAGTGAAGCTGACTTTTTGTCTCATTTGAAAATTTCTCATAGAAACTGCTGCTGTCTTTGTATCCATCAGGACAGTCTTTAGTGGTAAAAAAAAAAAAATCCAAAATTATATTGGCCAAATACCGAGATTCATTTTTTCTTATTCATCCAGTTTCTGACTCAGGCTGTTTGCCACATCAGCTGTTCACTTTGTAGTGACTCAGTGACCCAATCTGCTTTCCCCTCCTGGTTCTTCACCTTAGTGGGTGGCTTCTATGATTGCCCCAAATGAGGCTGTGCAGTGCTGCGGGTATGTGGAGAGAACACAGGAGGGTCACACTAAGAGCCGACTCCTAAATGTCTCTCTAGGTCATTTCCACTCATTGTCCACTGGCCAGATATAGGCAGGTGGCCATACCTAATTGCAAGGTGAGGCAGTTGGGGGAGGGTGTTTCATGGGTCACCCTGACCAGTACATGTGTCTGTCAAGCCACAGCCTAGTGGGGCCAGGTAAGTGTGGGTTGCATGAATAGGCCTGTGGTAACTATTGTTAATAACAGTAGAGTTGGTTAAGAATCTGCTTGCGATGCAGGAGACCCCAGTTCAATTCCTGGATTGGGAAGATCCGCTGGAAAAGGGATAGGCTACCAACTCCAGTATTCTTGGGCTTCCCTTGTGGCTCAGCTGGTAAAGAACCTGCCTGCAATGCAGGAGACCTGGGTTCAGTCCCTGGGTTGGGAAGATCCCCTGGAGAAGGGAAAGGCTACCCACTTCAGTATTCTGGCCTGGAGAATTCTATGGACTGTACAGTCCATGAGGTCTCAAAGAGTCGGACACAACTCAGCAACTTTCATTTCACTTGGGAACCAATATTAGCTTTTAGGGCTACTCAAGTGCTAGTTCTTCTGCAGCTGACTTTTATTTTTCTTAACTCTCTAGTTACCAAATAAAATACACAACAGAAAACCCCACACAACAAATTAACCTTAGAATATTATTATAAGGCAAATATTTTTTTCTATATAAATTGAAATTTATTGTCAATTTTATGCCTTCAATATGGGTATTTCTTTTAAAAAAAATTTTTGTCAATGTATTTATTTTTGGCTGTACTGAGTCTTCATTGCTGCTCAGGGGCATTCTCTAGTTGCTATGAGCAGGGGCTACTCTCTGTTGCAGCGCGCAGGCTTCTCACTGCGGTGGCTTCTCCTGTTGCAGAGCATTGTTTCTAGAGCCTGTTGGCTTCAGTAGTTGTGGCTCGCGGGTCTAGAGCACAGGCTTAGTAGAGTTGGTTAAGAATCTGCTTGCAATGCAGGAGACCTTGGTTCAATTCCTGGGTTGGGAAGATCCGCTGGAAAAGGGATAGACTATCAACTCCAGTATTCTTGGGCTTCCCTTGTGGCCCAGCTGGTGAAGAACCTGCCTGCAATGCAGGAGACCTGGGTGCACAGACTTGGTTGCTCAGTGGCATGTAGGATCTTCTTGGATCAAGGATCAAACCTGTGTCCCTTGCACTGGCAGGCAGATTCTTAACCTTTGGACCACCGGGAAAATCCTCAGATTGTGTTTATTTTCAATTGTGGTACACTAGCACATTTTCAAGGTTTAATACAATATCAGGTTGTGTTTTATATGTTAAGAGAAGCAAAGATAATATATTTTATGACACAAATACATTTTTAATCATAATTCTTAATTAAAGTTAAATAATGTTGATTATAATGTACTAATTTCTGCTGTACAGCAAAGTGACTCAGTTACATATGTACATATATTCTTTTTAAAATATTCTCTTTCATTATGGTTTATCCCAGGAGATTGGATATAGTTCCCTATACTATACAGTAGGACCTTCTTTTTTATCCATTCTAAATGTAATAGTTTGCATCTGCTACTGCTGCTGCTGCTGCTGCTGCTGCTAAGTCGCTCCAGTCGTGTCCAACTCTGTGCGACCCCATAGACGGCAGCCCACCAGGCTCCTCCATCCCTGGGATTCTCCAGGCAAGAACACTGGAGTGGGTTGCCATTTCCTTCTCCAATGCATGAAAGTGAAGAGTGAAAGTGAAGTCGCTCAGTTGAGTCTGACTCTTAGCAACCCCATGGACTGCAGCCCACCAGGCTCCTCCGTCCATGGGATTTTCCAGGCAAGAGTACTGGAGTGGGGTGTCATTGCCATCTACTAACCCCCAATTCCTAGTTCATCCTTCTCTCTCTCCCTCTCCCTCTTGGTAACCACACGTCTGATCTCTATGTCTGTGAGTCTGTGTCTGTTTTGTAGCTAAGTTCATTTATGCCATATTTTAGATTTTATATATAAGTGATATCATATGGTATTTGTCTTTTTCTGACTTACTTCCCTTAGTATGATAATCCCTAGTTGCATCCATGTTTCTGCAAATGGCATTATTTTATTTTTTATAGCTGAATAGTATTCCACTGTGGGCTTCCCAGGTGGCACCGCTGGTAAAGAACTCTCGCCAGTGCAGGAGACATAAGAGATGTGGGTTGGATCCCTGGGTCAGGAAGACCCCCTGGAGGAGGACATGGCAACCCGCTCCAGTATTCTTGCCTGGAGAATCCCATGGACAGAGGAGTCTCTGTCCATGGTGGTCAACAGTCCATGGGGTCTCAAAGAGTCGGACACAAGTGAAGTGATGGCATGAACACACGCAGTATTCCACTGGGTCTATGACCACCTCTTCTTTACCCATTCATCTGTTGATGGACATTCAGTTTGTTTCCATGTTTTGGCTACTGTGGGGATAGTGCTGCTATGAACATTGGGGTACATGTATCTTTTTGAATTATAGCTTTGTCCAGGTATATGCTCAGGAGGAGGATTGCTGGGTCATAGGATACTTCTATTTTTAGTTTTCTGAGGAACCTCCATATTGTTTTCCATGATGGTTTCATGAACTTACATTTCCACCAACAGTGTAGGTTTACCCTTTTTTCCCATACCTTCTCTAGTATTTATTTGTAGACTTTTTAATGATGGCCATTCTGACTGGTGTGCAGTGGTACCTCACTGTAGTTTTTATTTGCATTTGTCTAAAAATGAGTGAGGTTGAACATCTTTTCATGTGCCCTGGTCATCTGTATGTCTCCTTTGGAGAAATGTCTATTATTAAGATTTTCTGATAAAGCAAATACGCTTGAAACTGCCTGTCAAGGTAAGAAATAAAAATTAATGGTAGAGTTAATTATTTTAACGTTTGGACTCAGCTCTCTGTTTTGTCCAACTTGAGTCTAATGCAGATTTGGAAAAGTGAAGTTCTGAATTTCCGAAGTATGAGGCTCTGAGGGCTGCCTAATCTTGGCAGTGAACTTGCAGTGTGCCTGTGACAGAGGCCGTGAAGAGGTCCTCCTCCCTCACAGTAAATGTGGGGTGCCTGGGCCTGCTGCTGCCAGACTCTCCCCCAGTGCCCTAACTGTGCCCTTGGTCCCAGGGTCAGCCTGCTGCTTGTGGCCCCAGTGGTCCCAGGCCGTGCATCCGCCAGAGAGGCCACCCTAACCATCCACTGTTCAGCCCTTCCTCCTCTGGGCTAAATTGTGGCCTGAAGGTCAGTCTGACCCTGGGGACTCCCAGTTCTGGGCAGAAGCCCCATCACCCCTGCCAAAGTATGTGTCAGCCTCAGTGCAGCGCACCATGGTTTGGTGACTTTACAAAGGCCGAATCCTAGAAAGACTGCATCTTCCTGGTCGCCGGCTGCCCTGCCTTGGTGATGCTTGGCCGCCTCCCGGGAGCCCAAAGCACCTGCTGGGAGGCAGCAAGGGCAGGGCGCTCCCATCTCGCGTTGTCAACACATACTTCTAGGCTCAAGTCAGACCGGGAAAGCCTGGCTTTCTCCCATCCCCACACCCTGGTCCCCCTGCACCCATGGAGGAGCTGATCCAGTTTTTGATAGGAAAATGAGAATCTTTGTAGTTGGAAGAGAGGAGCAGAAGCAAAGTCTCGCTGCCCTAACCTAGCCCAGACACGGCCCTCCTTCTGAGGAAGGGGCGAGGAACCTCTTCTCCCTGTCTTTCCAGAGCATTTGGAACAAACTCCCGAAATACCAAGGGGCTGAGTGCAAACCTTGTTTGCTATCATCAGGAGGAGTGATGAATCATGCAAAACATGCAGTTTCTCTCGTCCAAAATACAGCACATACACTTACATTTAGTGTCATTTACATGTGCATGGTGTTTTTTAAAAAACTCTTTTCTCTCTCTCTCTCTCTCTCTCTTTTTTCCCCCAAACCAAAAACACCAGCTGTAAAACCCACTGCTTCCTTCCCTGCCAAGTCTACAGTGGTAGGAGGTGGCGGCAGCAGACAGCCAGGCCCCCTGTGCTCTGAGTCAGGCCTCCCTCTCAGTGGCTCGCTGCCTGCAAAACAAACTTAAAAGCTGATGAATGGCACTTAGGGGCCCGCAAGCATGCAGGGAGGCCTAAAATATTTGCAGAGGCGCACACTGTTCGTAGAATGAAAGCCCACTATGTAAATACCTGGGCCCCATCAAGTTGAGGCATCTTCAAGCCAGCAAAGAAGCAAAGACATTCATTCAAAAGCAGCATGCAGGAACCACACCACAACCTGGCCCCAGAGGGGAGAGTCAGAAAGGGACCACAGCCACGGGTCCCGTGTTTCTCCTCCACTGCACACGGCACAGGATGGTTTTGTGATGGCCTACAATGTCAGCTTTCAGGCTGAGCAGACATGATCAGTTTTCTCCCTTTTGGCAGGGAAAGGCTCTTTTGGAAGATGCTCAAAAGGCAACCACAGTTACTAATGGAGCATGGTGAGCATGAGACAGAGGTAGCTGTTACCCAGGCTTGACAAAAGAAGACAAGAACGTGAGAAGGTTTTTGTATCAGGCCACAGATATAACTCCTAAAGACACCCAGGTGAGTGCAGAAGCAGACCAGACACACCTGATAGCCCGCACAGCATCCCCTAAGATTCCCAGAAAGTCCCACACAAATATGAAAGCTGGCAACGGCCCTATGACCAAAGAGGAGGCTGGGAGCCAAACTCCAGGCAGATTTTTCACTAACCACACTGTCCGCTGGGATGCATGTAGAATATTCTTGGATTTCATACCACTTGGGTTGCCTCCTCTGAGCCAGAATGGGACTGACAGCCCCCATGCAGGAAGGAAACAGTTTTGATTTACTCAAATTATTTGTTAGTGGTGATCTTTTACCTGGGTAGGCAGGAATTATCTTCAAGGTCAAAGCCTAGTTTCATCCTCCGTTACTGCCTCTCTCTAAATGGCAAGGCGGCAGCACAGTGAGAGAGAAGGATGGCTGAAGGCATGTGTCATCTTCAGAGGTTTAATTGCTAGAGGAAGTAACATCAACAGTGGTGAAACAAACAAACAAAGCCAGGAAGGGTGCTAGGAACGGTTGCTCAAAGATCTGCAAGCTGCATTTGATTCTCCAGCCTAACCTAATCAGAGATCCTGAGAGCTGAGCAGAAGGGTAGGCCTAGTGTGGCACAGAGACACCCCAGACAAGGCCCGCCAGCATGAGTGTTTGAGTCAAGCAGGCTTCAATTCCGAGAGAAAACTGCCAGCACCCAAGTGGGAGGCTGAGGACACTGCATTTACCTGGTTGGATGACCAAGACTGAATCTGAATAAAGGGCTCTCTGATGTGATGGAAAAATTCCAACAAGGGACCAATGGAAAGACATAGAGCCTGAAGGAGAGAAAAACTGTCCTCAAGACCCGAAGGCAGCAGACCTCTCTGAACATGACTGCTTTTGACTTTTCTACAAGAAACAGATGCTGATCTTAGATAAGGGCTGCAGTGTGTCCTCTGAGAGATGCAAGAAGATATGGTCTCAGTGGAACTGGCCGAAGAAGGAAACAGAAGGAACAGAACAGTCTGAGATATAAGAAGAGATACAATGAGAGCTGGCAAAAATAACATAATACAAAGTCCCCAAAAGAGCCAAAGTCAGAACTGCATTTGAAGAGGAAAAGGGCAGAATTAAGAAATAGCCTATTAACCAAAGAGAGGAAGAGGCCACGACTTTTTGTTCTCAGGATCCCGTTACAAAAATCATTGAGGACTTCAGAAAGCTTCAGTTTGACTAGGGTATAGTTATTGATATGATTACATTAGAAACTGAAATTGAGAAATTAAAAGTATTTATTAAAACTTTATTTTAGATAATAAACCCTTTGCATGTTGACATAAATAAATTTTTAAAGAAAAATAACTATTTTCCAAATTAAAATATTTTAGTGAGAAGAGAGTCACTGGCTTACATTTGCAAGTCTTTTTAACGTCTGACTTAAAGGAAGAAATCTGTATTCTCATAGTTTTTTTTAAAGATTGAGCTATAATTGACATATAACATTGTACTAGTTTCAGATGTACAACATGTGATTAAGTATTTGTATATATTGTGAAAGGATCAATACAGTAAGTCCATCACCACAAGTAGTTAAATTTTTTTTCTTGTGATGATGAGAACTGTTACAGTTTATTTTCTTGCTGCTACTGCTGCTAAGTCACTTCAGTCGTGTCCGACTCTGTGCGACCCCATAGACGGCAGCCCACCAGGCTCCCCTGTCCTGGGATTCTCCAGGCAAGAACACTGGAGTGGGTTGCCATTTCCTTCTCCAGTGCATGAAAGTGAAAACTGAAAGTGAAGCCACTCAGTTGTGTCCACACCTCAGCGACCCCATGGACTACAGCTTTCCAGGCTCCTCTGTCCATAGGATTTTCCAGGCAAGAGTACTGGAGTGGGGTGCCATTGCTAGCAACATTCAAATATACAATATAGATTATTAACTATAGTCACTAAACATTATTCCCAGGACTTATTTCATTATTGGAAGTTAGTACCTTTTGACTCCCTTCACCCATTTGGCCCTCTACACACTCCCTCCCTCTAGAAACCACCAATATGTCCTGTGTATTTACGAGATCATTTTTTTTCTTCCTTTCAGAATCCACATAGAAGTGAAATTATATATGCTTATCTTTCTGTGACTTACTTCACTTAGCATAACGCCCTCAAGATACATCCATGTTGTCATAAATGGCAAGCTTTCTGGCTTTTAAATAATATTGATGTGCCATTGCTAGCAACATTCAAATATACAATATAGATTATTAACTATAGTCACTAAACATTATTCCCAGGACTTATTTCATTATTGGAAGTTAGTACCTTTTGACTCCCTTCACCCATTTGGCCCTCTACACACTCCCTCCCTCTAGAAACCACCAATATGTCCTGTGTATTTACGAGATCATTTTTTTTCTTCCTTTCAGAATCCACATAGAAGTGAAATTATATATGCTTATCTTTCTGTGACTTACTTCACTTAGCATAACGCCCTCAAGATACATCCATGTTGTCATAAATGGCAAGCTTTCTGGCTTTTAAATAATATTGAGTGATATTCTAGTGTGTGTGTGTGTATGTGTGTGTGTAGTTGGCTACCGCAAATACTGTTCATAGAATGAACACTGGGGTGCATATATCTTTCTGAGTTAGTGTTTTTACTTCCCTTGGACAAACACCCAGAAGTGGAATTATATTGGATCTTATATTCTATTTTTAAGTTTTTGAGGAACCTCCATACTGTTTTCCATAGCAACTGCATCAATTTACATTTCCATGGTGCACAAGGGTTCCCTTTTCTCCACATCCTTGCCAACACTTGTTATTTCTCATCTGATTCATAGTCCATTCTGTGATAGCCATTCTAACCAGGGTGAGGTGATATCTCATTATAGTTTTGATTTGTAATTCCCTGATGATTAATGTACTGTTAAAATAATAAGCTCTGTTTCATGCACCTGTTGGCCATCTGTATGTCTTCTTCGGAAAGATGTCTATTTATTTCCTTTGTCCATTTTTAATAAATCAGATTGTTTGTGATTTTACTATTGATTTGTATAAGTTCTTCATATATTTTGATATTAACCCCTTATCAAATATATGATCTGTAAGTATTTTCTCCCATTCTATAGGTTTCCTGTTCACTTTGTTGATGGTTTCCTTTGTTGTGCAAAAGCTTTTTAGTTTGATGTAGTCCCACTTATTTTTGCTGCCTTTCCTTTTGGTGTCAAATCCAAAAAATTATCACTAAGACCAGTGTCAAAGAACTTTTCACCCACGTTTTCTTCTAGAAGTTTTTTGGTTTCATGTCTTACATTCAAGTTTTTAGTCCATTTTGACTTATGTTTGTGTGTGGTATAAGCTAGTGGTCCAGCTTTATTCTTATCCATCTGGTTATCCAGTTTTCCCAGCACTATTTGTTAAAGAGACAATTCTTTCCCCATTTTACATTCTTGGCTCCTTTTCTGTAAATAAATTGACCATGTAAGTGTGGGATTATTTTGGGGTTCTCTATTATATTCCATTGATCCACGTGTCTGACTTTATGCTGATTCCATGATGTTTTTATTACTATAACATTGTAATACAGTTTGAAATCAGAGAGCCTCCAGTTTTGTTCTTCTTTCTCAAAACTGCTTTAGCTATTCAGGGTCTTTTGTGGTTCTACACAAATTTTATGATTGCTTGTTCCATATCTATGAAAAAAAGCCATTGGAATTTTGATAGGGATTTATTGGGTCTTTAGATTGCTGTGGGTATTATGGACATTTTAACAATGTTAATTCTTCCAACCTGTGAGCACAGAATATCTTTTTGTTTATTTGCATCTTCTCCAATTTATTTCCTCAATGTCTTACAGTTTGCAGCGTATAGGTCTTTTGCCGCCTCGGATAAATTTTATTCCTAGGCAGTTTATTCTTTGTGAATGGGATTATTTTCTTAATTTGCCTTCCTGATAATTACTTATTAATGTCTAGAAATGCAGCAGTCATTTGTATACTGATTTTGTAGGGAATTTTTGCATCTATGTTTAGCAGGCTTATTGTCCTGGAATTTTCTTGTGGTGTCCTTGTCTGGTTTCAGTATTAGAGCACTGCTGTCTTATAAAATGAGTTTGTGTTTCCTCTTTTATTTATAATTTTATTTAGGTTGTGCTGGGTCTCTGTTGCTGTGCAAGCTTTCTTTAGTTGTGGTGAGTAGGGGCCACTCTCTAGTTGAGGCCTATGAGCTTCTCGTCACTCTGGTCCCTCTTGCTGCAGAGCACAAGTTCTAGGTGTGCAGATTCGGTAGTTGCGGTGCATGAGCTCAGTTGCTGCACAGCATGTAAGACCCTCCTGGACCAGGGATCAAACCCAAGCCTCCTGCATTGCCCAGGCAGATTCTTTACCGCTGAGCCAACAGGGAAGCCTTATTTTGTATTTTTTAGGGGAAGAATTGGAGAAGGATTAGTATTAATTTTTCTTCCTCCTCCTTCCTTCCTTGCTGTGTAGTATAGCTTGTGGGATCTTTCTTCCTTGAGCAGGGATTGAACCCAGGCCACAACACTGAAAGCGCCAAGTCCTAATTACTGGACCACTAATGAATTCCCAATTCCATCTTGATAGGTTGCATGCTTCTAGAAATTCAGATTTTTTTTTCTAGGTTATAAAATGTGTTGGTGTATAATTATCCCTGGTAGTTGCTTAAGACCCTTTGTGTTTCTGTGCTATTAGTTGTAAAGTCTCCTCTATTATTTCTGATTTTACTTACTTGAGTCTACTCTTTCTCTTGGTGACTGTACCTAAAGGTTTGGCAGCTTCATCATTTTAAAGAACTTTAAAGCTTTTAGCATTCTTAATCTTTTCTATTGCCTTTTAAGTCTTTGTTTCATTTACTTCCACTCTGATCTTTACCATGTCCTTCCTTCTGCCAACTTTGGGCCTCATTTGCTCTTCTTTTTAAATTTTTTATTTATTTTATTTATGGCTTCACTGGGTCTTTGTTGCTGTGTGTGGGCTTTCTTTAGTTGCGATGAGCAGGGGCTACTCTGCTATGGTGCTCTGACTTCTCGTTGCTGTGGCTTCTCTTGTTGCAGAGCAGGGGCTCTAGGTGAACAGGCTTCAGTAGCTGCAGCGCACAGGTTAGTTGCCCTACGGCATGTGGGGTCTTCCTGGACCAGGGATTGAACCTGTGTCTCTTGCATTGGCAGGCGGATTCTTTACCACTGAGCCACCAGGGATGCCCTTGTAGTTCCTTGAAGTATAAATGAAGGTTGTCTATTTGAGCTATTTCTTGTTTCTTGAGGTAGGCATTTATTGCCATAAACTTCCCTCTCAGAACAGCTCTTGCTGCACCCCACTCATTTTGGTTGGAGAAGGAAATGACAACCCACTCCAGTATTCTTGCCTGGAGAATTCCAGAGACAGGGGAGCCTGGTGGGATTGCAAAGCCTGGTGGGATCGCAGAGTTGGACATGACTGAGCACATAGCACTCATACATTTTGGTATGTTGTATGTCCATATTCCCTTGTCTCGAGGTATTTTCTGATTTCTCTTTTGATTTCTTCTTTGGTCATTGGTTGGTTGGTAGTGTAATCTCCACATATTTGAATTTTCCAGCTTTATTACTGCAGTTTATTCTTAGTTCATACCGTTATGGTTGAAAAAAATGTTTGCTATGATTTCAGTTTTCTTAAACTTATTAAGACTTGTTTTATGGCCTAACATGATCTATACTGGGGGAAAATAATCCACATATGCTTCAGAAGAACATGTATCCTGTTACTTTTGGATGGCATGTTCTATATTTTTCTGTTACATTCACATGATCTGACATGTTGATTAAGGCTGTTTCCTTGTTCATTTTCTGTCTGGATGATCTGTTCATTGATGAAAGTGGAATATTAAAGCCCCCTATTGTTATTGTGTTGCTGTCTCTTTCGCACTTTGGGTCTTTTAATGTTTGTTTTCTATATTTAGGTAGTGGTAAAAAACCCTCCTGCCAGTGCAGGAGACACAAGAGATGTGGATTCTATCCCTAGGTCGGGAAGACCCCCTGGAGGAGGGCATGGCAACCCACTCCAGTATTCTTGCCTGGAGAATCCTATGGACAGAGGAGCCTGGCTGGCTACAGTCCACAGGGTTGCAAAAATCTGGACATGAATAAGCGATTTAGCATGCACAACTCTGGTGGTTCAGCTGGTAAAAAACCCAACTGCCATTGCAGGAGACACAAGAGACATGGGTTCGATCCTTAGGTCAGCAAGATCCCCTGGAGAAGGAAATGGCAACCCACTCCAGTATTCTTGCCTGGGAAATTCCATGAAAGAAGGAGCCTGGTGGGCTACCGTCCATGGGGTTGCAAAGGGTCAGACATGACTGAGCATGCATGCGTGCATGCACACACACACATTTGATGCAGAAACATTTACAAATGTTATGTCACCTTATAGGATCGACCCCTTTGTCATTATATAATGCTCTTCTTTGTTTATCGCTATGGTCTTTGTTTATTTAGCTACATCGGGTCTTAGCTGTGGCACGCAGGATCTTTGCTGCATCATGCTGTGGTGGCGGGCTCAGTAGTTGTTCCATGGGCTCTCCGGTCGTGGCACACAGGATCCAGAATGTGCAGGTTCAGCAGGTGCAGCTCATGGGTTCTGGTGCTCCATGGCATGTGGGATCTCAGTTCCTTGATCAGGGATCGAAGCCGTGTCCCCTGCACTACCAGGTGGATTCTTAACCACTGAGCCACCAGGGAAGTCCTCTATAGTCTTGGTTTTAAAGTCTATTCTATCTGATATAAGAATCGATTATCCTAGCCTTTGATTTCCATATCATGGAATATACCCTTTCCCATTATTTCACTTTCAGTCTCTGTGTGTCCTTATATAAGAAGCAAATTTCTTTTAGGCAGCACATAAGATGGGCCTACAGAGACACATCATAATTAAAATGTCAGAAGTTGAAGACAAGAGAATCTTAAAAGCAGCAAGAGGAAACCACCTTGTTACATACAAGGAACTACTACACAGCTATCAGCTGATTTTCAGCAGAAACTCTGTGGCCCAGAAGGCAGTGGCAGTGATACATTCAAAGCGCTTAAAGAAAAAATCTCCGACCAAGAATACTCTGTGCCCAGAAACGGTGTCCTTCAGATTTGAAGGAGGGATAAAGTTTTTCAGACAGCGAAAGTTAAAGGAGTTCATTGTCACTAAACTGGCACTATAAGAAATGTTAAAGAATGGGCACTAATTAGTAAAGAAAAACATATGAAACTGTAAGTCTCACTGGTAAAGATATCTATATAGTAAAATTTAGAATAATTGAATGCTGTAAAGATAGTGGATTAATCACTTATAAAGCTAGTATGAAGGTTAAAAGACAAAAGTAGTAAAAAAAAAATAACCACAATTATAATAATTAAGGAATACGCAAGATAAGGAGTAAAATATGACAGCAAAAACAGAAAACATAGTGTGGGGAGATTAAAAATATCGGCTTTCAGAATATGATCAAACCTAAAATTGTAATCACCTTAAGATAGACTGTTATAAGTGGTTATATGTAAGTGTTATGGTAACCACAAAGCAAAAACCCATAGCAGACACACAAAAGATAAAGTAATCTAACCATACCATGAAAGAAAATTATCAAGTCATAAAGGAAGAGAGCCAGAGACGAAAAAAGGGACAGAGAAACTACAAAACAGTCAGAAAACAACAAAATGGCAATAGACATATCAAACAATTACTTGAGATGGAAATGGACTAAATTCTCCAATCAGAAGGCACAGAATGACTTTCGAGCAGTGTAGGTAGATGCACAGCTGTATTTTTGTTCCTCTCCAAAGAGAAATATATGTGCACATACATCTGTGTACAAATACACAGAAAAATCTAGAAGGATGCACAGAGCTTATTTGGGGTGAGACAGGAGTGTTATGGGTTGAATTGTGTCTCTTCCAAATTCATATGGAGCCCTGATATCTTTCCTCAGAAAGTGAGCTTATTTGGGGATAGGTCTTTACAGAGACATAATCAAGTTAAAATTAGGCCACAGAGTGGACCTTAATCCATTAATGACTGATACCCTTAGACGTGCACGCGTGCTAAGTCACTTTAGTTGTATCTGACTCTTTGCTAACCTAAGGACTGTAGCCCACCAGGCGCATCTGTCCATGGGATTCACCAGGTAAGGTTACTGGAGGGATTGCCATGCCCTCTTCCAGGGGATCTTCCCATCCCAAGGACTGAACCTGCATCTCTTAAGTTTCCTGCATTGGCAGGTGTGTTCTTTACTACTAGCGCCACCTGGGAAGCCTCGATACCCTTATAAACAGGGGAAATTTGGACACAGAGATACACAGAGAGGGAAGATGACGTGAACAGTCCCACAGGAGATGCTCATTTTTATACTTCTGTGGTCTATGACATTTTTATAACTATGTGTATTAATTACTTTTATAATAATCAGAGCCCTCCCCCAAAACTAGGGGGAATAAAGAGAGAAGACACAGAGAGAAGAAAAGCGTATGAAGCGTGACTGTCACATAACTGGCTTGATTCCTCTTTATAACTTTACAGAGCATGTCCCCTACTCTCCAATCCCAGCCGCACCCTGGTTCCAACACTGCTCTTGAAGGGGTCAGCTTGCCTGGAAGGAACTGCTAACACTAGTGGCTTCTTTAGCTGAGGACATGGCAGGGCCCTGATTTGCAAGATCACCTGGTATCTGGTGGTGCAAGATATCACCAGGGTCCTCTCCTTTCATTCCACCCATCTGGTTTGCACCTGAAGAGGTGGCTCAGACAGTAAAGGATCACCTGCAATGCAGGAGATCTGGGTTTGAACCCTGAGTTGGGGAGATGCCCTGGAGAAGGGAATGGCAACCCACTCTAGTATTCTTGCCTGGAAAATTCCACAGATAGAGGAGCCTGGTGGGCTGCAGTCCATGGGGTTGCATAGTCGGGACACTACTGACTAACACACACACACAAAGTATGATATTTCTAACCAGCTAACCCCACAATAAACTGTGGAAAATTCTGAAATAGATGGGAATATCAGACCACCTAACCTGCCTCTTGAGAAATCTGTATGCAGGTCAGGAAGCAACAGTTAGAACTGGACATGGAACAACAGACTGGTTCCAAATAGGAAAAGGAGTACATCAAGGCTGTATATTGTCACCCTGCTTATTTAACTTCTATGCAGAGTACATCATGAGAAACGCTGGACTGGAAGAAACACAAGCTGGAATCAAGATTGCTGGGAGAAATATCAATAACCTCAGATATGCAGATGACACCACCCTTATGGCAGAAAGTGAAGAGGAGCTAAAAAGCCTCTTGTTGAAAGTGAAAGAGGAGAGTGAAAAAGTTGGCTTAAAGCTCAACATTCAGAAAACGAAGATCATGGCATCTGGTCCCATCACTTCATGGGAAATAGATGGGGAAACAGTAGAAACAGTGTCAGACTTTATTTCTTTGGGCTCCAAAATCACTGCAGATGGTGACTGCAGCCATGAAATTAAAAGTCGCTTACTCCTTGGAAGAAAAGTTCTGACCAACCTAGATAGCATATTCAAAAGCAGAGACATTACTTTGTCGACTAAGGTCTGTCTAGTCAAGGCTATGGTTTTTCCTGTGGTCATGTATGGATGTGAGAGTTGGACTGTAAAGAAGGCTGAGCGCAGAAGAATTGATGCTTTTGAAGTGTGGTGTTGGAGAAGACTCTTGAGAGTCCCTTCGACTGCAAGGAGATTGAAGAAGACTCTTGAGAGTCCCTTCGACTACAAGGAGATCCAACCAGTCCATTCTGAAGGAGATCAACCCTGGGATTTCTTTGGAAGGAATGATGCTAAAACTGAAGCTCCAGTACTTTGGCCACCTCATGTGAAGGGTTGACTCATTGGAAAAGACCCTGATGCTGGGAGGGATTGGAGGCAGGAGGAGAAGGGGACGACTGAGGATGAGATGGCTGGATGGCATCACGGACTCAATGGACGTGAGTCTGAGTGAACTCCAGGAGTTGGGGATGGACAGGGAGGCCTGGTGTGCTGCGATTCATGGGGTCGCAAAGAGTGGGACATGACTGAGCGACTGAACAACTGAACTGAACCCCACAAATCAGAAAGCCCAGTGGGCCTGCAGTCAGAATGCCTGCAGGCAGTTGCACACTTCAATAAGCTCTGGCCACTCTTTCACAAGGATGCACTCGAAAGCTGTGCTCAGATAACAAACCACCTCTAGTCCCTGGGCATCAGGATTCTTCACCAACACTCTCTTCCCTGGGAAGGTCTGATTTTCTGGGGGGTGCCCACCATGAAGAGTGAGTGGCAACTAGCAATGGAGAGCAGCAGGAGACACAGAGGCCCAGGAGACGAGGCCACTGACTCACACCCCAAATGCCACAGAAGGGGCGGGGCTCAGGAGGCAGCCGCAAAGGCAAGTGGTGTGCTCTGGCTCCTGAGGAATCAGCCAGCTCAGCGCCCTTCTGCAGCCATCACGAGGGCTGTGAAGGGGTCTGGGAGGGCCAGCAAGGAAACGAAACCTAGCTTAGTATTGCAGAGGGGCTGAGAAAAGGAAATTTCAGCACACATATTTTGTAGGTCTAAATACTCACAAAATTCCATAATGGCTTCAGCCTCCTGTGCTTCAGAAGACGGTGTCCTCTCCAGTTCTTGGGGTTTCCCAGAGTTCCAGAACAGAGAAGCTGAGGCATACAGGGGCACCTCCTGTATGCTGTGCTGTAATGACAGGTGAACTGTGGTCACTGAGTCTCACGACGTGCTTTCGGTGTGGATTATCTCACTTGCTACACCTGTGGAGACCAGGGCTCAGAAGGGTGACATCACTTGCCCAAAGGCTAATGGCTAGTAATAGCAGAAAGACTGTCCAGGGACCGGGTTCACGTGGTTTCTCTATCTCCGAGTCCTCACCTGTGAAGTAGAAACTCTGTTCCACAAAGGGTTGAAGGAGATGGTGGATAAAGTGTGCCCAGCTCCTGGCTGAGCATGTAGGGCATCAAACTAATCCTGTAGCAGCCTGATGGGCCCCAGGACACAGGGAGGAGTAGGTAAGACTCTTGCCTGGGGCCCACTTTTTAAGCCCAAAAACGGGGAGGGGGTGAGCAGAGCCATCAGTGAGGCCTGGTAAGGACCTGGGCTCTGCAGTCAGTCCACCCAACCTGGTTGGCTTATTGCCTCTTATAACTGCAGGTTACTTTAGTTCCTTACCCTTTTTTTCTTTTTTAAAGAAAGTAGCTATTTTATTTCTTGGCTGCACTATGGGACATGTAGGATCTTAGTTCCAACCAGGGATCAAACCCATCTCCCCTGCTTTGGGAGCACAGAGTCTTAACCCTGGACCGCAGGGAAGTCCCAGTTACTTACCCTTTCTAAATCTCCGTTCCTGAGCTCCAAACAGAGATGCCGGGAGGGACATGCCTTGTGGGGTGGCCTGAGGGCCGGGTGATCTTGGGCCCCTTGCAACTCTGGATGTGTCTTCCAAGTTCTCTTTTTAAATCAGAGCAATTTATTCAGATTGTTATGGGTAAATGCATACATATTGTCTCAGCAGATATTATTTTTCTTCTTGTCCTTCAGAGCATTCCCACTATTCCGTTACCATCAAACTTCTTGGAAACACGTTTTACATTTGACGTCCATGTTTACATGCCCTTCATGTTGACTCTTCACCCCCTGTAATCTGGTTTGTGTGCCTCCTAGTTTATGTACGAACTCTCAGGAAGTTCTCTAATGATCTCTTAATTACCAATCTTCATGGCTTCTTTCTCACTTTCTAATTTCCAGCATCTCCTGTTGCTTTTCATCTTTGCCAGCAGTTTGGAAATGTCACCCTTTTTGGGAAGAGTTGAGACTAGGAAGAAGGGGCCCCTTCTACATATCTCTTTTTAAGGCCCCTACATGGTTTTCCAGAGAATAAGCTGAAACGTTCTTCTGTGACCCTTAAAAGACCCCACACTTCATTTTCTCCAAGGTATTGTCACTGCATGTAACGTTTGAGCATCCAAAGAGCCCATTTGGAACTGAAAGTGGGCCAAATATCACTAAAATCAAACCACTCTGAGGAGACTAAGGATCTTGTAGTTTTAACAATTGAGTTCTGTGAGAAACTGTGTTCCAAACCTCACACACACACACACACACACACACACACACTCTCTTTCTAAAGGTTCAGCAGGAACCAGTTGAAAACAACTCAGAGGAAGTACAGCTGTTCCCTCTGAGGAGCACGCGTGGGGGAAGCTGGCGAGGAGGAGGGGGTGTTCCCCGGGTGGTGACATAGAGCATTCTTTTCACTTGAGGCATCCGAGCCCAAGGAGCTGCTGTCTCCCCTGGGGAATATGACATAACCCGAGGCGGGAAGGGCTCACAAAAACAGACCGGTGTCCACACATCCTTCTCCAAAGGAAGCCCCTTCCCATCCTGTGTGCGAGAGCTCCCACATCCGCAGAGACTCAAATGCCACCCTGTCTCCAGCCAGAGAAACAGCCCAAAGCCAGCGATCTGATAGGATGTGTTTATATTTACATGGTACATTTTAAAGCAATGGCTACATTGGTCATACATATTAGAAACCATAAAAAAAAGTTAAGAACTAAAATGTACATCATACACTTGTATATATATTTTTTTACACAGAGGTAAAAAGGCTTATTATAAAAAAATCAATACAACGGGGTTTTTAGTATACAGGTAAAGAATGAATTATGCTTCAGGCACTTTAATTTGTTAATGTGAGCAAATAGCTTCGTCGTTGGGGTCAGGGGAAGCTTCCAAACAGAAAATCTTTTGGTTAATGTTTTGTTACCACAGATACAAAAATAAAATCTGAATAATTTCTCTCAGATGATTGACGTTAAGTATGGCAAAGCTGACTGGGAAAATACTACACACTGTTTGGCTGCAGTGTGGCAACTAGAGAGACGTATTTACATAAAATGTCCCCACGGCTGTCCTTGTGCCCTTAACCGCTGCCTTCTTCACAAACCAAAAAGGATACGCGGCCGAAGATTCACCAGCATTAACTCTTCAAAGGGGTGGAAAAGGACAAGGGGTGAAGGAAGATAGAAATAGATGATGGCTAGACAGACATGGCAAACAAGAAGCGGCCGGAATAGGTGTGTTCTTATTGAAATAAATAGGGACACTTGAACTGAGGTCTAACAGAACATACATTAGTGTTGTGCTTTGTAGAGAGGAGACCTTGAGAAAGACCCTGAGGAGATGCCTCAGGATGGGGGTGGAGGTGGGGGAGAAGATGGTCTCTCAACAGCATTTGGAGGCTGGCGGAAGGTTTTCTAGATGCTCTCCAGGCTGGGAAGTGGTTCTTGTCTTGCACCACCAGATTAACAGACCTCTGCTCCTTTCCCAGACTGGAAGACCTAAATCGTCACTCCAACAAACGAAAACACCTACCAACAAACTCATAAGCACACTGGGTATTTACATGGATGATCTGAGGAAGAAATGCAAAGCACTCTCAGGTAAGCTGAGAACGTTCCCGTGAAGGTAAGCGTGGCCAGCACTTTCCCAGTATGATTGGCAGACTGGGAAAAAAGTCCCTTTCCTTGGAGACTGATGTCCTGTGTGCTGTAGAGAAGGGATGGGTGAGGGGGCGGGGAGTGGGGAGAGAGGAATGAGGCTGTGCACTCAGCTGGCAGCAGCCACAGGAAGATCACGGCGGGAAGAACAGCCGGCGCAGACAAGCCTGTCCCCTGTGCTCTCCACGGTGTTCTGATTGTACAATGCGAGGTATAGGTAACCACTCTTCACTTTTTTTCTTTTCCCTTTCTGCAGTAAGATTTGGCTATTCCTTGCAATATATTAGAAAAATACTCTTTTCCAGCTAATTAGAAGCCTCCTACGTGGCAAGGCGACAAGTGGACCCAGACTGCTGAACTAACCATCCGTGCACTCAAAGTGGCAAGTCTGGGTTTGGGGTTGCAGGAGAAAGACACTTAGGCATTGGAAGGGTTTTTTATATATGGCCTTGTTTTTTCCCAAATATAAATGAAGAATTTAGTGACGTGAAATGTTTTTTTTTGAGTCCAAAATGAAAACAAAACGACAAACCCATGAACAGAATGCAACCCACCACTCTTCAAATTGATGACATTTAAAATCTCCCCCAGTTAATAGAAAATAGCCACTGGGGGGAAAGAAAGCTCCTTTAAAGTTTTACTTACCACAAACTTAGTGTTTCTTAACCGGACCATGTTCGGGAGAACACTGGTTTGTTTGAAAGAGACTATTTGGTTTGCAAAACAATGAGCAAAATTTCTTACTTCATTAGCATTTTCTTCTGGTATTGCTAAATTTTTCCAAGTGGTGGTGACATAATTTTAAAAAGGTCTACTTTAGGGTCAGTGGGGAGGCTCAGAGAAACCTGAAACCCCCTTTCTAGCCCTGGTTGAGAGGATACAATGCAGTTTAAAGAATTTTCCTGATTCTCACAAGTTAATCTGAAGTTAAGGCTCAATTCTCAGTCATTTTAGGAGTGAATGTTTTGCATCAGTGAGTAACTGACAGATTTTGGGGGTGTTGGTTGAGAGAGACAAGATGATGGGCTCTGGACAGAAACCGCAGCTTACATGGGAAGTTTGGCTTTAGAAACGTTAAAGCGATCTGGTTTTGTGGTAGAATTTTGTTAACTAGATCACCTCCTATACATAATAACTGACTGCAGGTTCAAAAATACATCTGGTAGGGTTTCACCATTCTGACAATCCATTACCACAGGAACCTGAGGAAGCAAGCTCGTTAGCAACAGGCAAGCTAGAACCAAGAGGAAGATGGCCTTTGGAGCTCTTGGGAAAAAAAAAAACGACAAACCTCACCAAAAAAATCAGCAGTTCCTGCTGCAGGCGCCTTGGAACTGGACGAGGTGGGCAGGAAGGACATGAAATCAACACCTGTATGAGATAGTTAGCTTGATTACAGATTGTTAATAATACAGGAGCGTCTAGGCAGAGGGTCCTTTCCTTAGAACACTGTGCGCGCGTGCCTGGGTGTGGCCGATGCAGAGTGGGCGGCGGGGGTGCAGAGTCCACCTGGCAGGCTCCCCAGGCTGGAAAGGCGCCTTGGGTACCCGCGAGCGCGGGGAGAGATGAGAGGATGTAGAAGACGAGTCCCCTTGGGGCTGTGGTCGGGAGGGGGTTGGGAGGGAAACCGAGTCACACGGCTGCTTTGTGCTTCCCTCCGCAGCACCTGCACATCACTCCGCAGTGGTAGCAGGCTCGCAGAGGCAGGTAACAGCACATACAGGGGGCCAAGAAAGACAAGGCAATAAGAGCCATCCACCGGAGGCAAAACTTCTCGTCGCTGGTATCGCACGAGCACGGGTCTGTGTAGTCCCCCTCGGGGTCCGACATACAGTGATAGAGCATGCTGTCTGCACACCACATACAGCTCACCCGGCGGATGCAAGTTCTCA
>SJXQ01002916.1:278342-360959 GCA_006408695.1 Aepyceros melampus
TCGTGGTTGAACATGTCCCGGCAGTACTCGCACCGGGAGCGCTCTCCGTCCTCTTTCCGCCTCCGGGACTTGCCCCGGGAGGGCTGGGTCTTGATCACGCTGCCCCCACGCCCTTTGGGGTCCTCGCCGAGGCCAAAGTCTGACGAGTCCACGTAAGGGTAGTTGTAATCGTGCTTGGGTACCTCGCCCTTGGCGAAGCGCACGTAGGAGTCCGCGTCCTCCGTGTGGTCCAGGTATTTGCCCCTCACGGGGGCGTGCCGGTAGTCCTCGTAGCCGGTCATCCAGATCTTCTCCCGGGGGTTGATGCGCACGATCTCCTCGTCGTCGCCGGGAAGCTCACCTGGCGGTAGGGCCTTGGCATCGGCTGCCCCAGGAAAAAGGAGACGTTACTTTATCGCAGCAGCTGAACAAACCCTTCTTCAAATAATGCATCCTTCATCTTGGCAAAGGGCATTTCTTGAAGAAACAGACCCATCCTGTACTTAACAGCTTGCAGGTCAAAGATGTATTTCAAATTGTCTCAAACCCTTCCTGGGTCAGGAAATCATGTTAATGGGTTGAGACCGGCATTTCCCCTGTTTCTGTTGCAGTTTTGCCATAGATGTGGGTAGGTATACATACTGTGAGAATAAAGTTTGAAATTCCAGAAGCTGAACATGCCCAGATCAAAAGCAGACCTGAGATGTCCCTAGAATATCTTTATCTCCCTTCTGTGACCTCCCACCACTAAGGTGATGGTGACTGGCACCATGATTTCTAACAACTTAGATTAGTTTCACCTGTTTTTGAAGGCCATCCTCTCTCAAGACTTTTGTTTTTTCCCAGAGAAGCAGAACTCTGGAGTACATTGACCATTACGAGGTAAGTACATCTGTTATCTGTGTGTACTTAACAAGTGCATACTAGTCCATGATATAGAATGTGTGTCTCACTGTGGGTCATGTTCAAAACTGCAAAAGTGGGTACCAAGGACTATGAAGGCTCACCTTGTAATCTGGTTGGGGAGATAAGATGCTCAAATACACAGAGGGTAAGAGTACAAGTTCCAGAGGCCGATGGTGTTTGAATCCTGCCAGGATCTCACAGGTGGTGAGTGGCAGAGTGGAATCTGAACCTGGGCTGGCTGGACCCAGAGCCACACTGTCTAGACTTCAAACCTAACCTGCATTCTCCCTTATGATGAAATTGTTATCCCTGTGGTTGGCCTCCTACAGTTTGCATCAGTGCCTTATCCAGCGTGGCAGGTGCTGAATACAGTTATTAAGTGGATCCAGGTAAGCCTGCCTTGCACAGGGCATCCCAGTTGTGGCAGACAGTGACATTTCCCACCTTAGAAGCCCTTTGAGCATAAGGCTTTTTAAAGAGTGAGAAGCATGGCTTTGACTGGAATTCAGACTATAGAATTTACTAGCAAGTCGCTAAGCCTCGGACTTCGCTTCCCTGATGATCAAACTGCATAGGGCTATTGTGAGAACAAAGAGAAAGATTCTAAACGGTGTAAGCACAGGCTCTGTCACACAGGATGCACATGCTAACTGTTGCCAATACTGTCATTATAATATTATCCTAGAATTTAGCACACACTAATTAAATTTACCCATCACTTCCCACCAGACTGTGAGCTCCTTGAGGGCAAGGGCCACGTCTCACAGGCTTTGTCCTAATTCCTGCCAGATTCTTGATGTCAGAGTTTCCCCAACTTTGGAAAAAATACAACCCTGCAGTATGTCAGAACAAAGTTGGGGAGCTGACACAGTCTTTGCTATTAATTTATTTCGAAAGAGAGTCAAAAAGTCAATTCCCATCTATTGCTACCATACTGTGATTTTAAAAAGAACATTTTCATGCCAAAATATTAGGAAGCACACACCCAATAAAACAATTTTGAAAAAAAGAGTCATATAAATCTAGCTTTATGTTATAAAACCTCAGTGCCTCGTGCTTTTTCTCTTTTCAAAGCAGACTGGTGGCCACATCACCCACACGGGCACCAGTCCACACCCCACAGTTTGCGAACTTGCTCCAAAAAACAGCCACTGGGTAAATATTTGTTGTATTACTGAATTCCAGCTACAGCTCCCCAAGGAAGCTGGGGCCTGCAGCCCATGATGCCAGGCTTTCGGCCCAAACATACAGTATTCTGTGGCACCCATCGTGGTTCTGTGCTTTCACACCCTTCGGACAGAGGAATGCAGGAGGCAGGGCAGCTGGGTGAGCAGGGTCTGCCATCTCAATCTTGTTCCACCAGGGACCCTCTCCCTCAGCCTCAGCCTCCTCATCTGTCAACTGGGGATGCAGAAGACCTGCTTCTGGGTAATTTGTGAGGATTAAAGGAGATAAATCACATGAAGCGTTTAGCAAGGTGCTTGGCCACAGAAAACCCTTGAGTGAGGGTGAGCTGCCTGTACCACCTCCAATATGGGATGGGGGAAGAGAGTAGGAGAACAGAAGAGGCCTAGGCTGGGGCATGCGGCTGCAGGGAGGGCAAGGCCACTGTTTCAGATCAGGAGGCCACCCCTGTGACTGCCAGGAGCAGGATCCCCACTCACCTGCTCGAGGTGATAGTGGTCCGTGGGGTATGGGTCGTGCAGGTGGCCCACAGTATAAACCTTCCGGTGCTCACAGGATGTGGGGGAGGAGATGGTGCGAGTAGGCTGCTCCCTCTTCTGAGACGAATTAGAAGAGCTGTCTGTAGCTGTCTGTGTAGAAGCAGGTAACCATGAGTTAATTAAAAACAAAAACCAAAACCAACTCTGCCCCAAAACTCACACACCGGCTATCCCCACTTGTGGCGTCTCGCTGGACTTCCCGAAATCTTGAGTTTATCCTGGCCGTGGGAGGCAGGAGTACCCCTGAAGGGCCCAGTTCTCTAAACATGACGGGCAGAGAAACCCAGCCACCAGCCCCTGCAAAGCTGGGTTTGTTTTCTCAACTGTGGGAGCAGCGACCAGCTCTGGGGCAAGGGCTCACCACACCAGGCCACTTGCGGCTGTGCTCCAGTGTGATCAAGAATGGCCACTCGTTTGTGGCGCTGGTTGAGGTCCTTGGGCAAGCAGAGGAAGTGCAAACAAGCAAAAAGTCAAACCCATATGTTTCTGTGTAGGGTTAAGCCCAGCCTGGGAAAGTCTCAGAGATAAGGATACCTCTGGGGTATCATGGGTACTGGCTTTCCAGGAAAAAATTTTGTAATCTTTGGCTTGAGGCAAGCCTGAGGGTCACTGTCTCTAGAGAGTGAGAACAGAGCTGTTTTCCCAATAGAGGTGACGAGTTCAGACTGGAGCCTCCATGAATCTCTTAGGAAGGTGATCGGGTATCAGAATAGACTGTGGCTGTGGGCAGAGCACAGGCCCCATTGTCTCCCAGAACACCTTGGGTGCTTCACACCCCCAGGTGTCCCAGGTGTGATGGTCACTTTCCACAACCTTGGGCCCAGCAGCCACATGCTTCTAAAAGGCTTTGTCAAAAGCAGCTGGGGCCACTGCCTTGAAAACCAGGGCCCGTGCGAATCCTATCCTCACTCCACTCCACTTTCTTAGAGTAATGGACCCTTCTCCTTTTATTTATTTTTCTTTTTTTTTTTTTCACAAATGAAAAGATTTCCCTTGATATTGAGTTGCCCTATTTCTGGTAGATATCTAGAAACTCCTTAGTTGTTGCTTCTCATTCTTATATCCCCCTTACCCCATATGCTTATTTATATCCTTTTATTTTACTGCTTTTTGTTAGTGTCATCAATCCTTTCCAGGGCAAGGCAAGGTTAAAACAAATAGACTTATGAGAGTTATTCCCCACCCCTCCACTACGTTCACTTATAAAGTAATAAATGCTCAGGAAAATAGGAGTACGAGGATTCAGGAAAAAAAAAAGACACTCAGGGACTTCTCTGGTGGTTCAGTGGTTAAGACTCTGTGCTTCTACTGCAGGGGGTGGGTTTGATCCCTGTTTGGGGAACTAAGATCCCACACGCTGTACAATGTGGCCAAAAAAGAAAAGACACCTGTATTTCCTCTATGCAGCACAACTGACATTAATTTTTAAAGCTTGGTGGACATGTGCAGCATGCTTTTGGAAACCCAGCCCTCCTGGATTTTTAATTCTGTTTGGTTTGTGTGATGCGGGGGTGATGCCTGTTTCCAATCCCACAATCTAGTGGCTAAGTCAGATATGGACATACACTTCTCCCTGAGGCAATCCTGAGAGACTTCTGATGGACAGGTCAGAAAAGATGCTTGTCTCTATCTAGTTAAGAGCTAAGGGTCCTGTAAGCCTGGAATCCTGGTGAAGGTGCAGGGAAAGAAAGAACCTGAGGGTGGAGTGAAGCAAAAAACCAAGGGAAGAAGGATCCCACAGATGCCACTTGAACTTCTGGATCCAGCCAAGCCTGAATCCTGATCCACCCTAGGATGTCCCATAGCAGGAGCCAGTTCCCGTTGGTAATTTAACCCAGAATGACTGGGCTCCTCCGTCGGGGGCACTTTCTTTTTTGCTGCTGCCGATTCCTTCTCTGTGGCAGCCTTCCACCGGCCCCGCATTCCTGGCCTCTCTCTTGTCCCTTTCAGTCCTCTCCACAGCAGGTAGAGTGGAACAGGGTGTTCAGAGCCTGCTACTTCTCTCCTCGGCCTCTTGGGAGCCACCCAACTGGCAAATAGCATGTGCTGGCAACCTTTCTTGCGATTGTGTGGTCTACTTGGAAGGTTGAGGGCCCACCCACTGTGGGGAGGGTATGGAGACCCAGTGCACGCGTGCCTGGTAGGGCAGGTCTGTCTAATCTCAGGGTCCAGTCCTGGGATGTCCACTTCCTGCAGATGTCAGCTGGAACTCACATCATCAGTAGTAAAGGGTCTCTTCACTTTTTTTCCCAATTGGTTTAGAACCCTGATAGGAAAGAGTTGCTACTTACCCCTCAAATCCCAGAAACTGAAAGAGACCAAACCGAGACACACAGAATTTTTACTTCCGTTCAAATTCAGGTCCGTCCTCTAACTCTCACCCACCCTCTTTGCTTACGTCTTTGGAGGTACTGCCACCCTCTTTAACACGAGTGGTTGCAAGTTGACAGTACAACAAAGCACACAACCCTTCAGTCTCATACTACGAAGGCTTATGATGTGCCAGGCACTGGCTACAAGGGAACCCACCAGTGCAGGTAAAATACCGTCTCCACGTCATACACAGGAACATAGACACCTGAAGAAATTCGGGATCCTGTCAACGATGGCAAGCAACCACTGGCAGAGCGGGACTGAAACGCAGCCCCCGTCCGCCAAGCCCAGTGGGATCTCCTTGCAGCACACTGCGGCTTATCAAGCCCAGGAGAGCCACCCGCTCTGTGTTCATCTTGGTGAGATTAACACAAGTACAACTCTACCAAGTAAGACGATGTGCCCTGATTTATACAGGCCCAGGTGGTAAGGGGTGGTGTCTCAGAATACAAAGGTTCTACAGATCTCAGTAAATACTTTCTGAGTGAGTAGTCAGGGCCCTTCTGTATGATTCAAATCCAAGGGTTAAACTCTTATCCAGTACCCACGTGACACTCACATCTTAGGTTAGAAGCTACCTCAGCATTAAACACTGTAATATGCACTTGGCATTTAGTTCTCAGAAACCCAGTTCACACATCACAGTCACCTCGGTGTTAGTCATCTGTTTACCCCAACCCACCCTGTTTTCTGTGACCTGTGTCCAGGTTAACAATGTATGGAAAGTCATTCTGAGAAATGAGGCACACTCGGTACTTCCTAGTCATCCTCAGCCAATCAGACGCCCCCTTCTAATGCTCCCAGCCTTCCTCCCTAGCCTGGACCAGCCCCTTCCCATTGCAGGGTCAAGTGCAAAATTTCATGGACCATTTTCTGACAATTCAGAGGACTGAGACTGAGAAAGGCCTTTCGACATCTCCTAATCTGATGACAAATCTCTACAGAGGAGCAGGGAGGCCAGAAGACTGAGGCGGGCTATCAGTTCACTGCCTCCCTCGCCTGCCCGACTGCTCTGGGCTAAAGCATGCAGAAGAAGCTCCATCGGAAGCTGAGGCTTATTCCATATCTGTGATATCAGATATGTCTTGTCAAGAGGCAAGTGTCTACCAGCAAAAGGAATGTATTATTAGGGTATTTCCGAGAAGAGGCAAGAGGCAAAACCTTTCACCATATGCACCTCTGGACGAATGCCCCTGTTCTCTGCTTGTGGAAAAAGCAGCCACTGGACTGTACACACATGCACCTCAACAAACAGGATTCTAGAACATGCCTGCCACTTGTGCGCACAAGCTCATGACACCCACCCACCTACTAATCCGAGAGCTTCACCTTCAACCTGGAAATACTGGCTGCCGTTTTCAACTCGCCTTCCTGGTGGGGCAGGGGAAATCTCTGAAGTGTTGTAGGTGTGAGCTCAAGAAGAAGAAAAGCAGAGGTCCTCTGTGCTTGGGGACCTCAGATTGCTTAGTGGGCTGGCTCGGTGCAGGCTTCCTGAGTCAGAGAGAGCAGTCAGAGACAGCCTTTGATGTCACCCACTGTGAACAAGGCCAGACACTGCCATGGGGTGCCGCCTACTTGTGGGAGGTCCCGTGCGACATGAAAGTGTGAGCACAACCACTGTTACCTCCATGTATGCTGCCAGAAAACCTTACCTCTGGGTCTGGGTGTGACTCCAGCTCAGTGTCAATACCTGCTATTAAAGAGATGTCCGATTAAGAGATCTGTAACCTAATAGGAAGCACCGAACAACAGAAATGCAAGGGAATGTCATAATGCTAAATATCACGGTCTCAATCCAGGCAGACTAGATTTGAATCAATTCTCTGCTAATTTTAAGTTGTCTGATTTTGGACAAGGTGACCTCTAACTCCAGTTTTCACATCTGTAAAATGGAGCTAAAATTGTCCTCAGGGTAACTAAAAACAAAATGAGATTAATCATTTCCATTTTTGAAACAGTTACTATTGATTTTATAAAAAAGTTACTGATCCTGTGATCCAGTCCCCTTGCTTAACTCCTTATAAAGTTCAAGTGTTTTATCCAGTGATTCTCTGTTTTTTTCTAAGCAAATTCCTATCACCCACAAAAGACAGTCTGGTCTCCTTTCCATTATTTGTAACTTCTTGTTTATTGTATCTTTGCCAAGGTTTCCAGCATGATGTGGAAAAACAGAATGGCTCTTGCTGTCTTGAACTTGACTTTGATGGGACAACTTCTAACAATTCTCTATCGTATGTAATCTTTCCAGATAACTGGAGTGGCTATAAAGTTCCAAAGTCTCTTTGTATTCTAGATTGCAAAGTGTGTGTGCTTAGCCATGTCCAACTCTTTGTGACCCTATGGACTGTAGCCCACCCTCCCCTCTGTCCATGGAATTCTCTTTTCAACCCAGGGACCGAACCTGCATCTCCCTGCACTGGCAGGTGGATTCTTTATCGCTGAGCCACTGGGGAAGCCCAGATTGCTATGGATTGTCACCAAAAAATACTGGATGTAACCGATGGTTCTTCTGTGTCTACTGAGACACACAGGTCTTTCACCTTTGTTTCATTAATGTATGAATCAAACAGTTAAGCTTTTAAATATTAACCATCTTTGCATGCCTGGGATATCTACTTTAGTGGTCTTCCATTCAATTTTTTTACAAATATTTGATGTGATTTGGTAACATTTTGCTTTGAAACTTTACATCTACATTCATAAGTGAGTTTGACTCCATTTTTTCTCTACTTGAATTCTTGCCCATTTTTACAGCAGGGTTATGCTAGTCCTGCAAACTGAGCTAGGCAGTGTTCCACCATTTTCTATACTTTGAGGAGCTCTTTCTTTTTTGAAAATAATTGAAGTACAGTTGAATTACAATATTGTGTTAGTTTCAGGTGGATAGCGAAGTGATTCAGACACATATATATTTTGTCAGATTATTTTCCATTATAGGTTATCAGAAAATACTGAATATGGTTCCTTGTGCTACAAAGTACATCCTTCTTGCTTATCTATTTTATGTATGGGAGTTATGTTTTTTAACCACCTAAATTTAGTCCTCCTTTTAAGGGGTATACCTTTGACTACATTTTCAAATTTTTCTATGGTTATAGAAAAACATGTGTTTTGAGTAATAAACTTTGCATGGTCTGGTTCTAAAGCCCTCTAACAGGGCAGTAAGATAAGACTTTAGTAAGGAAACACAGGAGGCTGAGAAAAGAAAGGGAAAGGAGGTGGAAGCAAGAGTCAGAGGGTACAGACGTGAAAGAGTGGGTGCTGGGAACCTCCAAATAATAAAAAGAGATGCGACCAGCCTGACCAAGTCCACACTGGTAGCAGAAACACTGGAAGGCTGGCAACCATTCATTTTCTTCTCCCTCTTGGGGATGGAGACAAATGGGATGAATGCCACCTCCAGAGAGGCAAGCACACAAGTCCAGCCTCCTTATCCTCCCTGTGTCCTCAGGAGCACATGAGCTGTTGTGAACACACAGCAGGCAGAGCTGAGCCTGCTCCAAGCAGCTGCTTCTGGAGGGGACAGGCCTACGTGTTTTGAATAAGGCACAGAAAATAAAGTGAAGACACTGCTTAAGAGGCCAATCTGCGTCATCCAGGAATCATACAGAAACGTTAAGCAAAAATAGCTCTTTGCGGAGAGAAGTGGGAAACCTTGACTCCAGGCCAGGCGAGGACGTATGTCTCAGGACAGTTGTGGAAGCTCTGTGGGCCTCTGTCCTCGGGTGTAAAGTAAGGAGTTGCCCTGGATGATCTCCAAGGTTTCTCTTAGCTCTGAAAATTGTATGTGTGATCCTTCTGCCTTCTTCCTCAGAACGTTACAGGAGAGTCTGGCTAAGACTGTTGCTTAGTTGATGAAGAGCCACAGGATGTGTGTCAACTACACCTCAGTGAAAAAAAAAGAAGTCATCGCCACAAGGGAAAGAAAAGCTGCAGGACTGATTCAGATTAATCAAAGTAGTAGGACTCTGCCCTGTCTTATAGATGATTTATTTATTTTTTTGGCCTCCTGGCTTCAGGGATCTTAGTTCCCTAACCAGGGATTGAACCTGGGCCCTCTGCAGTGTAAGCGCAGAATCCTAACCACTGGATCGCCAGGGAATTCTAGGTATTTTGAATTTTTAAAGATGGCTAACTAGTAGTTATGACCCCAATTTGTGTTATTTTTATTGCAGCTTACCACCAAAATATAGTTCAGCCACTGATGCCACCAAAGCAATATTCAGTATTCTTCCTATTGCAAGGGTTTCCATTTTATTTATACACATGAGCATTTGAAAGTAAAAGTGTAAAGTGTTAGTAGCTCAGTCGTGTCCGAACCTTTGCGACCCTTCATAGACTCTAGCCTGCCAGGCTCCTCTGTCCCTGGACTTCTCCAGGTAAGAATATTGGAGTGGGTAGCTGTTCCCTTCTCCAGAGGGTCTTCCCAACCAGGGACTGAACCCTGATCTCCTGCATTGCAGGCAGATTCTTCACCGTCTCCACCTTGGACGGGGAGGCGGCACTAATCACGTGGAACTCTGGACAGCTATTGCCTCTCAGTGACAGTAAAGTGGATGGATGCAGGTGTCAGGAGGCTGCTAGCTCAGGTGATCTGGGCTTGAACAAAGCAAGTCCTTCCACTCAGCAGCTAGAATGGCAGGCCTATCTACGGTCAATCCTTTTCCCCGCTGGTAAACAGAGCGTCCCCCATTCTGTCAGCAGGTCTTTGGGAACAGGTAGCATTGGCTTACCTGTCCTCAGGGCTTACACTGGTCCCAGGTGTTCTCTTTCGAAGAGGCAAGTAGAGCAGGAAACCGGGCTAAGCTAGCAGGCAGTGTGGGTCTGAGAGGGGCAGCTGGTGGGGGTGGGGAGGAGATGACTCTGTCCTAGACTCTAAGACATTATCCCATCCAGGACCCAGAGGAAGAAGTAGGCATTTGTCAGTTGTCAAAAACAACAAAACCAAAATTCCCACACATTAAAAAAAAAAAGTTTTATGTTTCTAAATTTTGAAGTTAGGTAAAATATTGACATGAAAGGAAAGGACTCTCAAACCCACAGCTTAGTTTCACTGGCAGGGCTGTGAGCAGGAAGTGGGTTTTGGGTAACCTTGAGCGTGTACTCTGCATGAATTAATAAAATGGAAATAGTAGTATATTACTATCCACAGCTTAAACAGATGAGATGGTACATGTGTAAGCAAAGAAAGACACAAGCTAGTGGGCTAGCAAAATGCTTCTGCCCTTCCTGAAATTGAGAGCATTTCAAAGCTTTTGTTTGAGCCTTAGACATTTAAATGCTTTAATTTAGTCACTATAGGTATTACATGTTGAATAAAAGATCCTCCTCTTACTATGCAATGTGAGCTTGATAATTATTGGCATTCAGAAGATAAAGCAGCTCTCATCTGTCTTCTGAGAACTTCCATGCCACCCTATGCAAGGCTGGGTCTCAACCAGCAGCATTTATGGGACGCTGTTCCCTGGTGTCAGTCACAAAGCATAGCTGTTTTTCCCCCCAAAACATTTTTGCTTTTCTTAAGACACCACCATAGATTAGTTTTACTAGTTAAACTTTGTAGAATAATTTACATTTTCAACCTATTTTCTCTTTTACTTATTCTCTCCCTACCCCACTCTATCCCAGCCCCTTAATCCCAAGGGTAGAAACAACAGTTTTAATCAACTGATCTTCTACAATGAGACTGGGGCTCCCAGGAGGGCATAGCAGAACCCCACATCACACTGAAGAGTCAGCTGAGGTTTGGAGCCAACGCACTAGCTGAAAAGTCCATCATTTAGGTGGCTTTTTGGCAATGATGAGAATATGGTATATTTCATACATGTGAAATCTACTGAAACTTATTGAATAAATATTTCTCTTTCTCAACATTCTCTGAAAGGCCTCTGAACCCTGCTAAGCAGGAATCACACATACCCTTTCTGGACTTTGCTGGTGGTACGATGGATAGGAATCCGCCTGCCGATGTAGGAGACACAGGTTCTATCCCTGGTCTGGGAAGATTCCACGTGCGGAGCAGCTAAGCCCATGCGCTGCAACTACTGAACCCCTGAGCTGCAGCTACTGAAGCCTGTGCACCTAGAGCCTGTGCTCTGCAACAGGAGAAGCCACTGCAATGAGAAGCTGGAGCACTACAAGGAAAAGGAGCCCCCCTAGTTGCAACTAGAGAAAGCCCAAGTGCAGCAATGAAGACCCAGTGCAAGGAAAACAATTAAAAAATAAATAACCCCCCTCGAAATCCCCTTAGAGAAACAGAAAACAAACCCCATTTATTAAAAATTGGTAGATCTGCCTTTGGATTTCATGTGTGTTGGGGATGGATTCAGTTCAGTTCAGTCACTCAGTTGTGTCCGACTCTTTGTGACCCCATGAATTGCAATTAGGTGGAAAACAAACTTGAGAAAAGGAAAGTTCTGTGGCATTCTGCACTCTTCTGCTTCTATTAAGTAAAAGCTAGACATTTACAAAATTCCACAAATTTATTTTTTCTACTTAATCAAGAATGAAAATAACCACAATTTGCAGACTCAAAAGCTCACCTAGGACAAAACAAACAAACAAACAAACAAACAAAAAACCCTGCTCTTCACATTTTGGTTTCAACTACTTGTTCTAGTCATGCTTTAGAAACACCTGGGGTGGGCAGGAGGGGTTGGAGATGTCATTAGGAGCAAGTGCTCTGAATAGCCAGAAAGTAATCAGATGCAGCTGGTGATAAACAGGATGTGACCAGTTCAAGCATAGGGCACAAGGAAGAACTACATTTTCCGGCAAACACATGGCTAAAAGCTGATGATGCTGTAAAAGACATTTTTCCTACACGAAGGAAGACTGCCTACCTGAGAAATTAAAGGACAATGAGACACTGCAAATATAACCAGCCTGTCTTAACTGGGTTCTAGGAGAGAATTCCAACCCACACAAGATGCTGTGAATGACTCTTCCCAATGATGCAAACGCCCGTACACAGTTAGTGCTATTCCAGCTGCACAGAAGAGAAGGTAATTCATTACCGAGGATGGATGCTGTAAAGCGTGAGGAATCCCTGCGGAGAAGAGCTGCCCAAATCCGGTAGCTATACTGAGGTGGGACAATAAACCTAAACCTATTTTAGGGTATGCCTTCCTATTGCTCTTCTGGGGACTTTGGGGCTGTAACACCTGCTCAGGCTTCAAGTCTGTCATATGGATGTGCTACGTGGGGCACTGGTCACATATTTATTCTCTTATCTCTTCTCCCCTTTCCAACTCGGGTCCAAGAGAACCCTAAAACTTAACTCTTGTATAAGGATGATGTATAAGAAATAGGACAGCTGAAAAACCATAAATATAATTATGCAGCAGAGGAAGAGAAAAATGGGAGAGATGAATGGGAACGCTGAGGAGAGGGTGCTCACTGCTCCTCTGCTGTGATCTAGCTGTGGCATCTCAGGCAAGTCCTCCATCTGACACGGAGCGGCTTCCACGACTGTGTCTATTAAACGAGGCCCATCTTACTCTGTCTGCCAGAAGGAAGGAGACTGACTCGTCTGATGTGAACTCAAGATCCCTTTCAATTCCAAGACCTACAATTCTGAGGAGCTGGCATGTCTACAGCTGTTCTCGCCCCCCGCAAGCCAAACGTTTCCAGCTAACTTGCATCAGTTCTCCTACTTTTCATGTGTCATTAGGACACACTGCTTCCTAACACAAGGCAGAAAAAACAGTAGGGAGGAGCAGAACAATGACAGCAAAGAACTCAACCTCTGCTGTGTATCTTCAGTTCCTTTAGCCCCCAGAAGGGGAAATCAGGGCTTCTGTAGCTAATCAGGATTACTGGATTCCCCCTTCTCCCTTGACTACATGCCTCCCCCCCCTTTTGAGAAAACTCCCTCTCATTTTCCTTTTTAAAAAAGTCTCAGAATGGCCATCATCAAAAAACCTATGAACAATAAATGCTGGAGAGGGTGTGGAGCAAAGTGAACCTTTTTGTACCGTCGATGGGAATGTGAATTGATACAGCTACTATGGCAATTCCTTAAAAAACTAATAATAAAACTACCATATGACCCAAGAATCTCACCTCTCAGCATATACCCTGAGAAAACAATAACTGAGAAAGACACACGTACCCCAGTGTTCACTGCAGTACTGTTTACAATAGTTAGGACACGGAAGCAACCTACATGTCCATCGACAGATGAATGGGTGAAGAAGCTGTAGTACATACAGATGATGGAACATTACTCAGCCATAAAAAGGAACACATTTGAGTCAGTTAAAGTGAGGTGGATGAACCTAGAGCCTGTTATATAGAGGGAAGTAAGTCAGAGAAAAACAAATATTGTATATTAATGCATATATATGGAACCTAGATATATGGTACTGATGAACCTATTTACAAGGCAGGAAAACATACAGAGACACAGAGAACAGACTTGTGGGCAAAGCAGGGAGAAGAGAGGGTGGGACGAATTCAGAGAGTAGCATTGAAACATACATCGCCATACGTGAAACAGAGAGCGAGTGGGAAGCTGCTGCGTAACTAACACAGGGAGCTCAAGCCGATGCCCAGTGACAGCCCAGAGGGGTGGGAGGGAGGTTCAAGAGGGAAGGGACATATGTATACTTTTGGCTGATTCATGATGTTTAAAGCAATTATCCTCCAATTAGAGATAAATTTAAAAAAATCAGTACATGTGTATCATTTAATATCTCAAATAGCAATCTTGCCCCTCTCCAAGTGAGGCAAGTGAGACAGCTTCTCACGCCCCAGAGAAATAAACCCAATTCTCGCGGTTGGTTCTTCTTGCATTTCTCTCCGTCTTTTCAATGGCATCTTATTATACTCCTCATTCTTGATTTGCAGATTTAGATATTATTTAAGACCTTCTTATTGTGGAAGATGAGGACTTAGCTATTTTATACACCCCCAAGCATCTTTCTATAAAGCAAATATTTCCCTAATCCCCCAGCTTTAGAGCCAGAATCCAGCCACTCAGCACAATGACAGCTGAAGCACTGACAGCACTTGACCACAGATTCTCAGTGAGCCTGCTCTGGAAGTCTGTGTACCCTGCAGCTGCATTCTCCCAAGATCGTATTAAAATTCTCCTTGTCTAGCTATGAAGATGCTAATAACATTCTGAAGTGATTTTAGAGCTCTGTGGCAGTAAATAAACCACCAGGTTTCAATGGACCAAAGCCTACAAAATAGGAATTTAGAAAATTGTTCATTAAATGACCATAAAACCCAGAGCATCTCTAGTTCTATACAGTCCATTTTCTCTACTCATTCTCTCCCCATCTCTGTTGAGCCCCTTCCCCCAGGGTTCCAAACCCTCTGGCCCCAGAGGCTTCGACTGAAGGGATCTGGGTAGTCAGCCCCAGGCTGGGGAGCAAATCAGCTTGGCCCCTCCAAGGCACCACACTGCTCATCTCTCGAGTTCATGGGGGCCTTTTCCACAAGATACACTAGAGCACGTCTCCCCCACAATACAAAAGCAATGAGAGGGAACAGAACTGAGGGTCTTTCCATGCTGTCCCTCTCAAAGATCCCTGGTTCTGAAGAGAGAAAGCCGTCTGCCAGGGGCATGGACGGGAGTATGCGGACTCTCGGCGATGCCTCCAAATGCCCACTGCAGACTGCTAGCCTTTGTTGTCATTGTTTATTTCTTTGCATGACTCATAAATCTGCATCATGTGACTCAGGCATCGGAATCTATGCCCCCCCCCGCCAATCCATTTAACGCCTGGCCAGCTAGGTATTTCTGTTCACCTGGATGGATCACAGTAACTGAGGTCTGCCAGGGAGGAGAGATGATGGGGCTGGATGGGAGGTGACAAGGAGCATTAACAGCCAAAGGGTGAGACTGGGTGATGATGCTCAAGAACCTCACCTCCTAGCTGTGGACGCAACAGAAAACACAGCAAGAAAAATATGACATAAAGCTACTGAGAATCCCTCAAAACCACTTGAAATGGCAACCCACTCCAGTATGGCCTGGGAAATGCCATGGACAGAGGAGGCCGGCAGGCTATAGTCCATGGGGTTACAATGAGTTGGACACGACTGAAACGACTAAGTATGCAGGATGACAAGCCAATGAACACTTTGGCCACTGGATGCAAACAGCCGACTCATATGAACACATGGATGCATGTTATATGTTGAAGGATGACATGGAGGAGGGGGCAACCCCAAACCCCCCTGGTGGAGAAGTTGTTGGGCTTGGGTGCTCAAAAAGGATGGGCTGATGCTTTTTGAAAGCCGACTCTTTCCTTGATATTGGGAAAGACTGAACGCGAGAGGAGAAGGGGGTGGCAGAGGATGAAATGGTTAGATAGTATCACTGATTCAATGGACATGAGTTTGAGCAAACTCTTGGAGATAGTGAAGTCAGAGAAGTCTGATGTGCTGCAGTCCATGGGTTTGCAAAGTGCTGGACATGACTTAGCGACTGAACAACAACAATGAATAAAATATGAAATCCTGTGATTGTTATACAGTATATTGGGGTTCAGATCACCCATTTATCGAGCACCTATACAGCCAAGCTTTATAGGGTTTCAGAGACTATAATGATGAATAACCTGCTTTGAGCTAAGTAAAGTCACTTGTTCAGCAGATAAAATGTGAAAGTCAAAAAAGAAGCAGGCTTTTAAGTAGCAAGAGAGGGATAAACAAGAATGCTTAGGATTTGAAAGAAGAGAAAACAATCATAATTGGTTGAGGGTGAAACAGTAAGACACACAGATGGATAAACAGTCCAAGACCCAGAAAATCAGAGCAGTCGCTAATCTGGAGCCTCTGGTGGTGGCTCCGTCGGCAAAGATGTGGACACACACCAGGCTGGTGGCAGGAAGGGTGTGGGAGGACTGTAAATGGAACTAGCCACGCACGGGCAGTTACGTGTGGGTCTGCACGTGTGTGCACACATGGTGAGCTGGATGCTAATTTCACGTGGAGGACTTGCAACATGGTTCTACCATCCTGAGAAGACAGGCTGGTTTAGGGGCTGGGAGTCGGGAAACTGTGAGCAGAGACAGCCCATGCTTTTTGGGCATCCAAGTCCAACAACTTCTCCAGCGGGGAGGTTTGGGGTTACCCTCTCCTCCACCTCATCCTCCAGCATATAACATGCATCCACGTGTTGTTCAGTGTCCTATTTTCCTCCTGGTCCCAAGGAATGCCTTGAAATAGAGGGAACTCGGCTCCAGCAGCACAAACAGATCTCCTCCTGGTTCCTAAGTTATGCCTCTGAAGGTTTTCTCCTATACACACTATTCTCTTAGAAATTCTCCTGGCTCATCCTAAGTTGTACGAGGGTCTCTCACCACTTATACTTTTTCTAAATGAGTTCAAAGTCCTAATCATCTGTCTTACTGATATCAGTTTTAGAATGCAACAAACCTTGGGAAGCCATAGACTCTATAGGAGTTAACCTGGCTGCTCACTTCCACGGCTGCAGCTTTTAGAGACATCCCTGACTTCTTAGGACAAAAAGTCTCATGACAGGGAACTTGTGAACAAACAGGAAACCTGGTGCGTCAGCCCCTGATGACCCTCCCATCCTTACATGGGACGTTGCTAATGGTCACTGGCCTCATGGCTGGGCTTGTCTTGGGAAAGGGAGGTATTGTTATTCAGAGGCCCCTGTGTGTAAACAAGTGGAATGAAGGTAAAGACTGCGTATAGCAGGGTCCACAGGGATTAAATGAAGTCGTGCTTCTCCCGCCATGAGTTTCCAAGTGCTTGGAAACAGCAGGGCAGTTCCTACACGTCCTTCCAGGCGTTCGGCATTACCCAGAACAGCACATCGATTCCCTGTGGATTAAAGGACAAAGCCAGCAGGGATGCCGGCTTCTATGGCCCCAGTCCCTCTCGTGCGCTCCCGCTTCCATAAATCATGCTGGCAGGTAGCTGGGAAGCAGCTGTGGATGACAGCGTTGCTCTGGAGCACAGGAAGCCACCTTTTAACCCGCCTGCTGTTGTTTGTCTCTCAAACGTGACAAAGGAACAGATGTAAGCAACATGCCAACTGTTGAGAGGATCTGCTTGGAGTGCTATAGGAAGCCTGCTCAGAGTGCATCACACCAGCCGCTCCACCGAGGCACAACTGAGTCCACTTCCTGACACTCACCCCCCAACTGCCACTGACAAGCACTCTCTGCTCATGTCAGGTTGGGGTCTGCAATGCTTAGACAACTCACCACGTTGTCGCCATCACCCCTGGCCTGAAGACCCTTCCCAAACCCTGTTCCAACACCATCAAAGTCCAGCCTCAGCTCCCAGAGGTCTTCTCTGACCCCCAGGCCCCATCCTGAGCCAGAGCATTTAACAATCTGTGCCGGTTTCTAAGCCTCTCACAGGGCCATATCCTCCCTGTCCAAACCATTCGGTTACCTCCATGTGGGATGGAGCCGGGTTCACCCCCCTCTGTTTTCCCAGAGTTGCATTTTTCAAATCACTAGTTGCAGGATGAATGGGTCAGGAATCATGTTTACAGGGTTGCAACTAATATTTAAAATACTAAATTAAAAAAAAAACAGGTTATAAAAGGTATTTTTGGGACAACTAAGGAATTATTGGGGAACTATTAGAGGATATTATGAAATTCCTATTAATTTTCTTAGGTCCAGTAATGATGTTGTGTAGGAGAATATCTTATTTTTTAAGAGATGCATGCTCAAGTATTTAGAGGCGACTTCCTTTCAACTAGATCAACAGAAAAAATGCTGTGTGCAAACTGACACATATGCAGAGATAAGGCAAACAGGGTAAAATGTTATCCCTGCTGACTCTAGATAGAGAGTATACAGGCTTTCACTGTACTAGTCTTTAAATTTTCCTGTGTGCTTGAGAAGTTTAATAATGAAACAGAAGAAAATAAAAAAGAAGAGGGAAAAATCAGAATGCAGGGCATGAAATATGATCTGGTTTGGGGGAGTCTACTGGACGTGTATCCTAGGTTACAATTTAAATGTATTTCCTCCTTTGCATCAAGGCCCAGACCCTGAAATGCTGCCCTGCAGTTCCTCACTGCACCAGGCACAAGGCAGGTGCACTCTGAACTGTCTAACTTCTAGAAGCACAGAATTTTAGTGAAGGGGCAAGCTGAGAAATCATTTAGTCTCCAGTTACATCCCATTAACGCCAGCTATGTCAAAATATCCAAGCCATTTCCTGCCTTAGCACATTTGGCCCTAACCTCAACTCAGCCTTCAGGACTCTTATCAGATGTTTAATCACTCATCAGGAAGGCTGCTCCCCTGCCCCCTCCATGCCAGGGAGGTGGTTAGTGGAGGACTCCAAGAGTAGGGTGCCAGTTGTCCCAGCGTGCCGGGGATTGAAGTATGTCTTTTATGGGACTAAGGACTTTCAGCGCTAAAATTAGGACAGTCCCAGGCAAACCAGGATGGCTGTTCACCCTAAATGTGAAGGAAGACTGGGAGAGGGCCTTGGACAGCTCCAGGAGAGCGGACACCATATGCCTTGTAGCATCATGGAAACATGAGGGGCTAGAGCAAATCCAGGGCAGCAAAATTATGATAAGACAGAGATCTCCCTGACAACATCCCAACAGCAACAGCAAATGCAAAATTGCCAAGTGTCTCTCATGCCCCTAAACAGAACCTCTGATTATTCACCAACTCATGTGGAAAGCAAAAGACCATGGGAACTTACTGTAAAAACGTCATCATCACCAAGCTCAGCTTCATTGTGGATGGTGGAAGATGATGTTGTTGAGCCTAAAAAAGACACAAAAACCACAAAAAAAAGTTTCCAAAGAGGATAAGTCAAAGCCAGTCATTTAAAGAAACCACATCCTACTCCTTTCATATGTGGATCACCAGCAGAAATGTTACTTGGGAATGAAATGCTTTAATTTTTAAATATAATTTATTTATTCATTTATGGCTGCACTGGGTCTTTTTTTACTACATGTGGACTTTCTCTAGCTGCGGCGAGCAGGGGCTTATTCTTTGTGGCGATGCACGGGCTTCTCACTGTGGTGGCTTTGCCTGCACAGCACAGACTCTAGGCGCGTGGGCTTCAGCAGCTGTGGTGCTCGGGCTCAGATGCTCCATGGTGTGTGGAATCTTCCTGGACCCGCGATAGAACCTGTGTCCCTTGTGTTATTGGGCACATTCTTAACCACTGCACCACGAGGGAAGTCCTTACCTACTTTTAACTTGCTCTTCTTTAATTGATTCTAGCCAGCATGTTCCCTAAATCAACTTTGCTTACTGTTGTTCCCAAATCAATCCCTCAAACGTCCTCACTGGTCAGTAGAGAACAAGCACACACAGAGGCGCCGAGGAGGTGGTGCTCAGAGAGCCCCGAAGGACCCCCCTGCCACTAAGCGCTGGACAGAGGACCCCAGGTTAGACCTGTCACAGTCGCACTGTGAAACTGGACTTAGATCTCTGGGCTCTTCATTTACCCACAAAGGGACGTGAACTAAATACCTAGTATGGTCGCCTCCTCTTCTGAAATTTAGACACTATAAACCCCAGACTGTGGGAGAAGCCACCTTCTAAACTGGTACCTGGGCGAAAAGGTTTTTTTCTTGCAATACTGGCAGTGAGTTTTGCAGGTCAACATTTAGGATAATGTCAAAACAAACAAACAAACAAACAAAAAAACCCCGCCACACCCAGTTTATTCTATCAGGGAATGAAATGGTTATTTACAGTTCAACTGATTTATTTGTTCATCTCTTTCTTCATTCCGGTAGGCAAATCATGTAACTTCTTCCTTTCCCTCCTAATAGCACCCATTTATGTGGATCAAATTAACTAACCCTGTTAATGGCCAAAAAGGGAAAACATACTTAAATTTGCATAAGTGACAGAGTACCAAAAGAGAAATTCAGTCTGTATCATCTCCTTTTTCTTGGTTAGGCCTTATGAAATGCACATTTAGAAAGTATTTTGCTATTACATAAAATTGAACTCAAAAGACTTGCTCAGAATGGGATGAGAAATATTTAAATTCCCAATGAAGGCTCACAGGAGAAAAAACAAGTCCCGTAATACCATGTGTGCAGTTCCTATTGCTCTTGGAGACTCTTAGATCTCTACTATTTGAGTCACTCTAGTCCATCAATGTTTAAAGGAAGTTTGATAGAACACAGCTGGTAGAATGTATGAGAAAAAATTAAGAGAACCAAATTTCGTGTGTGGCTTCAGTGATTAAGCACATGGACATAGTACAAACTTCTCTCAGTACTATAGGAGTGGGCTTCCCTGACGGCCCAGTGGCTTAAGACTCTGTGCTCCCAATGCAGCGGGGCTGGGTTTGATCCCTGGCAAGGGAACTAGATCCCACATGCTGCAACTAAGACACAACATAGCCAAATAAATGAATAAATTAAAAGAAAATAATACAGGAGCTATTTTCTCATCTAAACATTTAAAAGCTATGTTTAATAATAAGATTTTAAATATTATCTAATTGTGTCAGATGTATGGTGTCAACACTGGTTTCTACTCATTTTGTCCACCCCCCTGGTTGTAGTTCTCAGATTCATTGTTCCAGCTAGAATCGTCTCCCTGATGCTTTTAAGAGATTTTTTTTTTCTTTTGAGATCTGCTTTTCTCTCCTCCCCTAAATGAAGAAAATGACTTTAGAAAACACTTCTCTCTTATACACATGAAAGATATATTCTTTTGTGATTAATCTAACCAAATTCTGAACATGGCTTTACTGTGCCTTGCTTGATATTTCTTTGTTCACAGGTTGGCTATGACACCTTGAAACCTCTGATTTGATAACTGAATGTGTCGAAAGAGAATTTGGGGTTTGCATCTGTGGACACTAGAAAAGCCCCTGAGAACTGACTGCCTAAGAGCCTTTCAGGCCATGATTAAATGCCACACAGTGTCCACCAGCTGCTCACTCACAGACTAAGGAGTCACAGAACCCTTCTCCTTTCCAGTGGCAGCCGTACCCCTGGGCCCTCATTACACAACAGTGGGAAGGCCTACAGCCTCTTCTGTGCCCATTAGAATCCCTTCTCCCCCTCTGGACCAAGACGGGTTATACCCAAGTTATTTTCTAAGGAAAAGGTGAAATATATCAAAAAGTCATTTACATGGATGTCAGAACTTGGCTTTTCGGAGCAGTCTAAAAAACCAGTTGGAATCACTCATTATTCTGAAATCCATCTCCTTCTCCACTGCACTGTCACTTAGAATATTTTTCTCCATGGATGTTCCTAAAGTTTTGGCATCTACCAATCTGGCCTCCAACCCTCTTGCAAATAATCCACAAATATGTGATGGCAGACAATTGGGATTAAAAAGAACCTGGAAACTTCCCACAGCCCCACTGAGAATGCAGTGATAAATTCAATACCTTCTATTAGGTCTTCGATTGCTTTCCTCACTCCCCTATCAAAGGCTCGAGCATCAGCAGGGCTTTGGAAAGTAAGTCCAAACTTCCTGTTGTCGACCTTCCAGTGATGAAAGGTTGGGTTGGCTTTGGTGTAGACCAAGTCCTTTCTCACATAGCATTCCAATACCACCTGGAGGATTGAAATACACAGGTGGGTTACGTTTTAAATAGTCATGATGGTGTCTGGTTACAAAAATCTAACTAGGAATGACTGTTTTTGACGGCAACTGATGAAACCCCCTCCGCCCCAGCCTTCATGCATCTGTGAAGGCTTCTTAGAGGAATGCTTTGCCTGCCTCTGTTGAGCATCCACTCCTTGCTGCTCCCCACATCCCCACCTTGGTGGTCCTTACTGTACTGCTCTACTCCTTAACCATGCTCTACATTTTACTCATTTTCCTTCCTCCAGTTCCTAGCTGGGGGTGAGGGGTGGAGTAGGGTAAAGTGGGGCTCTAAGCTGGGACCCAGTCTTGGGGCTTTGCTCTATTCTAGGTTGATTGCTTTTCCCTCAGGACCTTTGTATTCATGACTCTCAATCCTCCTTCTCTTGTCCTAATGCTGTTTCTCAGTGACCTCAAATTCAACAGCTGACAAAATAACTAACTTGCTCTGAAATTGCTGCCCTTAGTTTCCTGTGCCAGGTTCTTATCTAGCAATGCCAACCTCTGTTAATTTTCTCTGGTTTGAATCTCCATGGTTGTTTCCTTTTACCTCTTCTGCTTGTTCTATCCCCTGTTTATGTTAAACACCAAGTACATTTCATTTCCCCTTCAGTGTATTTTGTATCAACCCTGGTTCGATTGCTACCACCCTGATCTAAGGTCTAATAAACCTTTTATCTGGATTATTAGAACATTCTCCAAATTTCTAGCAATCTAGTCTCAGAACTGCCTTTACACTAGGCTATGACTTGGAGGAGATTGTCTCAGACCTTTGATCTTTTTATCTCTAAGGCGGAAATAACACCAACATTATCAATGAGAACATATACACGAACATGCTCTGAAGACACTGAACAGTGAGAAACCTAAAGGGTTGTACATACTTACCAGGATATTGTATCATGTTTTTTTACTCTTTTACTTCAGTTTTTATCACTTCACAATTTAGTACTTGATTTCATATTATTTTCTAAGAGTTTCATGTGCTTTAGTCTTGTTCCTTTAACTAGACTGTAAAAGATCAAGATGTCTTATAAAATAGCTCCTTCTATGTACAGAGTGCTACTGCCGGCCAAGATATCCGAGTTCAATATTATAGAATAAAAGGGGCATTGAAATCATGTCAATGTAAACGCCATTCTTTATTCATAGATAGCTCCAAAATAGCAACATATTTATTTCTATAGTTTCATTAGTGTATATATCAAATGATTTTGCTAAGTTTTACCAACTTTGATCTTGTTCAGCAAAGTTCTACATTTAATGAAATGAGATACTATTATTTTAGACTAAGTGAAAGACTGAAATTATTAAAAATTAGAGAATATCTTTAAATGAATAAAATTTCAAGAATACATCTAAACAAACAGAAATTAAGTATTACCTAATAAATGTTCTCTAACTTAATAGATGAGAATAATAGTCAAATTGGCCTATCCAAGCATCGTAAGCAGTTAACTTTATTCCATTGTGTTGAAGGAAGACAACGGTCCCCTCACACAGTTCTATTTATGATTAAATTGCTTATTATGGCCATTTTCCCCTAAGAATAGCGCAATGATTAAATGTCAGCCCAGCCCCATTCCAAATTGGGGAAATCCAAATAACCAAGGCTTTAGCTAACAAATGTTATCTATTTTAGAATTTAATAGTCTCAATGCAAAATCTCAAAATAAACTTTTTTGTAAAAACAAACATTTCCAGTTTCTCCGTATTTTTATGGGGAAAAAATTAGTCTTTCGTTGACATTTTCTGAGTTTAAGATTATTCCAAAGGTACATTTTCCTAGAGAAGTGTCATAAATTCTTAGAAAAGTAAAGTTTAGCCACCTACACTATGTGGGAGGAGGGATGGGGAGGAGACCAGATTCCATCTCATTATCCTCTTAAATCTCTTTATCCTCTTCAACAAAATTATATCATTATATATCTATGTAAGTTTAATGACAAAAATGATAACATTCAAATGCTGTAATCTTCATAACAGGTATAACCCCTTAGTGAAGTTTTGGCATGATAGCTATTAATCCTCTAAAACGAAGTTTGGGAATTTGACTAAAACTTGAGAAAGGCTTTTAAAAATGGCTTTTTCAATGAGAGGCATGGGGAGAAAAATAAGTGATTATATTTTCTTGTTGAAGGTATTTCATCCCTCATTTAAAGGTATTAACATTCTCAGACTGGTACATACTATTGTCTTCTGAACTGTATCTGTTGCATTTGACAATAAAAAAATTATATTAATCTTCACCTGAGTTCATAGAGTTGGCTTTATTTTAGAGCACCTGCTTTCATTAAAGTCTAAGTAATATAATAAAATGCAAACAAGGTTCCTAATAAGCACTCTTGGATGGGAGAGAGATTTTTAACAAAATTTCTTTGTCTTGTCCCTTCCAGCAAATACTATGTTGCTGTTTCACAATCTATGATGAAAGTAAATAACCTTCTAGGTGATGAACCAAAGAATACATTTTATGAAACTTGTGGTCATTTAGTTGGATTAAAATGAAATAGTCACTGGTGTTCCTTTATTTTTTTTCTTCCATTTTTTAAAATCTTACCAGCCTGTGAAGTGGAGAAGGAAATAGCAACCCACTCTAGTATTCTTGCCTAGAGAATCCTGTGGACAGAGGAGCCTGGTGGGCTGCCGTCTATGGGGTCGCACAGAATTGGACGTGACTGATGCGACTTAGCATGCATGCATGCACTGGAGAAGGAAATAGCAACCAACTCTAGGGTTCTTGCCTGGAGAATCCCAGGGACAGGGGAGCCCGGTGGGCTACTGTCTGTGGGGTCACACAGAGTCAGACACGACTGAAACGACTTAGCAGCAGCAGCCTGTGAAGGGGCCTTCCCAGATGGCGCGAGTGGTAAAGAACCCCCCTGCCAGTGCAGGTGGCACAGGAATTACGGGTTCAATCCCTGGGTCAGGAAGATCCCCTGGAGAAGGGCATGGCAACCCACTCCAGTATTCTTGCCTAGAGAATCGCCATGGACAGAGGAGCCTGGAGGGCTACACTCTATAGGGCCTCAAAAAGAAATCCATACTGCAGAAGGTTCAACATAGCGGAGTCTATGAAGGTTCCATTCTTGCTCAGCTGTCTGTCTGTCCCCTCGACACCTCTCTACCTCCAGAGCTGCCCACTGACAGTATGGGCACTACCTTAGTTCCCTTCCTGCAGCTTCTTTATGTACTCACATAAGTTTGTGTGTGTATGAGTCTGTTTAAATGTAGACACACCTATACACTGGTCTTCAATTTGCCTTTTCCTCAAAAATATGTCTCAGAGATACAGGAAGGTAAAAAAGGACTCTGTTTAGTGGCTGTGTATATTCCTCAGAACAGACATATGAGAATTATTCTGCCATTCTCCATACTAATGGGCATTCAAGGTTATTTCTAACTGGCCACTTTTAAAGACAATGCTGAAATGAACATTCTTGAACATGTTCTCAAAGTTTGGTATTTGGGCTCTTGGGAGCCTTCCCTCTACAACCCCAGGTCCTTTCAGGGGGTTCAGGATGTCAGAACTATTTTCATATATTAATGCATTTTTGCTTTTCCATTGTGCTGCCAGCCCTGCTAATGCTGCAAAAGGAACGGTGGGTAAAACTGCTGAGCCTCAGCACAGCAGTGCTGAGGCAGTGCCTGGCAGTGGCACCAGCCAGTACCAAAGCCACCGGATTCACCACTGGCACACACAGTGGGAAAAAAGCCAGTTTCATGTAGGGTTGTCCTTGATGAAGCAGTTAAAAATGACTGAAATCGTGACCCATGAGTACACACCTTTCATTGTGTGTGATGAAATGGATGTACATGTAACTGGATTCTGTGTCCACACTTGATCTGCTGTAATGTGTTGCTTTGGTTGAAGTAGAAGAAACTCGGGCTTTGCACAGATGCACAGTTGGAAAGGGAAGAGCATCTCTCACGGCCTTTTTACTTCCGCTGCATATGGGAGAGTCATGACTGTCTCGAGGAAAACGTGCGTAACTGCTGCCGTTGTGAGCTGAACTAACTGCTTTTCTCATGAATCATAGGGTTTACTTGAAAGAACAACCTACAGATGAACTATGGTTATTCAGACTTGGGTACTTTTTTTGAAGATGAACACAGTGAGCCTGTCACCTCAAGGAAAGCAAGGAGATATTTTTTGACAATAATAAAATTTGAACTTTCAAGTGAAAATTAGAATTTTGGACAGCTTGTCAATACTTAAAAAAGACTTTTCTAATGATATTAGTGGTGACATTAAGAAATGTGATTTTTTTAATACTGTAGAGTGTATCAACATTCGGAAGATCTGTGTAACTCAGTAAACCATTATTTTCCAAATGACCAATGCATGATGTACAAAATCAGGAATGAGTAAAAGACTGATGCAAAGAGAAAGGTGAATCAGTGGATTTTAATGTAATAAGAGTCTGAAAAGTTTTCAGAGTCCACATTTAAGAAACTACTACAAACTGAGTTTTGGTTTAGATCAAAGTGTTAACGTATCAATGATGATCTGAAAAGGCTATTAAAATAGTTCTACATTTTCCAGCTGCATATCTATGTGAGGCTGGATTTTCTTCATATATTTCACTCAAAACAACATATTACAACAGACTGAAAGCAAGAGTAGATATTAGAATCCAGCTGTCTTCTACTAGGTTAGATATTAAAGAGCTGTGCAGAAATGCAAAGCAATGCTATTCTTCTAATCATTCTTTTTCCTGGAAAATAGCTATATAGTTATTTGCCAGAAACAATGTCATTTATGCTAAACTTACTGTTTAAGATTTTTAACAATTTCAGTTTTAATTGCTAGTGTGGTAAATAGTAGCAGTTTATAACCTATCAGACAAAAGCATTTTAGGGTCCTCAATAAATTTTTAGAGAGTAAAAGGATTCTGAGGCCAAAAATATCTGAGAATTGCAGCTATCTATAAAGCTCGGTAAGTCTATTTCCATAGGATAGGGTTTAGATGTAGAACTGCCAAGTGAAAAGGAATACACATTTAAAATTAATATCCTGCCAAATTGCCTTTCAAGTAGTTTTGCCAGCTGGAACTCCCACTAAATGTGTGTGGGAGTGCTCACAGAGCTGCAATGGAATGATCAACCTTTTAGATTCTGTGATTAATCTTCATAAGGTAGTTTCTCATAGGATTCATTTAAGAAGTAAAAGCATTGAATCCATCAACATAAGATTCAACTCAGCAATTTTTAATTTGCATATAACTTCTCAGGAAAACTTGACTGTCTCCAACTTAGAAAAAGTAACAACTTTGTGAATGAATACTTGGAACAGACTTTTCCCACAGAAACAAGGGCATCAACACAAGTTCACAAGTGTCAACACAAAATTCAAATAACAGTAACAAAAACAATGTGCTGAATTCTAGAACTGCACTACCTTGGAAAATCTATTGACAACACGGTTTCTACCAGAGAAAGTACTTCATGTTCTGGTTGGAATACTGAGAACTCTGATACTATCCATTCTCTGTATTCCAAAAATGATCTCCACCTTCTCGTTACCTTTCTACTTCTGAGGGCGGGGGCATGTTCTTCAACAACCTGTCCTGTTTGCACAGCTTCCAGGAGTATTCATACCCTCCAGTGGGCAGAAGCGCTGCATTATGGAAGTCTGGAGGCCAAAGGAGGAGTCATCATTTGACCAAAAGTGTGTGTATTTGTGTGTTTTAGGAGTCCAGAATTTACCAGCACGTGAACCTGGGAAAGGGAGGGATGGAAAGATGAAGGAGCATACCTAGGTGTATGGGGCTCTGCCTTACAGACCCCTTTATTATGGGTGATATAATTTATAAAAGTCCCAAAGTGTAGAATCACAGAACGTAAAGGGGACAAGAAGAGGGAGGACAGCTTTTCTCCATCACGCGATGGAGAAACACGACAGGAGGGGATGAAGCATACAATCCTTGTGCAACAGCCGACACACAACAGAAGCTGGTCCACAGCCAGGACTGCCCTCTTCCCATGCCGAGCTGGAATGGAGGGACCCAGGTTTAGCTTCACAATGAAATGGTCCAAGAGCTGTCTCTAATGATTACGTGCCCTAAGACTGGGGAAGTAGATTCTTTCCTGGAGCACTGAGTTTCCCCACTACAAACTGGAAATAACAGTATCCTCCTCCTTTAGAATGTGGCAGGAATGTAACTGAGATTATTTACACGAAGGGCCTCAAATGAAATTGTAGAAGTTTACAATTATTATGTTCAAGCCAGTGATAAGAAACAAGTTTATAAATGTATCTATAAAATGAAGGGGCTGAATCATTAATAGACAATCTAAAGGCTATTTCAGGTTGACATATTCTAATAACAAACCACAGAAATACCAGGAAAAAACAGACCTAAAATTATATAACTGTTCAGGTAAGATAATCTCTAACATAAAAGTAGTTAACAATAAAATAAAAAGGAAAAAGTGAAAAAAATTTTATCAAAATTTTTGTAGGAAAACACCACCAACTAAAATAAAAAAGGCAAGCAACAGATTATAAAAATATCTACAGTAAAAATGGCAGATGAAGATGATATCTTTGTTATACTTGGAGGGCATACATATCAAGGAGAATAGCCAGGCCCCCAAAAGTAAATATGCAAAGGACATTGACAGATAATTCACAGTGTTTAACAGAAAAACATTTGCTCTTATTACTGATCAAAAATAAGATACCACGGTTATCCTAATCAAATCGGTAAAGATTTAAAATATCTGAGCCTCAATGTGTTAAAGAAAATTCTCATATATGGTGGTAACAGCTCTTTGTATAGGTATCAAAAGCCATAAAAATTTGACCTCCCCCCAAATTATTCCAAGTAGACAGCAAGTGTGGAAAATGCAGGTAGATAAATACAGGAGTAAGGAGGAGAGAGACAATCTTAATATTTGACACTAAGGAGATCATCAAATAAACAATAGAACATCAACCTGATACCAGCAACATGGAAAATTTCTTATGAGACATAGAAAACTGTTTATGAGCTCTGATTACGTAAAAGTGAAAATATGCACAAAGGGGAAAAACTATACCAAAGGGTTAGAAGTGGCTATGCACATGTGACTTTGGCTGTTTGGGTTCAGGGTGTTAGTCACTCAGTCGTGCCCGCCTCTGGGAACCCATGGACTGTAGCCCGCCAGGCCCCTCTGTCCATGGAATTCTCCAGGCAAGAACACTGGAGTGGGTAGCCATTTCCTTCTCCAGGGGATCTTCCCGACTGAGGGATCAAACCTGGGGTCAGGGTGAGAGGGAATCAAATACTCATTTTAGGTCCCGTAATGGGACCCAGAACAAGTAGTCTTTCTGAAGGTTAGTTTCTTCAGATATAACTATATAGGCTGCTGTAAGGATACAATGATGTACCCTAACTGAAGGGCTAGCGTTGTCCTTAGCCCTTAAGGAAATCTGGATAAAGGGTATTTTACTTTTTTTTGGTTAGTGTATAATGCCTTTATTGTGAATATCTAATAAACGAGAATGTTTTAACTATTTGACTATTATGTAAGGAATTTCTTGAATGGCCACATTTCTTAAAATATTCTCCCTTTAAATTTTTGTTTCATTTTCAGAAACGAATCAAGTGTGAAAACACCATTTCTATTAATCCATATATAATGTTTAGAAATTGTTCTGCCTTATCTATTTTGAAACGTTTATAAACCCTAAGAAGTGGTGGCAAAAGATTAAATTTGTATACCTAGCACATAAAACTCAACAGATGCCACTGTTCAGGGTCTCAAATGTACCAGACATATTCCTGTGGTGTCTTTGTATTTTCTCTCCTGGGGTCCTGCACATTTTGAATCAATGGTTGGCTGTGGAGTATACATTCCAGGATCAAATACACAGAGGACCATGTTCTTCCAGGTCCAAGGCCACCAATTAAAAATAGACTTAGACACTCAATTTCCCTTCATATCACAGATTTCTTCATAACAGAACTGGACATTCAATTCCTTCATGAAAATGTATGTTATAAACTATCAATGACCCCATCCTTGTGAGATCATGAGTACTCTCCAAAGTGCATATTTTTAAGCATAAAGAATTATCGCAGAAGTATAATGCCACTGCTTTCCATTACTTTCTTTCCCCAAATATGTTTTATTCATTAGCTGATGAAATAGAAGCTGCAGTATCTTTAAAATAAACATGAATTTAGAAGTAACAAAATTATCAGGACGACACTTCCTCTTTGCCTTCTACCTCTCACCAGCCCGACCTTGATGGCATGCTCCATGAATAAACCCAACCGTTTAAAAAAACTCTGACTTCCCAGATCACTACGATGTGATTCATAATAAAGAACATACTTCTGTTTCGAACGTCTTGTTACAGTGAGAGAAAGACAGCTTAATTAATCAAAGACGCAGATAAGACTGCCTAATGCACCACTTCTAAGCATCTGAGTTAGATGGTGTGTAGTAAAAGTGACTACACTGGAAAGCCTGGGTTAGGTTTTGCAATTTGCTGCCAGCTCTGGGAGTTCTATCTTTGGAAGCTCTTGCAAGATTTTGAAGTCAGAGAAAGAAGGGGAAAAATACCTACAGGAAAAGGGCTGTGATTTACCATCAAGAAATCAGTCGTTACTATTTAACCCACACGTTGATGTCTGCCATTACCAGTTTGTCTTTCTGCCGTTCACCATGGATGAGAAAGCCGCTTCGTCCATTGCCTTCGGGGTGCATGACCTTACAGACCCCCACGCGACTGATCCCGCCTCCTTCCTGTGGGAACCATCCCCCGCTGGAGTCATCTCTGGTCATAACCACAGCCTTGACACGCACAATATAGCTGTCACTAAAACGACAACAACAAGAAGAATGGGGCATGACAATGGTCTGGAGCTGAAGGATGTGTTTCACAGAGCAAGGCGACCACAGCCAGCATTTTGGGGACCCATCAAAAGAAAATCTATGCCTGGCAGTAACCGTAAAAGGTAACCCATGTCAATGTTCAGGGAAAAACCCAAACTCTTAAACTCAGTATAAAATTTAAGTTAAAAAAGAAAGATGCTCAGTTGTTAAAAAATATTTGTGAGTCTTTGAGAATGTATGCAAGCATAACATTCTCCAGTTTCCAGGTGGAAGTATTAACAATAAAATGAAAGAACTGCTATCTACAGTTTAGTATCTTTAAGTTAGGATAGACAAATCTATTAACATAAGAGGACATTATGGTTTCAACCCTTAAAACTTGGTTTATAATGAATGATCATGGTTTAATATTTTATAAAGCTAATAATCTGATTCAGCATAAGAAGGGAATAACCCACTCCCAAATCACAAATTCACCGTGGGATCATTTATACAGGTGGGAAAATATTTCAATTCCAATATCCTTTACACATGTGAAGCCTTCTGTTTATGACTTTATTTTTTCCAGTCTAAACTTCAATTTCACAATAAGTTCTTCTGCACATTGGCCAAAAATCCTCTTTCTTCTAGGAACCAACTCTAGCTTCTTTTCATTCTCCATCACTTTTCAGGACATTTATAAGGCCATTAAATTCTCTCCTGCTGTTTTCTTTCTTGTTATAACATTCCTTTTTTTAAATCCTTCAAACATATATTCTCAACATCTATATGCGAGGTGGGTACCAGGTTCTAAGGAAACAAAAATGCATAGTAACACAGAACCCTCTCTTTCTGCCCCCCAGACCCAGTGCTCAGAGCCTGACCAAGCGCCCTGCAATCTGCCAGAGACCACTCACTCAGACCACCCCTCTGCCCCACATTCCTCACCTCACTCACCCCTACAGGCAAGGCCACCCAGGTTCCCCACCACCCCCTGCAGGTCACCCACTACTGTGACCCAACTCCCCTCTCATGGTGCCCCTGGGACTCCAGAGCCAACATCCCTTTTGCTTCCTCAGTCCTCCCTTTCACACTTGTTTTTTATTGTGGTAAAACACATCTAATGGAACATTTACCATTTGAGCCAGTTTAAGTGTATCACTTTGTGGCATTAAGCACATTCGCACTGTTCTGCGGCCATCAACAGAACATCAACCATCCATTTCCATAACTTTTTTCATGGAAACTCAGACTGTGCCCACTCGACAGTAACTCCCCACTCTCCTCTCTCCCAGCCTCTGACAACCACCATCCTACTCCCCATCTCTATGAATCTGACTACTCCAGGTATCTCATATAAGTTCCTTTCACTTAAAAAAAATATTTACTATAATTTGGCTACATTGGGTATTAGTTGCATCATGCCGGATTTAGCTCCCTGTCCAGGGATCGAACCTGGGCCCCCTGCATTGGGAGCATGGAGTCTTAACCACTGGACCACAGGGAAGTCCCTCCTTTCACCTTCTTAACTGAAATGAAAATGTGCTCTGGCTGAGTCACGTGGCCCATTCACGTGGCTGCCTTCCTTCACCGCTGAGCCTAGATGGTGGGGGGGGGTATTCACCTCTACTGCAGGTCACAGGGCTCTCTCCAGTTCCTCTGAAGCTCGCAAGTCGACCACGGCCTGCCCCAGCCCTGCATTTCTTCAATCTTCTTCAGATCTCTGGTCATGCGCCCTCGTTCCTTGGAGATGTTAGCAAGTGGGCTGACTGTCCCTCTGTCTCTTCATCATGACCTCTGGTATGATTCTTCATAATTGAGTTATTCACACCTAGGATCCTTCCAATCCGTGGACCTCTCAGTTTCTGGAACTCTTCTCCTTCAATATCATGCCTGGGTCACTCTCTTGACCTTGTCAGTCTTCAGCATCCTATACCTCAGCCACCGTTTCTCAACAGTGCAGTGCACTCTCTAGATTCCAATCACTTGGCATCCCACTGGGGCCAGTGATCTCTTGTGCCCTATTCTCTATATGCTCATGTTCTCACTTGATTCTTTATCCAATTTAAATTCCACGGTCTGTTGTGATGCTCTCATGCGAAACCTAAACGTGTTTGCCTTCTCTTTGCTCAGTGAAGTTGCCTGGTGAAATCCTACCATCCACTTAACTCCATACCTGCCCTCAGGCTGCAGCACATAGAGGGAAACACCCTACTCTTCTCTGCTCATAGGTCTAATTTTGACCACTAAACCCGAGTGTGTCCACCCAGCATCCTGCTACATTTCCCTGATCCATCGCCAAGAAAACTGCTTCACATGTTCGCTTGCCCTCGCTGTCTCAGATGATGGAAGAGCTTGCTTTCATTTTACTAAGAAAATAGACCCGCTCTGAAGAGACCTCTCACTGGCACCCAAGAGCATGCCTACTACTCAGTACCAGTATTTGCTGCCTCTCCCCCTTTAACTGTGGCTAAACCATCCCTGATCCAAGCTAGGGCTAACAACAACTTGAATATTTTCTATGTGCTAACAGTGCCCTAGTTCACATCTCTATATCCAGACCTCTTCCCTAGGTTCCTGATGAGTAATGCCAACTGCCCATGAGATTTCTCTACTTTTGCATCTAGCAGGCACCCCAATTAACACATTTTAAGGTTGAACTCGTGATTCCCGACACCTCTGATCCTGCTGGTTCTTCTTTGAAATATGTCCAGAACACTTCTCCGACTATTCCAACAGCCTTCTAACTGGTTTCTTTACTTTCACTCTTGCCCAGCTTTCTAAACAAGTCGAAAGGTAACTCAGATTAAGACAGTCTATTCAAACCCTCCCATAGCTTCTTATATTACTCTGAGTAAAAGTCAAAATCTAGGGCTTATCTTACTCCCCTCCTTGCTCAACCCCCACTTCAGTCCTGCTGTGTTTGGTGGTCCTCCACATTACACACCCTGCCCCAGGGTGTGCACTTGCTGTTTCCTTCACTTCTAACCCCATTTCCCACCCTTCTCTCCACACACCAACCAGGCTCATTTCCTTCTTTCAGTCCCATCGCTGTCCAAGGTTATTTCATCAGAGAAGACTTCTCTGTGCACTCTGTATAAAGGAGCACCCTCCACCCCTGTTCAGTCGTTCAGCTGTGTCCGACACTCTGTGACCACATGGACTGCAGCACATCAGGCTTCCCTGTCCTTCACCGTCTCCCGGAGCTTGCTCAAACTCATGTCCATTGAGTTGGTGATGCCATCCAGCCATCTGGTCGTCTGTCGTCCCCTCCTCCCTTTTGTCTCTCTATGTACTACTAAATCAACATCTGCCTATTGGTCAGCCCATTCTGCCCAACTGGAATGTAAACCCTATGGGGGCAGAGACTTTGCCCTTCTTGTTTATTGCTGTATTCTGAAAACATAGAGTGATGTCTAATATGTACTGGGTTGTGGAATGATGGAGTTAAACTGACAATATTTGTAAACAGGCTCAAAAAAAATTTGTAGCTAACAAAATCTCTGAGAAAATACAGTGTTCAATACTCATTTGCTTATGAGCCACAACAGCTTATCTGGGATAGGCTAAAGAGTTCCTTTTTATTAACAGGAACACTGAATTCAAAAAGTCACACGGCTTCTATCATTAATCCACTCACCTCAGGATTCAACATGCATATTACTTTAGATCAGAGAGATTAAGAACATTTGTTTAGTTACATACAATTTGAAAATATGTCCTCCTCCTTCCCCATTTATTCTAGAAAAATTAGGGGTTTCCAGGATGTGTCATTCTCCAGTATGAAACAGCTTTCTCAAATCTTCTATGAACATATTGCGGGTTCATCCCAACAGGAAATGGGAAGGTGAGTAACAGAAACTCTCCACACCGTTTGCTAAAGGACGCTTTTACTTTTTTGGTTGCAGCTGTGTGCTTTTCTCCCTTCCTTTGAAGGGAGTAAGTAAACGAAAAAGGGAAGTTTGCATTACTTATGTTAGTGCCATCAACTTATTTCCAAAAAGCATTAAAAAAAAATTATTCATCAAAAAAAAACACCCCAACCTTGCCTTCCAGAGTGGAGGGGCGGTGTATTTTGGCCTTTGCTTGTGGTCTGCAGAATCTTCTTTGCCTCCCTGACTTCTCTGATGCCCCTTCCCAACAGCAGACCTCTCTGTGATGTGCTGCATATGTTGGGGGTGAGGTGGGGCAAAAGCCCCCATCTCCTCTGGCAACAACCCTAACAGCCAGCATGAACTGAGGCAACTGGCTATTTAAAACAAGGCAGGGGGATAAAGTGCTGCACTAAAAGTTGCAGAGGATGTCTGGATAACCCAGCTGCATGGCCGCACGCCAACTGCTTCCTATCTGTGGTGTATTTACATTATCCAGGCCCTCACCCCACCCGGAACAGAGAGGACAATGAACTCTCTTACCAGAAAGGTATAAAGAAGGTACACTCCCTTCCCACCTTCCCTGCCGCCTTCTGGAAAGAATTAAACAACATGTTCAGACCAGATGTGGGGTTTATTTGTGGGGTGGGGGAAACAGCAGGAAAGGCAAAAGCAGATTCATTTCTTCATTTGTATAAGAAAAAGCTGCTGGTATGCTTAAGAAATTTTTCCCAAAACGCTATTGTCAAAAACCACCACCACCTCGTGCTTCTGAAAGTTTCAGCTACTCAACCAGTATAACTGATGAGGACCTGCTGAAGTTCCAGGCATGGGTCCAAACACCAACTGAATGGAGCCCTAGTGTCTGACTTAAGTTAAACTGACCGTAAGAATCAATGTCATTACACAGAGAAGGAGAAATATAGTATGACAATCCTTATATGTGGAATCTAAAAAGAAATGATACAAAGGAACTTACAAAACAGAAAGAGACTTACAGACTTTCTCACTCACAGAAAGAGAACGAACTTACGGTTGCCGGGGGTGGCGGCAGTGGGGGGAGGGATAGTTAGGGAGCTGTGGATGGACATGTACACACTGCTATATTTAAAATGGATAACCCACAAGGATATACTGTGTAGCATATGGAACTCTGCTCAATGTCATGTGGCAGCCTGCATGGAAGGGGAGTCTAGGGGAGAAGGGATACATGTACATGTATGGCTGAGTCCCTTCACTGTTACCTGAAACTATCACAACATTGTTAACTGGCTGTACCCCAAAACAAACAAACAAAAACGTCATTACAAATGGTGTTTGACCACCACCCAAACACTGCCATATTCTTTAGGTGCATTTTGAGAAATACTGGTTTTCCAGATTGGGCTAGTAATCTGACCAAAGGTGGTTCCTTTAACGAGTAAGCTTTATGGTCCCCACAGGTGGCCTTATTTGTAAAAACAGGACTTGCTGTCTTGTGATCACTCAACGTGGAACAGACATAGGTGACATCCTCTGGTAGGATGCTGCTGCTGCTGCTAAGTCGCTTCAGTCATGTCCGACTCTGTGAGACCCCATAGACGGCAGCCCACCAGGCTTCCCCATCTCTGGGATTCTCCAGGCAAGAACACTGGAGTGGGTTGCCATTGCCTTCTCCATTGGTAGGATGGGGAGGGGCAGAAAGAACAAATTCAAAGCTAAATTATTTCGGGGTGCTGATTCCCAGGTGGTACAAGTAGTTTTGGATCTCAGGCCTTTATGTTCTAGTAAGTTCTCCTCAGAATAAACGCAGGCCTTGTCTAGACCATACTACAGAAGTAAACAAAGGAATTGTAGGAAATGGTGAAGAGGCATCATCTTGTCTGTAAACAATGTTCAGAGCCAGACAGGTAGCACTGCTTTGGCTTCCTCAGTAGCTGAAAAAGCCTCTTTTTTGAGCTTCAGTTTCCTTATTTGCAAAAAACAAAGAGAGGATACCTCACTGGGATGTCCTGAGGGTTAAAAGCAGTAATCAAGGTCAAGTGCCTGAGGTGAGAAGTTTGGTCGATTCTAGCCATCATAATTATTTTTGCCAAAAGACTGACTTTAACTACAAATCAGGTCCTTTAATAGAGAAGGAAATGCAAATCCACTCCAGTATTCTTGCATGGAGAATGGACAGAGGAGCCTGGCAGGCTACAGTCCATGGGGTTGCACACGTGTGGGCGCGCGCACACACACACACACACACCCTTTAAAAACCCTGGCAGTCCAGTGGTTAGGAGTCTGCACTTTCACTGCTGAGGGCTGGGGTTCAATCCCTGGTCGGGGAACTAATATCACCGTGCTGTGTGGCCAAAAAAACAACAAACAAAAACAGAATAAAAGTAAATTCTCTTAAAAAAAAAAAAAATCAGTCTTCTTAACCACCAAGGACTGGGTTTCCTGACTGCCTGCCTTTTTCAGCTGTCAGAGAACAGAGTGACAGGGAGGTTGTCAGACCTTGGACAACAGCAGGAAACCCCAAATGGAGCTCCAGCAATTATTAATACAGGCAGCTTTATAAAGAACAGGTTCGAGCCTTTATTTCAGGCACACCTGTAGAGGAGAATCATTCCATCTGCCATCTGGGAACTGGCCCTTTGCTCTGACCCCACCCCAATCGGTTTCAGAGATGGAGCTTTTACATCCTCCATAAATACTCCCTGCCCCCCTCCTTAGCCCACTCTCATCTGATTACAGGGCTCCTTTATCTCTCCATTACGCTAAACATACATTCACTTCCTCCGGGCCCTCTTTCCCATCCTTCTCCACTTCACCAGACCTTGAGAGGGATTAGCAAGGATCACGCCTCTCAGGCTCCCTCTTGGCCTCAGGACAACCCCTAGCCGCCCGCTGAGCCAAATATAACACCACGTCCTGGGCCAGGCGGGGTACATCTACCTTGAGTCTTCCTTGTGCTTATAAATTTAGAAAAGCTGAGTTCACCCAATTGTGTGTGTATATATATATTTAAAGCATTAGGTATAGGTATAAAATATAGGTGCATAAAATATATATCTTGTTATCTTTTTAAAAAGAATCAACAGACTATGTCAGCAGGATCAAATGTGCTAAGAAGCCAAAGGTATGGGTCATATTCTATTTGAGTGGGTGGTGGTTTCTTGAGTTCTATTAAGTATCGACTACTTAAGAATTTTTTTAAAGTGCTGTACTGGTTTTAGAAATGTATATAACCCATACTTTACAGGCAAGGAAAGCTGCGCATAGCGGAGTTTTATGCATGGCGATAATGTGGTTTTTCAGCTCTATTCAAACCCCTGGAGGTAGAGAACACTTGCTCGCCTGCTTCAGTTCAGTCGCTCAGTCATGTCCAACTCTTTGCAACCCCATGTATTGCAGCATGCTAGGCCTCCCTGTCCATCACCAACTCCTGGAGTTCACTCAGACTCATGTCCACTGAGCGGTGATGCCATCCAACCATCTCATCCTCTGTCGTCTCCTTCTCCGCCCACCTTCAACCTTTCCCAGCGTCAGGGTCTTTTCAAATGATTTAGTTCTTCGCATCAGGTGGCCAAAGTATTGGAGTTTCAGCTTTAACATCAGTCCTTCCAATGAACATTCAGAACTGATTTCCTTTAGGATGGACTAGTTGGATCTCCTTGCAGTCCAAGGGACTCTCAAGAGTCTTCTCCAACACCACAGTTCAAAAGTATCAGTCCTTGGTGCTCAGCTTTCTTTATAGTCCAACTCTCACGTCCATACATGACCACTGGAAAAACCATAGCCTTGACTAGACGGAGCTTTGTTGGCAAAGTAATGTCTCTGCTTTTTAATATGCTAAGTTGGTCATAACTTTTCTTCCAAGGAGCAAGCCTCTTTTAATTTCATGGCTGCAGTCAGCATCTGCAGTGATTTTGGAGCCCCCCAAAATAAAGTCAGCCACTGTTTCCACTGTTTCTCCATCTATTTGCCATGAAGTATTGGGACTGGGTGCCTGCTAACTGTCTAAATTTGTATTGTTAGGCCATTACAGGCAACAGTGATAAGAAAAGCAGCTAGAGATGTAAGACCTGCAGGAGCCAATTCTGGTGAAGGCACCAGCTCTCCTCTCAAATGCTAATGAGCAGCCACTAAGAAGCAGAGAAGGACTTTTCTGAACATTAAGGAAGAGAATTGGTTTACGTGAAATCAGAGTTGGGGGAGCTAAAAATAAGCTAAGATCATTCAAGAAAAAAGGCCTCCTTGGTTACTTAACACCCATGAAATCAGCCATGAGGTACACTTGATGGAGTTGTCTTGGAAACCACCCTACCCCATTATAGGCTAGTAAAAGAATCCATGTACCTCGAACAGGTACTAACACTGTAATTTCGGATGACGCCAGGGCCCTCTGCCAAGGCATCAGATTTACCCAGAGAAAAAAGCAGGCTCTTCATCCAGTCTTCATTGTGTCCCTGCATTTCTGAGACATTATAGCTCATCTGTCTAATCCCCAGATTACAGCAGCATTTTTATATGTTTTATCTTTGTGATCCATTTATGTATTTTTAAAATGGTATGTAATGAGTTTTCAGAATGGAATCCCAATATATAACATGATACCTGGAAGGTGGTGGTGGTGGGTGCTTGCCTTGCAACAACAAGGGGATATAACCTTCATCCAGGAACTAATTAGGCTGAAAGTGGGAGGTTCATGCTTATACTGTGGAGTGCGAATGGGTTTTCCTCCTCTACTAGTGCTGGGCTCAGAATCTGGGGAGTGAAGATAATTAGAAAATATTTTAGGGATTCCCACTTTATTTTTTTGGCAGGCGGCTTGTAGGATCTTAGTTCCCCCATGAGGGATTTGAACTCCAGGGCATGGCAGTGAAAGCAAGGAGTCCTAACCACTGGAAAGTGAAAGTGAAAGAGTTGTGTCCAACTCTTTGCGACCCCATGGACTACACAGTCCATGGAATTCTCCAGGTCAAAATACTGTAGTGGGGAGCCTTTTCCTTCTCCAGGGGATCTTCCCAACTCAGGGCTCAAACCCATCTCCCGTGTTGCAGGCGGATTCTTTACCAGCTGAGCCACCAGGGAAGCCCAAGAATACTGGAGTGGATAGCCTATCCCTTCTCCAGTGGATCTTCCTGACCCAGGACTCGAACTGGGATCTCCTGCATTGCAGGCAGATTCTTTATCAGCTGAGCTACCAGGGAAGCCCCTCCTAACCACTGGAGTGCCAGGGAATTACCTAGGAATCCCTGCATTAATCTTGCATCATACCCAGTGAGTTCTGCTGTCCTGCAAGACCACTGGAGCCCTCCTGTCCATGTTCCACCATGACACTGAGGGGGCGGTATGGGCGTGCCCCTTCTCATCCTCACGTGCCCCATGTAAGTCCAGCATCTCTGTTGTTCTTGCTACCTAGCTACCCTGAAGCATATAAGTAGACCTCCTCACCCACATACTGTTTTCTAGTGCACATATAAGGGGTCATTTTCTCTATTATTACAAAAGGCATTGCACACAATTGACACTTGAAATAGGAATGATCCTTAAATTTAATAATTTATAAATCATTCTTTAGAACGAATCTGAGCAAGCTGAACTTTATTAGACATGGGCCTCTAGTATTTTATTTTCCTACTGAAATTTTAATACTAGTGTTTCAGTGATTCAAAATAAATGCCAATGCCTTTGCTTATAATATTATCTGCAATTTTCTCCTTTACATTACCATGTTCTGTGAAGAGATGCGTTTTCCAGTCTCCAGGTGCTACCTGACACTTTCAGGCCACGAGAGCCAGAGAAATACATGCACCGAACATCCCTGACACGTGAGGGTAAAACACACACCCCGAGGATGTCCACGGGCCTGGACTCTGCCGGCTGCCCCAAGCAGAGGGTAGCTGCTGCTCACACGATCCATAATGGCCAAGAAAAGAAAACGAAGCCAAGACACAAAGGAACAAAGATCAGGGCTAGAAGTTAAATGTATGATCTTGGCAGAGGCTTAAGAGGCCTGGGAGGAAATAGTTGAGGAAATTCCAGAGACAATTAGGGGTCCTCTGACATCCCTGAGGCCTGGAAACACTGATCACGGAGCACTCTGGTAAGCTAGAAACACAGCTGGCTGAAGCAAGTTAGAGCTTCTGGTGGCCCCCATTCCCTCGCCTCAGTAACATCCCCAATTTCAAGGGCAAACCTTTCCACACTGTGAACGGGGGGCGATGATGCATGAGGCATGGAGGCGACCTTATAAAACACTGGTTTTGGGGCTTCCTTCGCAGCAAGATTTACAAAGTACTATCAGAATCACTCCACTGTACTGTCTTTAAAACACAATTTAAAATTTAACCTCTAAGCTTTTATCACCTGCAGTTTGAGGATGCATACAGCCTCCACAGAGAAAGAGTGATTCAGCTAGATTCTATTTCTGTGGCTCTTGACTTTTCTTTTGGGAAGATCTTCTTACCCAAACCTTTTGATTTTAGTTATCTAACCTATCCAGTGCCTTAAGGATGGAGCTATAGTTCTTTTTTTTTCTTCAGCCAAAGAACCTTTCCTGGCTACATTTAAATTCAGAAACCTCAAGAATACTAACTCTATAATATCCACAATGACAGACCACTTCTAACTGGGGCACAATAAAGATAAAGGCATTAGGGCTGTTATGCTATTAATGTACAATGTAAAACCACAACACTGGGCAATTTCAAACCTGGGCAATGAAGCGTTGGCTGAAGTAAATCTTAGCACCCAAAAGGCAATTTTAGGAGTTGTGTCCAAGACAGATTTTTTAAAGGCTCTTTGGCATCTCTCCCTGTGTCAATATAACTTTCACCTCTTGAGGTGAGTAATGCTCCCTGCTAGGAGAAGACAGGCCTGGCTGAGGTCAAATCTGGAGAAGATGGGGCAGGACAGGCGTGGTTGTTCATCATCAGAAATGAACAATCAGTGAAGAAAGTAATCATTTTTTCTTGAAAATTGAAAATGGTTTGCTCTAATCTCTACTAGTAGAAGAAATCCTAATTTCCCCACCCTTGCGGGTCCAGGCAACTGGAGACTCCTGGTACTCCATAGATCCTAGGTGGATTATCTGCTTGACCGACCACTGGGACTTCTGTATCCTTATCTGTCAAGGATCTGTGCATGCATGCTAAGTCTCTTCAGTTGTGTCTGACTCTGGGACCCCATGGACTGTGGCCCGTCAGGCTCCTTGGTCCACGGATTCTCCAGGCAAGAATACTGGAATGGGTTGTCATCCCCTCCTCCAAGCAATCTTTCCAACCCAGGGATCAAATCCTCTTATGTCTGCTGCATTGGGAGGCAGGTTCTTCACCACCAGGGCCACAAGGGAAGCCCTTCAAGTATCTACACTGCAGGTAATACATGCTGCTCTGGATGCATTTTATGTTTTCTAAGACTTTTTCTTTGTTAATGTGGACCATTCTTTTTTCCCCCTAAGTCTTCATTGAATTTGTTACAATATTGCTTCTGTTTTTATGTTTTGGTTTTTTGGCCCTGGGGCATGTGGGATCTTAACACACTGACTAGGGATTGATCCACATCCCCTGTCCTGAAAGGTGAAGTATTAACCACTAGACTGCCAGAGAAGTCCCTGGGATGGATTTTAAATTATTTTTGAGTTTAAAATACTGGCTCTAGGGAAGTAACTCATACTACCCTTCTCCACCAACAAAAATTCTTAGAATTGGAAGTAAATATAATACAATTAAAGCTTTTTTTTTTTAATGTACAATTCCACTGAATTCAAAAAAGTTAAAAAAATTTTGGTAAAGACTTTTTAAAAACCCAGTATCAAACAATTCTCTGGGATGTCACATCGCAAAATACAATTATACTAGCATGAGGAGGATAATTCTGATTTAAGCTCTTTCAAGGCAAGTCTCCTTCACCAGGCAAGGCTGTCAGACCCACCTGAATGTGTCCCCAGTCTGCCTAGACTTCTCATTCCGGGTACATTCAGGAACCACATAGGCTGTAGACAGTTATTGAAATAACAAGATAATATATCAATGTAGCTGTGTTTTACTTTTTTAATAGGTAGATCTAATGACTGTCTTATTTTTTTCCCCAAACGTTAAACTTTTTATTTTGTATTGGGATATAGCTGATTCCTTGGTGGCTCAGACAGTAAAGAATCTGCCTGCAATGCAGGAGACTTGGGTTCAGTCCCTGGGTGGGGAAGATCTCCTGAAGAAGGTAATGGGTACCCACTCCAGTCCTGCCTGGAGAATTCCATGGACAGAGGATCCTGGCAGGCTACAGTCTATGGGGTTGAAAAGAGTTAGACACGACTGAGCAACTAACTAGCCAATTAACAACGCTGTGCAGCGAAGGGAGTTAGCCATACATCTACATGTATCCATTCTCCCCCAAACCACCTCCCATCCAGGCTAGCACATAACATTGAGCAGAGTTCTCTGTGCTCTCCAGGAGATCCTTATTGGTTATCCATTTTAAATACAGCAGTGTGTACAGGACCTTCCCGAGGTCCTTATTTTAATGTTAATTCCATCACAGGCTTATACACAGATTCTCTAACATGGCTAACATGGATATTCTAGACCACCTAAAACATTTTAGGAAATTATAGTCAAATTTTATCACAACAGTTCATTAACATTCAAGGCAATCAATGGTGATTTCTGAGTTATTCTCAGAAATCATTAAAACATAAACAATTCTGACATGAATACACCACTTTAAAAAATGAAATTTATTTTATTAAAACCAAAATAGAGTGAATCTACTTATAGACTGAAATGGTTCTGTCCTAAGGGTGAGTGAGCTTCAGGGTGATCACACAGTGTTCAGTGGGGAGAGGTTCTGGCAGGCGAGAGGCCAAAGTCCGAATCTAGGTTTAAGATTTTGCTTTTATTGTCTGCTGCTTCACTGAGCCTGGAGTTCAGTGGAGTTCATAATTAATCAAGATCAAAGGATTACCAACTTGAAACAAACAAAATGACCCGCTGCTGAAGAACCCTTTCTTCTCCTACTTTTTTCTCCGAAAGCAATAATTTTCTTTGACTTTCCCTCTGTTTTACACACCCTTCCAAAAATGGTATTTATGATCCACATTTAAACCCCCAAAGGCCAGCTAATGGAAATGTTAGGTTACTAAACAAAATTAACTCTCACCACATTAAAGTACACATGTAATAGAAAAATTGGTGCTTCAAAACACAAATGGCAAAGGGAGTTGTTTCAAGTTAATAATCTCCAATTCAGGTCTTTAAATTGCAGCCCTTGAACTTCCGCGCCTGACTTTCTTAAAAATCTTCGCTTTCTTTCTCAACAAATTAGAGAAAACAAAAAGGAAGAGAGAGCTTAAGGACCACATGCTGAAACGGTTAGGGAGAAAGCTCACAATATCGGCAACGTACTTTGAAATGCATGGGAAAATAACACAGCATCTTGGATGGACCGAGGGAGGGAGGAAGGGATGGATGGATAGATGCATGCATGGATGGATAGATTATGTTGTGATAAAGAAGTAACAGTAAAATGCTGGTTGTAGGCTGTAGTATTGACTATATACTTCTTTCAACTCTTCTGAACACTTGAAGACATAAGAGAGAGAAAATTATAGTGTTCTATTCCATGGACAGAGGAGCTGTCAGGCTATAGTCCATGGGGTCGCAAAGAGTCGGACATGACTGAGCGACTAACACTTCGTTCTAGATGGAGATCAACACTAAACCCAGAAGATGCTGATAATGGTAGTGAAAAATCTGGTTACTTCTCCTCACGCTCTTCAGGACACATTTCCTGTTTTTTCACCTGCCACCTACCACTCCACACCAAAGCAAACCATGGCCAAAAGGCTGTGCTCAGTTGCGTTCTCTTTTGACCCTATAGACTGTAGCCCGCCAAACTCCTCTGTCCACGGGATTCTCCAGGCAAGAATATTGGAGTGGGTTGCCATGCCCTTCTTCAGGGGTATTCCAGACCCAGCGATCAAACCTTCATCTCTTGTGTCTCCTGCATCGTGGCAGATTCTTTACCCACTGCGTCACCTGGGAACCCTGGCCAAAATGTTAGGAAACTACTTTATCAACCTATGGTACGAAATTCTAATCCTACCAAATCTCTTACAGTGAAACTGAAGTCACTCAGTCGTGTTTGACTCTTTGCGACCCCATGGACTGTAGTCTACCAGGTTCCTCCCTCCATGGGATTCTCCAGGCAAGAGTACTGGAGTGGGTTGCCATTTCCTTCTCCAGGGGATCTTCCTGGATCTTTCAGACCCAGGGATTGAACCCGGGTCTCCTGCATTCCAGGCAGATGCTTTAACCTCTGAGCTACCAGGGAAGCCCAAATCTCTTACAAGTCAGTCCTTAATAAGATCTGTTTTCAAAAGGAGGTGATAATTTAACCCACAGGGAGGAAAATCAGCATGTTCTGTTAGTGACAGGCAGACTGGATTATGCTCCGTTGAACATGGACACTGTTTCAGGAGGCAAGAATTACCAATTCATTTAATTCCTTTCCTCATAGAATTCTGCCACCTCCCTCATCAGAGATGAAAAACCGAATAAACAAAAGCACATGTGAAGCATTTGTTTTCCCTAAAGAATTCTAGATCCCTTCCATTCCCAGATGTGTAAGGTGGGCCTGCAGGGGCAGTTCAGGTCTTCAATTATCACTAGTCAAGAGCCACATGAGTTAGTTACACACCTTTAAAGCCAGAAAGAATCATGGAAACCATCTGTTCCAGACTCCTCACTTAGATGGAAAAATTAAAGTCCAGACTGGAGAAAAGACTAGTTTAAGGTTATGGGCATTAGGGAGAGATAAAGGACTAAGATCCAGTCACTAAACAATCCCTACCCCAGACCTCCTACGCCTTGTTTTAAAGAGGTCCAGAATTATGGCAAAGGTCTCCCATCTCAGCTAGGTTGTCTCGAGTATGTAAGAGAGGTTTTTCTCATGGGTCTCTTAAAATACACAACAGACTGTTAAAAACATCAAAGAGAAAACAAGAGGTGTCACTAATGGCATGGCCACGTGCAGAAAGGGCAGAGCCGGGGGGTGCGGCTGGGAAGTCCTCCTTGGTTTGGCAGTTTCACACCAACAGAGGCAATTCTTGTTTGGGGATCTACATGGCGTAACTAGTGCCCTAAACAAAAATGACCTCTTCTCCCTCCTGGTTGAGACAGTCCAGATTCTCCCACTGAGTCCCAATTTCTCATATATTGTTACAAAATGAGGGGGAGGGGCCCAATAACCTTTGAAGGTCCTTTGTCATCTTTGGCCTCTTTTTAACTTTGCATTAAAAAAAAGCCACATAGCCAAGGACTTCCCTGGTAGTCCCTAGTTAAGACCCTCTGCTTCCACCACGGGGGGCTCGGGCTCCTGATGGCTGGTCAGGAAATTAAGATCCCACACGTCAACAGGTGTGGCCACAAAATAAATAAATATATAAAACAAATAAAATGAAGTGTTTAAAGTGTATTTTTAAAAAGCAAAACAAACAAACAAAAAATACATGGCTGTAAAGTCATGTCAGAGGGGTTAGGAAATATTCTACAAAAGCGAATCAGAAAACTTTCAGCAGTAAAATGCAACTGAAAACATCTTTCAAAGTGAAGAAAAAGTCTGAAACCACAAAGATCTGAAACCATGACAATGAACAGATATGTTTCCTCACTGCAAGTATTATGCAATTATAAAGTTCCCAGGAACAAACCTGGTTTATCGAAGTACTAAAAAAAAGCAAGAAAACGATGAAAATTGAGTTTTAATAAGTTTAATAAGATCTTTGGGTTTCCCTGGTGGCTCAGATGGTAAAGAATCCACCTGCAGTTCGCGACACCTGGGTTTGATCCCTGGGTTGGGAAGATCCCCTGGAGGAGGGCATGGCAACCCACTCCAGTATTCTTGCCTGGAGAATCCCCATGGACAAAGGAACCTGGCAGGATACAGTCCATGTGGTTGAAAAGAGCCAGACACAACTGACCAACTAAGCACACACACAATAATCTCTTTGAACAAAACAGGAGCAATCTAGCCATCTAGCTGGGTTTACACATCCACGGATGTGATTCCCCTAAGCCACATGGAGGAAAATCTCCAAAACATACGTATGGAGCAAATTCAGGCAAAGAAGAGAAGAGGATCTGCCTCTCTTTTCCCAAATGGTTCTTCCTACAAGCTTTATCATTTGACCCAAGGCAGTTGCTCCAGTACCAATTTTTCTACTTTCAGAGAGAAAGGGGGACAACGTTAAGAAAAGGTAATGGAGCAACTGCATAACTTAAAGATGGAGAGAGACCTTTACTTGCAGACCTCTGACAAACCAACACTGTGCACTTCACGTTTCACACTGAGGCCAGGCTGCTTCAATGTCACAAATGAGTTCTGGCCCAAAAGTTTTCTTGTAAATTAGCTAGAAAACGTATTTTCCCCACAGAACAACATAAAATGGTGAGCAGCAGGATTCCCAAGTCAGCGCACGAAAGCCTAATCAATTCCTAAAATACTTGAATCACAGACTCATTCCCAAATGGTTTCTTCTACCACTCACTGACAGTCTCCTTAGCAGACACCTCTTTCCCTCCTTGGGTGGAAACAGCCAGTTCTAATTGGCTCTGGCTGGGTTTTGCCAAGAATTTTCCTACCTGGGTGTGGGGTAGGGGAGACAGGACAAGAAGGAGAAATTCCTAAACTCCAGAGGTAGGCTTCATTTTGGGGCCTTGGAATTTGGCACTACTTGAATATCTTGAATAGCTCAAAACAGAGCAGGCTGACAGTCACCTACTACTAAGGTTGAGGAATCTTTACACCAAGCTTCCCTGATGGCTCAGAGGGTAAAGAATCCGCCTGCAATGTGGGAGACCTGGGTGCGATCCCTGGGTTGGGAAGATAACCTGGGGGAGGGCATTGCAACCCACCCCAGTACTTTTTACCATCTGAGCCACCAGGGAAGACCCCACTCCAGTATTCTTGCCTGGAGAATCTCCATGGACAGAGGAGCCTGTCGCGCTACAGTCCATGGGGTAGCAAAGATTCGGACATGGCTGAGCAGCTATGCGGCGGCAGCAAGCAAGCAGACAAACCAAACGGAAAGCACTTAAGTGATCTGGACTCCCAAGGACTGGTTTCAATGCAGTGTGACAACCGTAAGAGTACCAATGCTTTAGGAATGTAAACAAGTGTCACCGTTCTTTTCTTTTACAGTAGCAATGACAGCAATTAATAAGAAAGGCAAGGCTCAGAGGGTCATCACGTAGTAGCCACACTTGGCTAGTCCTTGGCTTACACACAGAGGGACAGGATTTGATCTATGAGGGCAATTTCCTTCTGAGATATTACAAAACAGAGCCCTGCTCTTGGTAATGTGCTTCCATGAAGTTTCTTTCCTGCCATAAAAAGAATTGGGAGGTAAGGAGAATGTGTAGACCAGCTAACTACCAAGATGGTTCACAGTTTAACACCATCTCCTTCAAATACTGTTTCATTTGTAGGAGAGTATTCTAGTTTGAATTCAAAAGGAACTTCCAAGAAACACTAGAGCTAATGAGGAAGACGGACAGCCATTTGATTGTAAGACTTAGGATCTTCACAGATAATGAGAGCTTTGGAGGCTATAAGCTGCTGAATTTGGGCTTTCTTCCTGGCTATCAGCAACACGCTTACTCCAGGGAGCCCAACCAAGCTTTTGGTCATGCATCAGCAGTACCTAAAGACTACTGGCCAAGGCAAGTCAAGCCAGCAGCCAGGGCCAACTTCTCCCAGCAGAGAGCTTTACAGGTAAGGTGGCAGTCTGGGTGGCTCAACAGATGCAACCACAACACCATGAAGCCATGCTGCAGGCTGTTGTCTAGTATCAGGAGAGAGGATGAAAGGGCTCCTGTCCTAACGTCTCATCAGGAAGAACTACCCAGAGTCCAGCTCATTCACCAGTGTGTTTCAGCCACCGCCCAGGACTAAGCTCATCCCTAGGGATGTCATGATCCCTGAAGGAAGCATAGATATCCCATCCGGGACTGATAACTGCTCCATACCAAGCCATTTCCCACAGTGAGAAACTCAGGATATGGGAGCTCTAGAGCCAACTGAAAAGGGTGATCGGACATGATGGCACCTTTTCTTGTGCTTGTACACAAGGAATTAGCCCTCCCATTTATTGAAAGTCAAATCCTATTTCAAAGGGCAATTAATTTCACATCCGTGTTCACTGAAGCATTATTCACGATAGCCAAGAGGTGGAAACTACCTCAATGTCTATCAGGGGATAATGGGTAAAGAAAACACATTCAACAGAGTATTTTTCAGCTTTAAAGAGGGAAGAAATCCCATCATATGTTACAACATGGATGAATTCTGAGGATATTATGCTAAGTGAAATAAGTCAGTTACAAAGAGACAAATACTGCAGGATTCCACTTTTAAACTCCAGTATGTAAAGTAGTGAAACTCAGAGAAACAGAAAACAGAACAGAGGCTGTGAAGAGCTGGGGTAGGGGGATGTGGGAGTTGTTTAATGGTTACAGTTTCAGTGTTTCAAGATGAAAAGGTTTCAAAGATGTGTTGTACAATAATGTACATATAGTTAACATGACCACACTGGACACTTAAAAACGGTTAAGATGGTAAATTTTATGTTTTTTTGCCCCCTCCACACACAGAAGTCAATTACCTTGAGAAATAAAAAGGGGGCTCTTGAAGTAGGTATACTCAAAAATGACCTGAATTCCTAAGTTTAGGGTTTTGGCTAAAGAACATTTCTGTTGTCCTCACATTACCACTATTTAAAAAACCCCTACAAACTCTCCCCTAATTATGATAGTCGTATATATCCGTTGTGCAAACTACACATAAGCATGCTTTTAATCTAAGAAATATTCTTCTGTACCACGAGGAAAGATTAACAAAATGTCAGACCTTCTCATGGTAACTATCAAAGGGAGAGCTTGTGTTTCAAATATGACTTTAACTGTTGCATACCCTTTTGTTCCTTGGGATACAAGGCAAATTGCATACATGAAAAACACAAACATTTCCTTTGTAATTGGCTTCCCTGAGTCAAAAAATAGCTTTTCTTCCAAAATCCTCTCAAAGAAGAACAGAAGTTAAGCATAACAGGCTTTCCCCTAGTTGGTAACTCAACGAATTCCCCTAATCCTTGGCCAATTATGTTCTAATAGAAAGCTTGTCATGTTTACAAAATGAGCGACAGAATCCCTAAAAACTATTTTTTATGATGAGTACCTTTTTATTTCTTCTATTCCAACCTCAGTCTTTCAAATTATTTAAAACATACATACACAGGCACAGATGCATTTTTAATGATTCCATTTCTTTAACATGGGGGCTAGTGATGTTTTTTTAAATATTTTTCAAAGCAGAAAGAGGGGCTGTTTTATTTTTCTTTGGAATGAGCTCCTGCCAGATTTTGCACACTGCAGTTCTTTGGCGATGTGATGAGAACACATGCCCACCCACAGACACTAATTTTGCTCCTTACCCTTCCCAAGCAGCCTCTATGACACATGCTGTCTGCGCTCCATTTGATGGAATTCAAGAGGCCCAGTCAAACAGCAGGCCCTGTGGGGCCAGAGCAATGGCAGGCACCCCATCTCTTCCACTGGATGGGCATAAGGAATGAGTGTTTAAAAGAAAGCCACAAATCGGCCAAATCCAACTTGGACATCTCCAATCTGAGTATCTTTACAATTCTATGAATTAACACTAAAAATGAATAGTCATCTTTGGGCTGAAATCTGGAAAGAGATCGTATCTTGCCGTGGTTCTCTGCAAAGAGCTCTGTAAAGATAATGCAGAAAACTCCCCGGGCTTTGCTCAGAGTGTGTATAAGGAAGGCAGCCTGTCCTGCGGGCCAGGAGCTTTCTCTGAGGGCTGAAGTGCCATCCAGGTGCCAAGGCATGTGCTTGCTCTTTGGTGATTATTAGCCATGAATAAATGCTGGAAGATTTGCCTGGCAGTTCAGTAGTTAAGACTCTGTGCCACCAATGCAGGGGGCATGGGTTTGACCCCTGGTTGGGGAACTACGACCCCCATCTGCTACATGGTGTGGCCAAACAATACAAAAATTAAAAAAAAAAATTTTTTTAATTAAAAAAAAATTCTGGTGATTTAGAATCCAATTATGAATGGGCACAGCTTCTTTAACTGTCCCTTCTCCATCCTAAGTCAATCTGGGCATAGATGACAAGGCAAACAGGCTGTCAGCAAACTTATACCTGGAAGAATGCTCAAGTTTATTAAGAGTCCATGCTGGTCTGATAACAGTGGTCATCCACCCCATTCACATGTCCTTAAGAGCAGAGTTGATGCCATAAGCCTGTTCTGTATTTGTCTCTCGCTTTTCTGAGCTACACAGAAAAGTCTATATTTCCAGATAAACGATACAAGATTTATCTACAAGTGCTAGTAATCCCGGACAAGGCAATGGCACCTCACTCCAGTGTTCTTGCCTGGAAAATCCCATGGACAGAAGAGCCTAGTAGGCTGCAGTCCATGCTAAGGGTCGGACACGACTGAGCAACTTTCCTTTCACTTTTCATTTTCATGCATTGGAGAAGGAAATGGCAACCCACTCTAGTGTTCTTGCCTGGAGAATCCCAGGGACGGTGGAGCCTGGTGGACTGGCGTCTATGGGGTCACATAGAGTTGGACACAATGAAGCGACTTAGCACCAGAAACAGCAGTTAGTAATCCTACCCACTGTGAGGGCAGAGTGGCCATAAACCCCGGATGTGGGGAGGACAGTGTACAGCAGAACAGTGAGCAAAGGACACCAGGAAATGGACAACAGGCAGATCCAGCCTTCCCCCGGGGCTACAGTTCTAACCCGACATCCATAAATCATTCACCAAGCACTGCAAGAGCAGACCGTAGGCTCACCGAACAAGTCTTTCTAAACACAAATAAACATTTTAATTTGATAGATAATCTAGTATTTTTAAACGGTTACTGAGCTCATTATAGCTTTGAGTCATTAGAATATAATTTTAATAGATGCTCAAAAGAGGAGGGGACTTTAAAACTCAAAGATTGGGAAAGATTGCCCTTGGTGTTTACTAATCAGCTTCGCTTGAACATCCATGATGCTAACAACTTGGAGAATTCACTCTCCTTGACTGCCATGCGCCTCAAGGAAGAAGGGGAAAACAATTTCTTTGTCCAAGGCTACCGATCTACTTGGCTAGGAAACACAGCCACCGAAACTATCAAATGAACTTTTGAGTAGGGCAGTTCTTTCTCTGATGTGAGAGCCATCCAAGAAAAGATAGATTCATAAGAATCAGAAGGGAAGAGCTAAAAGTTGCTTCTATATGGAACAATTAGTGGCTCTGGAATATGGACTTTAATAAGCCCAGGAGGAAACTGTTGCCTGTAATGATGGATCTCCACTGAAGAGGGAATGAAAGCAAGGATGGGGCTGGGCCCAGATCACAGCCTTTTAAAATTTAACATTACCCCACACAGAGCTCTGAACAAGGGCAGCATCTCATTCAATGTCTATTAATCGCTCCCACGTTGAAGGATGGGGACCCTAGGTACCACCTGTGCTCTGTATGCCCCCTCCCTCAAAAGGGAGAGTAGGCATCTGAAAACCAGGTGGCCACTTTGAATCATAGCTCATGGGGCTTAATATCCCAGGGGCTCCCGAGAGCTGCCAGAACCTGTAGGGATAACTATCACCGCGGATGGTAGAGATCAGTATGCCATGAGGGTAAAAAGTAACTGACGTCAAAAGAAGTCTATGCTGCCCTGAAATAACATGGACAAGACTGAGTTAGTCTCAACTGCACCAGTCACAGGAGAACAAGACCTTTTCACAGACATAGAAAAACACCAATAAATCAAGAACTGTAAATGTTTTCATATACTTGCCTAAAATACTTTCTGTAGGCCTCAAGAGGGGGAAAAAAAAAGATATTAAAGTCTAAGATTTTAGCAAAATCAGGACAAATTAGCTAATCTCCCCTTAATTCACATTATTTTTCTGAAGACTTTTGACAAAATGAGCCCTGGGGTGAGTTTAGCATCCCACCAAGGCTTGGAGAGACAACCCTGATCACTATTAAAATGGCAAAACTCAGGCTTCAGCTCAAGCTACATTTTTAAAGAAGAGTTTCTTCCATAACTTAAAAAAAAAGTTAATGAGAAGGAATGAAAAGGACTCTCACTCTGAATCTGAAGTATTTTTTAATATCACCAAGTGCTATTATTAAATATTCACTATATATGCCTGTGTAGACATACACATTAAAATAAGCAGTACAGATGTGGGCAGGAAAATTCTCAGCAAAACCCCCACATATTTCAAATACTGTTCTTCCTCATTATTGTCCTCACCATAATTAGCATGTTACAGCCTAACAGGTGGCTTTCATTTATAGAAGACAAATTTAATGAAATTTGGAGATGGTCCTGTCTCCAGAAACAAATTGGCCATTCTAAAAAAAGTGTACCCCTTAATCTACAAAGGGCTTCCCTGGTGGCTCAGTGGTAAAGAATCCGCCTACCAATGAAGGAGACACAGGTTCAGTCCCTGGGTTGGGAAGATCCCCTGGAGAAGGCAATGTCAACCCACTCCAATATTCTTGCCTGGAGAATTTCATGGACAGAGGAGTCTGGCAGGCTACAGTCCATGGGGTGGCAAAGAGTTGGACACAACAGAATGACTGAACAACAACTAATCTACAAAATGGACATAAACACATGGAACAGTCCCATTTCATGCTGGTTCACCATATCATCCCAATTTCTGAATGTATTAAGTAAATTTAATACATTTACTGACAGTTTAAGTACACATACCTCAAGGAAAACAAGGCATCATTATGAGCTTTACGAGAAAGGGGAAGAAAAAAAAAAGACTGCCTTTTTTCCCAGCTTGGTAACCCCAGATCTGTTTAACACTCTACAAGTGATAACAGAATTTACCACCACAGACAGGGCTGCTCTACAAATACTAAATCTTAGGCAAATTTGTGGGCAGTTGTGTTTCGGGTCCTGACCCAGTCATTCTGGACAGACAGACCAGAAAAGTATAAATAGTACTGCTATAAACTAACCATAGCATCTGTCCCTAACAAGTAGGATACAAAAAGTATTTTTATAAAATATGAGGAGACACTGAATGGACTGTCAACACAGATAGGAATGTTTAATACACTCAAATAAACAAGATATGTGCCTTAACTAGCCAGGCATTGTTTAAATTTAGTGAGTGAAGAGAGGGTCAGACAGGCGACACAGCCTCCCAATTATGCAGAACAATCCTTTAGATCATGTGAAAGCTATAATTAAATGTTGGTACCAATCTCCTCCACCCTTTCTCCCACCTAGAAGTTAATGCATGAATTCAGTATGAGCAAATTTTGACTTGCAAAAAAAATAATTCACTTAGTAGAGGAATAAAGCTTTCTGGCACTAAGTCATCCATCTTGGAGGAGAAGAAAAAGCACAGTATTAGAAACAAAAATCCAACACAATAAATACAATTGTTTTATCATTAGACTACCTCCTGAGTGCATCTTCTTTTTACTCTTCTGTGTGTTTGTTTTAAGCTACCCCACTCCCCACCTTAAAAGGTATATACCACCTCTGCTGTTTCCTAGGCAGTATCATTCAAGACTTACTAAAAGGTTTGGGTTAACACCATTTCTATCTGAACACGTAAGGAGAAATTTGTTTCCAGAAAGGGAGATGAGTGGATAAGAGATCTGTGTCGATTAAAACACCAGTGGTTACCTGTCTGTCCTTGCACGTGGGCACGCACACACATACACACACACACACTTTAGTTACTTAAAATCAGAATAATTACCCCTCCCTAAAGAAATGTTAAAAGCAGACACCAGAAAGGTTAGGCAGAGGAGAAACCACAAGAAAATAAAGTTCATGTAAACAGTAAGCACATACCTGGTGGGTGATGCCATTTCCTCTACATTGTAGAACCCAAGTGCTGGATATTAGCATTATTGCTACTACAGCGCTTCTGAAAAAAATGGATCAGCTCTTGCGGACCTGAGAACCAGCTGGCTGCTTGAGAAGTGGTTTCCCCCATATATGATTCAGTCTCCTTGACAAATATACTGCATCGCACTGGATGAGTCATCCGAGGGTTAGTCCGCATTTTATAGGCCTGTTGTGTCATTACTCACATTCAACATCCTGCTTCTCAAAAGTGGAAGCTGGAAGCCTGACAGCTGACAGATGCTTTTTCCAATTAAAATATTGTTAAAAAAAAAATTCCTGTAAGTTACGATGATCAATCATGGATGATACTGTGAAATGACCAGAGGAGCAAATGGCACAGCTCAATACTCAAGACTACAGTCTAGAGAACCACAAGTACAAGTTGTTTACCTGCCCCATCCCCAAATAATTTTGTTCAGCACTGAAAACAAAGACCCCTCCCCTCCTCTTTTATGCTGTCAGTGAAATTAGCACAGGCTTTTTGGTTCTTATGTTGTAAGGTTACCAAGTTGCAGGAGCTTTGTGGGCAAAAAAAAAGGTACACGTCATAATTTTGTCCCTGGCATAATGCTTTTAGGTGGGTAGTGGCACTGTGTTTACAAAATGTCTGCTTTAAAGAAAAAGTATGCTTGGGATGAAATGCTATAATATCTGAGATTTGTTATGAAATATTTTTGGCCCCCCAAAGGGAAGTTTAAAGAAATGTGACAAAATCTTGATTACTGTTGCATCTGTTTAGTGAGTATATGGGAATTGGCTCCATTATTCTCTCTTCTTTTGAGTATCTTTGACACTTTGCATAACAAAATGTTTTCAAAAATTAAAAAAGAAATTTAGTTCCTGTGGTCTAACTATACTGTTCTAGTTAGTTGAACTCACCATACACGTCAGTGGGGGCATCATATGTGGCCCGGTGGGTGTGGGGGCTCCCAGCTGGACGGCATGATACACGTGTCCTGAGGCCACTGTGAGAGCTGCCCCCTCCCCTGAGCCAATGCCTGGTGCATTGGTTCACCTCCCAAGCCTGTCTGGTGGCTGTTCCTCACGCTTTCTTTGAGGATGTAAGCCCCAGCTTCATTGTGAGCTCAATGTTGACATTACAAGGGAGAGGTGACCTGCCAGCTTCCTTATATGGTTTTGGAAAGTCTCCAGTCCAGGTTATATAAGTCTGATTTGAGTCCTCTCGCACCAACCAGGTGGCACAACGTTTGCAAGACTCACTTTATGCTCAAATTGGATTACTTAAACGACCGGAAGGAGGAAGAGAGCTTTGATTTTATGGCCAGAAAAAATCCATATATGGATGCTCCAATGTATGTTACAGGAAATCACTCTTGAAACTAGATGTTGTTTAAAAAGACATCTGTGTCACTAGGTACCTTCTCAAAGTGCGACAAGTCATCACAGGACACTGGAAAGACAGAGGTCCTAGGATAGGAAAGGAGGAAGGATCAGGCCGAGGCTCCTACCTCAGTCAGCAGCCAACCCAGTCCTCAAGGGACTGGGCCCAAGAGGGCTGCAAATCGGCTGCAAACGGTCATGATGGCCCCCATACCACACCACGTGACCCTCACACATCCAAAGTGTTCAGAACCGTGTGGCCTGGAACTGAAGCCTTTCTAGTTTTCAGATTCTTTCCTCAATTAGACTGTAAGCTACAGGCTTATCAAAAGGTCCCCTTGATTAAAAATAACCTTTCACATACTTGCAAAGTAAAACTGACCTTAGTGCAACAGGTAAAAATGGGAGGGGATGGAATTAACTTCCAGCCTAATCTGAGTTTCCATGAGTAGTGAAGAAATAAATCCATAGTTCATTAAAGAACTGTAGAATTCATATTTAATTAATTAGAAATATAAGAGTAATAACAATAATAATGTAACACAGAGACAAGAATGAGAATATGACCAATATGGTAAAATTTTAACAAATGGAGATTTGGATATAAAGGAGTTCTTCATACTATCCATTTCACACTTAGAGAAAAGTTGCAAGTTTCAAAATAAAGTTAAACACAGAAACACAAGAAAATATATAACCCTTGTTAACAAAAGATGTTTATGGATTTAATAACCACCATAGTTTTGCTGCTGCTACCCTTGCCTATTAAAAAAAAAACCAAACAACTTAGACCTAAATGTAAACATTAGGAAAGGTTTCCCTGGTGGCTCAGTGGTAAACAATCTGCCTGTCAAGGCAGGAGATGCAGTTTCAATCCCTGGGTCAGGAAGATCCCCCAGAAGAAGGAAATGGCAACTCACTCCAGTATTCTTGTCTGGGAAATTCCATGGACAGAGGAGTGTGGCGGGCTACAGTCCACGGGGCTGCAAAGAGTCGGACACAACTTAGTGACTAAACAACAATGAACACTGGGAAAACCTCTGGATTAGGACCCCTCATTGGGTCTTCCTTGCAGACAATTTAATAATAGGCTCCAATACCAAAATGAAAGCTAAACAACGCCCCAGCCCCCAAGCACACATTTTAGGAAGAAAACACACTATACCCTCAAGAATATTGTTTGCCTGTTTAGTCTTGCACCTCACAAACTGATCTGACTGCAGGAACCCCTCACCCATTCCTATCCCTAAGAGTTGAAGAAAGCACTTTGGGAACTGCTGCTGTAGATTGTAGGTTACAGAATGCTTCCCCCCTCCCAATCTTTAAGTTTTCTTCAAAACTCACTTCACTTGTAATAACAAAATAGATGTCCAGACTTGGTTTCTGTGCTTTATAATGGAGATTTCTATTTGGCTGACTTCCTGGTGGCTTAGACAGTAAAGAATCTGCCTGCAATGTGGGAGATGCCAGTACAGTCCCTGAGTCGGGGAGATCCCCTGGAGAAGGGAATGGCAACCCACTCTAGTATTCCTGCCTGGAGAGTCTCATGGACAGAGGAGCCTGGTAAGCTACATCCATGGGGTTGCAAAGAACTGTACACGCCTGAGCAACTAACACACACACACATGCTGATGATTGCTGGAGGTTTCCCGACCACACAACGGTGCCCTTGCCACCGTCCGTGCCAGTTGAGGACCGTGCACCTGTGCAGGGCAGGCTGATGGCTCACACTGGGTGTTGGTGTTTCTGTTAAGAGGGGGCAGTCCCTGGGCAAGAACATCTGAAGGAGCAGCGTGGGCCCAGCTCCATTTCACCTTACTCATTATCAGTACTGGGCCTTGGAATGTGAAAGCCAGCCTGGAAATCTTTGACTTCTTAATCCCCTAGGTCTTCACACATTCATCTCCTAGCACTGATTTGGGGGTGTTAAGAAGCAGAACTCACTGGTAAGAACATTTATATTAATATATAAAATATATTAAATTATATGAGTTTTAGCAATTATCTTTATGTATGGATGGGGAGGGTGGTAGCTAAAGTACAAATACTGGTTAATGTTAAGGTTTAAAAGCATAAAAGTAAATGCAATGTCAATGATGTAGGTACCAAAGACTGTGTGTGTAGTGGTAAAGAGCCTGAAAGTGGAAGTCGCTCAGTTGTGTCCGACTCTTTGCGATCCCATGGGCTATACAGTCCATGAAATTCTCTAGGCCAGAATACTGGAGTAGGTACCCTTTCCCTTCTCCAGGGGATCTTCCCAACCCAGGGATTAAACCCAGGTCTCCCGCATTGCAGGCGGATTCTTTACCAGCTGAGCCACAACGGAAGCCCAAGAAAACTGGAGTGGGTAGTCTATCCCTTCTCCAGGGGAACTTTCCAGCCCAGAAACTGGACTGGGGTCTCCTGCATTGCAGGTGGATTCTTTACCAACTGAGATATCAGGAAGCTTGAGCCTGGAGTTAAATGATCTTGGTTCAAAATCCTTATGGCCCTTATTTATGTAACTTCTCCAAGCCTTTTCTTCTTTGTAAAATGGGCATAATACTATTAACAACTTCAGAGAAGCATTCTGAATGGGATAAATGTGATCGTACAAACAAGTACTTAGCATATGGCCCGGCCACTTACACAACACTTGTTCATTTATGCAAACAATGGTGAGGATGTCTGCAAATTTTACGAACCTAGACTGTCAGGGGCAGGCACATCGTGGCCAGTCACCACACTGGTCTGATCACCTATCATCTGTGGCCGCTTCAGAGGTATAAATGCAGAGCTGAGTGGTTGTGACAGAAACCATACGGTCCCCAGAGCTGAAAATATTTACTATCCAGATCTTTACAGAGAAAGTTTTTTGACCCCCTTGTGACCACCATTTGGGCGGATAAGGAACCAGGTCTTTTCCCCATAGAAGTTTTGGTCATTGCTCCCTTACTCTGCTTAATATCTCAATTTAGAACCAGACGCACGAGTATTATTTACGGTGATCTGGTCCACATGAGTTGTGTAGCTCATGTTCTCCTTATAGTGCAGAACACTCACCATAGCACTCTGTCTCATGGTGGGTGGGGAAATCTACAGAGCCTGAGGTCGTCTGCTGGTCTTTTCTGCCTCCCCTCCTTCCTGACCTCCCCTATTTCAGAGTCCAGTGACCCCAGCTGATGTGAGTCCACAGCTGTAATTCTCCTCCCCCAAGTCACATCTGTGCATTATGTTGAAACCACATGTGTCCCCAGAGCCTCAGGCAAGAGGTGAAAGATGATCTGGAAGAGGCATTCAGGAAGCTGTGCCAACAGAAATGAAGGGTGCTTTCAAGAGGGCTGGACAGCCATGGGCGGGATTCATACTGCCTGAGGGGCCTTCAGAAATGGGGGGCTGCTCCAACACGGCCGCTGCCCACAGGAGTCCGGCAAGGAGACTGTGGACCAACCCAGAAAAAATGAAGACCACGTCTCAAAGGCTGGTCCCAAGATGTATCCCTGCATCCACAGTGCTGCCTATTTTCTTTGGCAGGAATGCTTGTTTATTTGGGGAAAATAAACCCACAGCATTAATGGATAACACAGGTGAAGGGACTCTTGGGACTGGTCTCTGGGAGAGGAAATCTGAACAAAAGAACCATTCATACTGCTTTCAGTTAGTTATCTTATTAAAAAAAAACAAAACACCCAAAAAACAGTCGTAGCCAGCTGCTGGGACAGAGACTGTATCTGGGGTGCACTTAAGAGTCTTTCTGGAGGTCACTTGCCTTCCTGGCAAACATCAACATCCTTGTGAGGTCAGTCCAATAGAAAATGGCCTGTGTTACATGCTAAAGTGAAGGATGATGGCTGGGCTGGGGCTGGTCAAGGAAGAGAAGGGAGGCAGATGGTTTCTGTTGTTACATCTTGAGAGCAGCAGTTCAGAAATGGCACACAGAGCAACATATATCCCTTGAAGCCAAGTCAGTGTTCAGCTGTGTTCTTTAAAGTGTAACTGTCCAGCACAGAGGTAAAGTAAGACTCTCTCCAAAGCTCATGGTTAATTTAGGGATTTCTTTGGTAAGAGCCGGAAGATCTGCAATGATTAAACACATATGAGCTATTAACCTAAGTAGATTTTTTTTTTTAAGGACCACATGATGTGAAAACCTTTCAGAGCTGGGTTTATGGATTTGGAAGTGAAGTGAAGTCACTCAGTCATGTCCAACTCTTTGCAACCCCATGGACTGTAGACCACCAGGCTCTTAGGTCCATGGGATTTTCCAGGCATGAATACTGGAGTGGGTTGCCATTTCCTTCTCCAGGGGATCTTCCCGACCCAGAGATCAAACCCAGGTCTCCCGTATTGTAGGCAGATGCTTTACCGTCTGAGCTACCAGGGAAGCCCTATGGATTCAGCCAGGTATCTTTAGGGAAAGGCAACAGCAACTCAGATTTACCCAGTGCCCATTTGAGGTGGGGTGCTATATGACTATATCAACACAGACACAACTTTTGTTCCTGGCCTGCGTGGAGAAAAGAGAGATGAGCGACTAGGTCGACTTAGGTTAGATAGTCTTTAGAGTTTTTCAGAACAGGATGTTCTACAAACAAGACTGATAAAAGAAGAAGGACTCTGAAATACATCAGAAATATGGGAACGTCACCCTGGAAAATTATGAAGGAGCCATGGACTTGATGAGCAAGGAAGAGATAAAAGCATTCTGGGTCTGGGTCCATGGTAGGGCCACAGGCCAGACGTCCATCAGATCATGTTACCTTCCAGACTGGACTAAGTTAACAGGGCAACAGGACTTGGCCTCAGAGACCTGGGCTGGAGACAGAAGCCAAGCTTCTAGGGGTGGAACTTTAAGTTCAGGGGATGAAGTCGCCTCAAGATGTAGAAAGACACACATACACACATTCTCTCTATCTCAACACACACAGGAATGCCTAAGGGGTAACTATTTAGTGAGCTTGACATCCGCCAGGCTGAACAGTGAGGTAGGTCTATGCTTGAAATCTCTGCTTAGGCTTCCCTGGTGGCTTAGATGTAAAGAATCCACCTACAATGCAGGAGACCTGGGTTTAATCCCTGGGTCAGGAAGATCCCCTGGAGAAGAGAATGGCTACCCACTCCAGTATTCTGGCCTGAAAAATCCCATGGACAGAGAGACCTGGCAGGCTACAAGTCCATGTGGGGTCACAAAAAGTCAGATATGACTGAGCAACTAACACTTTTTCACTTCTTCACTTCATGCTTGAAATCTGCTTAACACTTGAGGCTTATTCCTCAAGGTACACTTGTATCAGGAGGATCACAGCACAGACTGAACATACTGGACCCAAATCTCCATCAGTTCAGCTCAGCCCACCCTGCTGCTTTCCTAACTTGCAGCCAGAATTAGATGCGAAGCCGCTCAAACATTGCATAGTTCCAGGGATAGTCTTCAGAAGAGGAATCTAACCACTCACCTTGATTGCTACTGGTCACCAAAAAGTTATCTAAGACAATGGTAGCCACCTGTTTGTCAGATGGCTCCACAGATATTTGGCTGTGGAAACAGAAATCTTTTCTGAGAACTCCTAACAGTAACTTTTTAATCATCTGCCTATGTACATGGCACACATGACTTGGATTAGAAACCCTGCAAATTTATTCTATTGGGAAGCTGTAGCTTGGGCCACAAGTAGGTTCCCTGTGGCTCAGCTGGTAAAGAATCTGCCTGCAATGTGGGAGACCTGGATTAGATCCCTGGGTTGGGAAGATCCCCTGGAGAAGGGAAAGGCTACCCACTCCAGTATTCTGGCCTGGAGAATTCCATGGACTGTATAGTAAATGGGATCGCAAAGAGTTGGACACGACTGAGCGACTTTCACTTCACTTCACAGCTTGGGCCTGACTTTACCATTAGTTGTATGACCTCAGGATGCAGAGACCCTTCCTTGTGTAGGAAAACTCAGGGCTTAAACTAGTTTAGTCTCTCAAGCTCCCAAGTTGTATGGAGAATGGACTGAGAACAGGAAAATTGCCTAGTGATGCAAGCAGACAGAGAAGGCAGAGGAGTGGAGAGCTACGCCATGCCAGAGGGTCAGGACTGAGAAGTGGGGGCACAGCTATGTTTCTGACCCTGGATCTCAGGGCCAGCTTAAACTAACCCACTTGTTTAAAGGATGGGAACCTCATGCCAAAGCTAGAACTGACTTTTCCTTAGTCAACATTAGCCAAACTTGTGTTATAGGCAGGTGCTGAGCCTTACAATCTCACAGAACTTTTAATCACAGACAGACTGGAGAGGGGGAACAGCCCAGCACACTTTCTTCTCCATCTTCATACCTATCAGTACCACAGTGACAGCATCTCTCTAGGATTTGCATTTTACCTTTGCCATTGGACTTGAGATGCTTAAGTCCCTTCCCCCCTTTTTTTTAACTTTTGTAGCATATGGCAAATGGTAAACCCTTGGCAGATTGAATTTCTTTCATTCATTCAACAGACACATAATCCTTTTAATAGAGGGTGGAGATGAAGATTACAGAAAGGAAAGAAACGACAGAAAGGTGGTGACAAACTCTTGAAATGTGTATTTTTTTCTTCTTTACAGAAGTATTAGGTTTACTGCAGAGCATTTAGGGAATACGAAGAAAAACATTCACCTGAGATGACATCTAGGTGGTAGAACTTAAGAGCATCACCTGAGTCTAAAGTTATGTGATGCGTGTTACTAATTTAATGTATTCTTTGCCACTACCTGAATCCTGTTAAAAAATAATTGGGAAATAATATTTCCCTATTTTTCTATTTATTCATTTCTGATTTAAAAAACACAAAAGATAATGTGTGCAGGGCTTAGCCAGATTTTTTTCCCCCCGTTTTAGTTCAGCATCCCCAAAAGGCAAGTAAGTAATTTACAGGTTTGGCACCTTATAAGCCTTAGAGGTGCTTAGTGGTAAAGGATCTGCCTGCCAATGCTGGAGACATATGAGATATGGGTTCAAACCCTGGGTTGGGAAGATCCCCTGGAGGAGATCCCACTCCAGTACTCTTGCCTGGAGAATCCTCATGGACAGAGAAGCCTAGCGGGCTACAGTCCATAGGATCACAGAGTTGGACATGACTGAGCGACTTAGCAAGCATACAAGCCTTAGATATTAACTAAAAACCAGAAGAGCAGTCTAGAATTCGAAAATGAGTCTCAGAGGTTATCTACTTCTTCACCAACCACATTTGACAAAGGAGGCAACTAAGACCAGTGGCCACATTTCTTATTCAGAGATAGCTGTACCAGCAGGAAAGCAATGGGCCTGAGACCTGTGACACTTAGCCCATCACTCCCTACTGAGAATTACCTACCTGGCTGAATCCCAAATCATCCCTACATTCTGTCACACTGTTAACTTCTGGTTTTTGAAAAGCAATCAGATGATTCCAGAACAAGAAAAGCAGATGACAGTGTCCAGAATATGTCCTTGCACTAGAATTCCCAGATGGCAGGTTAAATAAATTACCATCAGGTTAGCCAAAGTCACTCATTATTCTGTAAAGTGCTTCTGACTATTTAAAAACCGGGCCAGTGAACCTGAGCTGGGGCTTGCTGGTCAATGTACTGCAACTATCAGATAAAGACTACAGATCACTGACACCGCCACCCACTTGTCGAGGTCTATGTAGGGAAGGCACAGGTGGTGAGCATACAACTTGCTTCAGGTGTCTCCCTTTCCCAGGAACCCCAAGAGTGGTCACGTAAAACCCGCTGGAAGAGGGGAGGAAAGAACTCAAAGTACTTCACCAAACAAAGAACCTTGCTCTGGGTGAAGCTACTTAAGGTGAAGGTGGCTTCTAGGGAAGTCTCACATATTCATCGTTAACCTTCCAAATTCAATAGCACCTGCTCAGCCAGAGAACAGAAGCAAGAGGCTGGGTGTATTTAAAGACAGAAGAGGCTCCTCCTCTGGAGGAAACACGGCCCCCAGTGTCGGCAGAGATCTGGGGACCCTTCGTCCACGTGTGTCTCCTGGTCCACTGCTCCCCTTGATGTGACTCTGGTATTTAAAGACGCAGTACAGGGACTTCCCTGGTGGTCCAGCAGTTAGGACTCTGCGCTTCCACTGCAGGGGGTGCCGGTTCCATTCCTTGTCAGGAAACTAAGATCCCACATACCATGTGGCGTGGCCAAAAAAATAAAAATAAAAAATAAAGATGCAGTATATATTCATCTCTCAACATGGACTCTAAATGCTAGCCGACCACCTCATTTCCTGCTCCATCATAAAAACAGTGGTCCTGAAAACAAACAAACAGACAAAAACACACAAGACAAAAGCAGTGGTCCTTCTTCCTAAGACTGGAGGGAGGAGGTAAACGACTGCATGCTGGCCGCCTACAGAGCTGTCAAGGGTACTTATGACCACCAGTGATTTTCATCATGTGCAGAGCTCAGCTCAGAGGAGGAAGAGCCCTGTGGGAGAGAGAACACACCCCGGACTGAACCTCGACCTGACTGGCACCCAGCCCCAGCACAGTACTCAGCATGGCACTCCCCAGAGGGAGAGCAGGGGCAGAGGAGGACGCACTCTCTTCACTTGGCTGCCATTTAAAAGGACAGCCTTCACGTCTCATTAAAACAAGTATCAGATGGCTAAGATGGAACAGTGAGGGGGAATGGACAATGAATGTGGGTCCCACCTATGTTATACACGAAAAACCAGAAAGTAAGCCCCAAACACACAAACTGGAATAAAATATAAAAGGTATGTTTGTGGCAGACCAAGAATAGGTCCTACGTGTCCTTGAATTTCGTCTTTCAGAGTGCTTTTGAACAAGGTTTGTTCCTATGTGTTCTTTGTTTGAAGTCGCCCCAAATATCCTCTCTGCTCCTCTTTCTCCACTCAACAGGGAGAAAACTGTTTCATGGACTTCATTTGTTTGTTTCCTTCGGGCCCTGAGGAACTGTCTCTGGTACGGAGAATGTGCAGGATATGAAGAGCAAGTCTTAACATTAGAACATTCCACATTATCAGGGTGGGACCAGTTCAGCTCAGAGGGATTCTGCTGCCACTGAATAGAAGCTGAAAATAAACAAACATAGACAACATGGTGCACAGGATGCCAACATTCGCAAAAGATTACACCCAGAGAGACTAGAAGGGGAGGGAAGCCACGCCCACCCTCCCCAGCTCTACCCACCACGCCTCCTCCTTAGAAGACAGCCGCTAACTGTGCAGGAGGACACAAGCAGCCCACTTTCCCTGTCCCCTACATTTCAACTCTGGATCTTGTCAGCTCAGTTTATATTTCAGGATGAGGAAGGGGGAATGCCTATGGGCTGCCGAATAGCACCAAATATTTATAATCTACTGCTGAGCAAGGCATCATGGGAAGAACATGGCACACATTCCCCGGGCTGGCCAGAGCTTCACTGGCCAATTTCACAACAGACCTGGCCTGTTCAAGTAGAGTAATCTGTAAAACAGATTAGCCAGGGCATAGTAAGTAATCAATTTATCTGCACAATGTTAAGTATAGATGTATCTATTCTTTCTGATTTAGTTAACTGTTCTGCTTAGGTAGACTTCCCTGGTGGCTCAGACGGTAGAGTGTCTGTCTACAATGCGGAAGATCTGGGTTCAGTCCCTGGGTTGGGAAGATCTCCTGGAGAAGGAAATGGCAATCCACTTCAGTACTACTGCCTGGAAAATCCCATGGACAGAGGAGTCTGGCAGGCTACAGTCCATGGGGTCGCAAAGAGTCGGACAGGACTGAGCGACTTCACTTTCACTTTCTGCTTAGTAACATATTCATGATTCACAAATCAAACTATAAAAAGGTATACTACCATGACATCCCATCTGTCCTGTTCCTTCTTCCACCCAACAAACCTGTAGTAACCACCTTTTAAAAGTTGTGTATCCTTCCAGGGTTTATGCAAATTTATCTTTTCTCACCCTTTCTCATAAAAAAAGGTAGCCTGTCACTCACATGTTCTGGATTTTGCTTTTTATCCATTGGCGATCTCTCCACATGGGAACAGAGACAACTGATTCATTCCCTTTTTACATTTGAACAATATCTACTATAAGGATGCACCATGGTTTACTTAACTGGTCCCTTATTAACAAACATTTAGACTCTTCTGAACCTTTTGCCCTTGAAAACAATCTTGTGATGAACAACTTCATATATCAGAGTTGCCTTTATACATTAAGACGCCTACTTACTGCTCTAAGTATCTGACCATGGTACAGAGATAGAAAGAAGAAGATCTTACAACTGCAAATCCATCTGAAATCAAGACAAAGCCCCTCTAAAGCAAAAACACACACAAGTATGGAAGTATATAAAAGGACATTTTGATCTGGTATACATATAGACTCCATCGACATTTGTAGAAGGAGTGAGATGGAATTCAGTTATTATTTAAAAGCTTGCTCATTCTACATTCTTTTCCTTCTCCTGCTCACCACCCCTCACCCAAAGCCTCACCATTCATTCATTCTAGGGTCTAACCATTCTAACAACATTCTATCTCACAGACACTGTGCCCGAGCAATGACTATGAGGTGTCTGGTGCTACCTGAGAGAGCAGAGAGCAACCCTGGTCATTATCTGAACCCAAACCCGAAGGTCCGGCTGGAGGTGTCGGCACAGAGCTGTCTGCACCCCTGGGGATGGCTGTGGGCTGCTCCTTGCATCAGAGCCTACATCCCAGGTGAACCGGCCCCCTCAAGTCAACAGCAAACGGGACCCTCAGCAGAGCCCAGAGAGAGCCCAAGGGGCAGTCTGAGCCCTTTCCAGACACCGCCTCCAGCACGGAGCAGGAAATTCTAAGCTGTTCATGGAGCTGACTCATAATCCTCTTTTCACAAGCATCCTGAAGGTTCTATTCTAAGTTTACCAAAGGGAACATGCCTTTAGGCAGAAGCAGAACAGCACACAAGTGGTTGCGGCTGGGGCCTCAGTGAGCATTTCCTCCATGACAGGTCAAGGTCCCACCAGAAGGGCTAAGAAAAGAACCGAAGAGACCAAACACCATTTACACCTTCTCACAGAGGTCACACGCATCATTACCTGTGTTTGCACACAGTGATGGCTTAATTACCCCAGGGTTATGGTCAAACATTAAAAATGAATTATGCTTCTTTGGGCCCTAATTGGAACAAACCAAATGTATCAGGGCATTTTTAAAACAAATGGGGAAAAAAAAACTGAACATGGATTTGCTATTACATAAAATTACATAATTACTGTTAATTTTCTTGGGTGTGACGATAGTATTATGGTTATATTTTTAGGTCATTATTTCTTAGAGATACATATTGAAAGATTTATGGATGAAATGATGCATGAAATTTGCGTTAAAGAACCCCACCGCATCCTATCGTCCACCTCTCCCCCCAAGTGTGTGATGAATGACTGTTGAGTTGTGAGAACATGATGTCCATTACACTGCCTTCTTTATCTTTGCGATTATGTAAATCACTTTATAAGAAAACAGTTGTTATAATAGCTAAATTCCACTGAGACCTCACTATTGATGAGAACACGCCGCTCAACCCCCAGGGGTGATACCTCGGCCCCAGATGATAAGAGCTGGTGACCACACAAAAGCAAGTCAACTCAGTAAGTACCTGTAACAGAAGAGTCTTTTTCCCGTCAAGTAAGACATGGTTCCCAAACCTGGCTGCACATTGGGAGTTCTGTGGGTTTTGTCTTTTTTTTTTGGTAATTGTTTGAGGGCATGGTATGGTTTGGATTTCTCTATTTTTTTTTTTTTTCAGTTACTTAGGCAATTCTAATGGACAAGCAAAGTTTGAGAATCTTTGCTCCAGAAACTAACAGAGTGGCTAAGGAAAAAGTCAGAAGTAAATGTGAGAGGATGGGACAGCTGGTTGCTCTCTGCTTGAGTCCACCTGTGACCCCCCTCTTAGTCTACTCAGTTGTCTCTTCAGGGCCCCCAAGTTTGGGGTCTGGGCCAAGCTTCCCTGAATTACTGGTGCAATTAAAGATGACACTAAAGCTATATAGTTAAAAAAACAAAACAAAACAAAACAGGGACTTGGCAAATAGATAAAAACCAGAAGCTGGGCCTACTTTAAATCCAGACAAGCGAGGACCTGTTATCTGGCTTGCAGTTCACAGGCAGTGTTCCACTGACTGTACGCCCTCACCCACCCAGCATTAAGGGCCAATGTGCGTCCTGCTGATGCCAGACTGTGTTCGTTACAGAAAAGCTTCTGTGGCTGGTTGGTCTTAGGCAGCTTAATGGGTGAGAGCTGCTGGGCGATAGAGCCCTAACAGCTGGCCTTATTCAAAGCAGAGAGGAAGTGGCAATTCTCCTCTTGGGATTGTGAGCCTCACCTCACAGAGGGACTGGGGAAATTTTCCTGCAACAGGTGGCATATTCTGCTCTACAACTGTGGGCCTGTGCCCACATTCCTGTGGCAATGGGGTTCATTCTGGTGTCGTTCTCAGGGCCCTGGGAGAGGTGGGGAGCTTCCATCTGTAGATGCTCCTCATGGATGGGAACCCCCTGACCCTCTCTCACGACTACCCTGAAGCATTCCCTCTTTACAGAGGACAGACGTGAGGCCCAGGCAACGCGATGACACCATCAGCAGCCTGGCAATCGACAGCAGAGCAAATTCCAAAGCCTTTTTCCACAGCCACCTCCTCCAAGATAAACTGCACATGGCTCCACTCACTCTCACCTGTAGGAAATAATCCAAAGGCTTCTGGTGGCCCGGCCTTCCTGGATGAACCTGTGAGTCACCATGAGCCTAAAGATATAAAACCCTTGAACTTTTCTTCTATCACTTCATGGGAACATGCAGCTGTCCTCTGCCCTGGTGAACCTCGCTGAGAGCCACTCTCCAGCTACTCCATGGAACCCAGGAGAGAGGAGTCCTTCTCACATGCTCAGCTTTAGAGTCCTGGTGAAGAACACCAAGCTGAGGAACCTCCCCTGGAGAAACACACACACACACACACAGACACACACTCACACCTTCAGATTTGAATTCTGTGTATCACAAAGGGTAAACAGACCTGGAATACAAGTCAACCCAGGGCCAAAGCCAGACTTTGGCCTCTACTCCTTGGATGCAGGAAATCTCCTGCTTCCAGCCAGCTCCATCAGAAGCTACACAAGTGCCAAAGGCAAGGCCAACTCAGCTGGTAGTTAATACAGCAGGGGCATGTGCGTGTGTGCTAAGTATCTTCAGTTGTATTCGACTCTTGGCGACCCTATGGACTGTAAGCCCCCAGGCTCCTCTATCCAAGGGATTCTCCAGGCAAGAATACTGGAGTGGGTTGCCATGTCCTCCTCCAGGGGATCTTCCTGACCCAGGGATTGAACTTGCCTCTCCTGTGTCTTCTGCATTGGCAGGTGGGTTCTCTACCACTAGTGCTACCTGGGAAGCCCACAGTAGGTGTAAGACTAATTTTTACTTCCAAACACAGCCTTACAGGTCTTAGTCAATACTGCCCCCTCATCCTCAAACCCTTGCCTTTAAAGTTTTGTCCTAGAAGACTCTGCTATTGTTTCAAAGATGCTGTAAGCCAAAGCTTCCTGGAATCCTTCCTCTGAAACTAACTTCATGGCTAGTCTTATAATAAATGAGCCATTAAAATAAAATTTTAAAAAAGAGCAATCCTTACTTTTTGGCTAAGCACCATTTCTTAACTTATTAGATCCATCCACTAAAGCTTATTCTTGACTTATTCACCAACCTTAGCTCTAATGAACTTAAGGCCATTTCCAAAATCTACATGCCTTTACAACAGAAATATTTAATATCATCATTTTTTTTTTTTTTTTCTTCTGAAGAGTTTCAAAAAGGTTTCTGAAAATGTTTCAAGAACTGGTTGGGAGATGGAGTGGGCATGGAGGCTCCTGATCACAGCTTTGAAAGATAAATGCCAGGTATCAAGGTACATGCTTAGATACAAAAGTATATGCTCTGATACAGTTGCCTTAAAACAACCAAAAAAATCAAGCTACATGCTCACATCTTATGGTACATTTTTTATGTGATTAAAATCCATCATGCAACGTCAAATGGCATTGTCATTGTTGTTCGGTCAGTCAATTGTGCCCGACTCTCTGCAACCCCAAGGACGGCAGCATGTCAGACTTACCTGTCCTTCAATGTGTTCCGAAGTTTGCAAATGGCATTAATAATAATCATAATGAAATGTTAGTTGACACTGACCTGACGTGCCAAGGACACTGTACCTCTGTGTGTCCTCTTGAAACCCCACAGCAGTTATCTGAAGCAGGGCCTGTGAGGATCCGCCCTTTACCGGTGGGGAGACTGCCACCCAGAGAATGGAGAACCCAGCCTACGAAGCCACAGAGCAGCAGAACCAAAGAGTGGTCTGACCCCGGAGCACACAGCTCTCAACCCCTGGGCACACTGCCAAACCTCACCCGGTCAGCAGCCACCAGCAGAGCTGCCCTTTATGCACTAACCCAGCAGCGGCAGGGCACCCTGGAGAGGCAGAGAGAACATCTATCAAGGCGGCCCTGGGCCTTCCACCACGACACATGGGGAGGAGGTTGTGTAGCACGTAGCATTTCAAAGGCCGGGGTGAGCAGCTGTCCTCCCAGGAAAGATTAGAAGCACCCACATATTCAATTCTCAGCCCGGCTAGTTCAGCAACCCAGGACTGAACCCTGCCCTGGTGTCCTGCCCCAGCCTGTACCACTGATGGGTAGATAACCAACCAATGCTTGTGCGGAATGGGGCAACGCATCCATGGGCTGGTCTGGGCGGTGCTGAGAGACACCCTATGGTTAAACACTCGGAGCTCGAGTCGCACAGTCCAAGCTGCTCTCCCTGCCCCATCAATTTCTAGCTGAGTTCTCAGACAACGTATTTCATCTTTCTAAATTGCATTTCTCCATCTATAAAATGGAGAGACAATGGCACCTACTCTGGGGTATCTTAAAGTCTGTGATGCCAATTAAGTGTACATGTAATAAAGAGCATCACACCAGAGTAAGCACTTAGTAAACGCTGCTAAGTCACTTCAGTCGTGTCCGACTCTGTGTGACCTCAGAGACGGCAGCCCACCAGGCTCCTCCGTCCCTGGGATTCTCCAGGCAAGAACACTGGAGTGGGTTGCCATTTCCTTCTCCAATGCATGAAAGTGAAAAGTGAAAGTGAAGTCCCTCAGTCGTGCCTGACTCTTAGCGACCCCATGGACTGCAGCCCACCAGGCTCCTCCATCCATGGGATTTTCCAGGCAAGAGTACTGGAGTGGGATGCCATTGCCTTCTCCGTTAGTAAACGCTAGTTCTCAGCAAAGATTCAGTATACGACAGGCAGTGCAGACCGAAGATGTCAGAATCACAGAGTACCTCGGGGCCGGGTTCTCCTCCCCACTCCACTGGTTAGCACCGGTGCCCAAGCAGAGAAATTCGACTGTGTCATATCCTTTGGCAAATGATAACTATACAATCCATCAGGTTCTTCCTGGACCTCTGAAGTCAACCTGAAACTCCTCCCTGTAACAGGGAATTACTTGGGGTTTTCAAACACCAGTGGAATTTCCCCCTTTTCTCTTGAAAGGCCATCCTGACATTAGGAGGTTGGCTGTGGTTCTGTACTTCTCAAAGCAGGGGTTTCCTAAGCTTCACATTTACTTCGCGTTTTCCCAAGATATGTTACACTTGAATAACCACTCTAAAGGTGGTAGGGAGTGGGGCAGTGTTACAGACCCGGGGACTGGTCTACAATAGTGGCTTCCCAGGCCCATCTGGAGGGTTCCTGGGCTGGGAGCTACTGGAGCCTGAACTGGGGGCAGAGGAACAATCTAAACAAGAGAATGAAACAAAAAAACAAGCCCCCTGGACCTCACCATGCCTTACAGGTCCCAAGACGACAGAGAGGAAGAGCTGTGAATTTGGGGGAAAAAAAAAAAAAAGGCTTCTTCCCAGAAGCCTAAGGAGAAAAATGTCAGTGAGGAGGGGTGCTTTTGAAAGGATTTTTGAAAATTCCTGCTGCTGCTTATTAAGCTGTTAACACTCTACCTGGAAGGAGGGTGTCTCACCCACAGCCCTGAGCGGTCTTAGGTTAGGGCCGGTCACCCCTCAGCCAGGCCACCAGGGAGAGGAGCTTCTGGGACTTGTATTCACCTCGAAGCGCCAACTGGCAGCTGACCCCACACCACCATCCTATAGACTGTAACGTGAGCCCCATGTGTGATTGAAGTTTTTCTAGCAGTCACGCTAAAAAAGCAGTGAAACCGTGGCAAAACTCACTATTAGAAAATAGAGACGACAGAATCCAGTATATCTAAAATATTTCCGTTTCGACACTCATCAGGACGGAAGAATTACCACGAGGTATTTTACACCTTTTTTTCTTGGTACCAAGGCTTCAAAATCCAAGTGTATTTTACACTTACAGCCCAGGCTGGGTTCACAGCAGCTTTGTTTCAAGTGCGCAGCAGCCCAGGCGGCCATCCGCTAAGGCAGTGTGGTTCCCAATCTGGCTGCCGGAACTGCCAAGGGGGAGGGGCGGTGCCTGGTGCGACACAGGACACCCAACCCCGCCGGGAAGGGCTCAGCGAAAGGCCCTGGCTGTCCTCCAAGGCGCCACCCACACCGCCTGTCCCCACGGCCTCTTCCCTCTGAAAGAGTTATACAAGGCTTACATTGAAAATAGACCCACCAGTGGCTAGCCTGGTACTGGTTAAGCACAAAAAACAGGAGACCAAAGATAGTCTCCCAGAAGTGGACTCACTGGGCCGAGGAGTAAGGTGCCCAGGTCTACTGAACCAAGCTGGTCTAATTTGTCTGCTGGGTCTGAGCTTGGCCCCAAGCTTCAACGTGACTCTTCTCGCTTTCTTTGAGTAGTCATGAACACCGTATATACCTCATCTGGGAAAGGAAGAGGGAAGGTGGAAGATGATGCAAGAACACATTATGGTCCTCTGAGGGAACTTGGAACACATCAAGGGGGCAGAGATATTTCTAGAGCTATTATCCTGCAGTGGATACACAGCAGGGCATTTAATATCTGTTTGTTTGTTTTTTAAATTTATTTATTTGGCTGTGCTGGGTCTCAGTTGGGATGTTAGCTGCGACATGTGGGATCTAGTTCCCTGACCAGGGACTGAACCTGGGCCCCTAGCATTGGGAGCATAGTGTTTTAGTGACTGGACCACCAGGGAAATTCCGGCAGGGCATTTAAATGTCCTCAGACAGGGCGCTATGCAGCTGCCATTCATCTTCTGAGGACCCTGGCCAGAAAGAGGCCACCTTTAACCTGGTGGAGGTGGGCTGACCATGCCCATCAACATCCTCTGCAGGTCCCACCATCACCTGGGCTTCCAGAGCACGGGGCTAAGCTTTTCTGCTTTAGCCTTACTCACCAGGAAGCCTAAATCAAGATCCATCAAAGGAAAAGCCTGACACGCCGGGTATGGAAAAGTTCTCTTATCATTTGGAGAAAATAATTTAGGGCTGGGTAGATAAACATGTACAGGAAATACTTCTATAGAGGTCTTGATCCTCTGAAGATTAATAACCCACAGAACTGGAGACCAGCCTCAAACTCGGAGGAAATAGGCAAGTTATAAAAACAGGAAGAACGGGAAGTTTATTTTTGGATGAATATTTGTTCTAGTGAAGCTCTCGATCCTGACAAAAACCTTGATCTGCAGGTCATTTGCTGTGGTGGAGCAGCTGCAGCGTGTGTTTCCACAAGCCGTCCCACCAGAGATTTCCGGGTCTTTCTGGAAAGGGCCTCGCCCCACTCCTGCAAAACATCTGCTTCGCTGCCACCACTCAGGGCCTCTTTCCTCTCGCATTCCTGCTAGAAAGCCTGGCCATCGCCACCAGACCCCTCTGCCTCTCTCCCCAGGGCTTGAGGCTGGCCCACCTTGCCCAAGGTGTTCCTCTGAGCTTCTGCCACATCTGTTCCTGTGTGATACGATCAGCCTTCCTCCACAACTGCCGCCCGCCTGGCCCCACCAGTCTCTCCGTTTCTCAGTCTATAACTCCTGTCACCATACCTTCCATGGCTCCCGGTTGCTTTGAGAAGAAAAGATAAATCTTTTCCTGTTTGCTAAGACAGGGCTCTACAGTCTGGTCCAGCCCATCTTTACAGCCCTAACTCTATGCAGGACTGGCTATGTGATTTGCAGGACCCTCGAAAATGGAAAGTAATTTGTAGGGCCCTTTGTTCGAAAATTACTAAGGATTTTAGAATGGCAAAAGCAGAGCATTAAATTGTGGTGGGGACCTTGTACGCTGAAGTGCCATGCAGTGGCAATGGCTGCACATCCATGGGCGGGCCCCCACCAACCTGCCTCCCTCAGACCCACCCCAGAAGGCAGTGGGCATGGCCACCACTGAGAACCCTTCTCACCCTCCTCACCCTCACTGACCAGCATCCCTCCCCTCCGTCCTCTCAGGTAATCGGTTCAGAGGCCCCTTTCCGCTGGTTCATAGTATGGTTTAATTTACCTGTCTCTCCTTCACATCTGAGTTAGGCCAAGAGTCCCAGGGCTCCACGTTCATTGCTTAGCCATTTCTGTGCTCTTCCCTCCCACCTTTCCAGAACAAAATTTGGTACACACATTAGAAAAGAAAAATGAAGTGGCTCAGTTGTGTCCAACTCTCTGTGACCCCATGGACTGTGTAGCCTGCCACACTTCTCTGCCCATGGGGTTTTCCAGGCAAGAATACTGGAGTGGGTTGCCATTTTCTTCTCCAGGGGATCTTCCCGACCCAGGCATTGAACCTGGGTCTCCTGTACTGCAGGTAGACTCTTTACCATCTGAGCCACCAGAGAAGCTAGGTCTCTACAAAGTTCTACTAAATAGCCACTAGGAATTCTGCCCTCTGCCTCTAACAGCCAATTACAAAGCCTCCTATGACCTTGCCAAGTGACCTGTTAAAGGAATACTTTTTTAAAAAATTCCCTCAAGATTTGCTTTTCCATAAGAGATACCTAGGTTCTCCAGAGAAATAATTAATGAGTTTTGAGGATGTCTGAACAGGAACTTCCATTAACCACCGTTATGAAACCTACTGGCTGGACACCAAGGCTGCACACATTGACTTTGGCAGTGGCTTCACCAGCGGCCCAGCTGGCAGAGAGGCAGAAATCTCACCACCCTGCTGGCTGCAGCCAGCTCTGGCGGGTGCGGGGAGGGGAGGAATGGAAGAGGGACAGGAAGCAGGAGAGCCAGCATACCCTCCCACCTCTCAAGGGGAGAGGGAGCCATGTTTAATTTAATGCCCTATGAACTATGAACGGGAAGTAAGTTCAAGACAAGAAACTTGGGTTCTCACCTAAAAGCTTGGAATGGTTTCTTGTTTCCATTAACATGATGAACTTCTAGGGAAAATGCTTATAGGCCCTTAAGTTCCTTTTGAGTGAAGAAGCAGAATGAGATAAGGAGCAGAAGAGAGGGACAATGATCACCACTACCCCTTAAAGGGTGACCCAATTTTTTATTCTTTAAAGAAGAAAAATATTGGAAATCCCAAACAGCTTTCTACATATTCAGGTGAGGTAGATTTTTCCAGCAATTGCCATCTGATCATTCTTATGGGAGACGATGAGGCCAAGGAAGGGAAGAATATTGTATCAGAAACCACAGGTATTAACTGTATGTACCCTCTAGCATTAAAAGATCTTCAAGGAACCTCCTCTCCCAATAAGTCACTCAGTAAGAGTAACCATAGTAACAGCAGCAGCTATGATTGATGAGCAGGTTAATCACGGGGTGAGGGCTGGACCAGTTGTTCTCAGTCACATCTCTCCTGGCATTGAGATCATCTATACTTTCCTCATTTATTGGTTCCCCTGTTTATTGTGCAGCTCCCTCTTAAGAATGGAAGGTTACTTCTGATTACCCAAGACCCAGCACTGTGTTGCCAGCCTAGTAAGGTCTTAACATCATCAAGGATTTATCAAGAGGATATCTCCATCCTTACAGTCTGGTTCCCAGTTTAGAGAGGAAGAGAAATCAAGGTTCATGGTGGGTGGCGAGGAAGGACATTGCAGATTTGGGCTCTATAGATGTCATTCTGTGGGAGTTGGGCACTTTGTTGTTTCAGAAGTTCCAGGCCTCCCATCTTTTACAACACCCCCTCAAGGGCCCCGCTTTCCCTGCCATGCAAACATTTCCCACTGTTGGCTCTTTAAGAGGTACATTTTTTTTTAAACTTGAAGCTGATTTCAACATTAAAGAAAAATACCTTGATTGTGAAGCATCCAGCAAATACTCTGAATATCTAAAACCCCTATATGTGGAATCTAGAAAAATGATACAGATGAACTTATCTGCAAATAAGAAATAGAGACCCAGATATAGAGAACAAACTTAGGGATATTACAGGGTTAGGGTAGAGTGGGATGAATTGAGAGACTGGGACTGACTATATATATACTACTATATATAAAATAGATAACTAACAAGAACCTCCTGTATAGCACACAGAACTATACTCAAAACTCTGTGATGACCTAAATGGGAAGGAAATCTAAAAAAGAGGGGATGTAGGTTTATGTATAGCTGATTCACTTTGTTGTACAGCAGAAACACAACACTGTAAAGCAACTATACTTCAATAAAAATTTTTTTAAAAATAATACAATAAAATAAAGCCTCTAAGTGGGGTCTGGAGGGCCCTCCACTGTGATAGGATAATTTTGTGGGGGAGTATCCTAAAAGGCTTCTGTAGGGGGGGTTATGTGGTCAGGACTCATTCATTGCTGGTTTCCCCAGCTGTCAGTACAGAATGCAGGAGATGGAAGTTACAAATGGCTACCAGAACATAGTCTCCTCCTTAGTCTGTGCTCCAGCCTCTTGGCTGTACTTTCTGTGTAAGGAATATAGACACCGTTCTCCAGCTATGACCACGGAAAAAGCAATGGGAACTCCCTCCATCAGAGGCTTCTGAGTTTTTTTATCTAATAATTTATAACCTTCATCAATTATTTTTCACACAAAATGATGGCAAGCATACTTAGTTCTCAGTTTACTGAACAGACCATATCAGCTAAATATCTCAATTCTGATATGAGTGAGTGAAAAATAATACAAAAATTGCAAATATACTGGGTAAGTGCTTCCAAATTATATTTCAAATAAACAGGACTTAGGCTGGAAAGGTTGGGTAATTCTGCATATGTAAACTCCAGAGTGAAGATACTACAGCATTTAGTTAACCAAAATTGGAAATATTAAAGTAATGAGCCCTAGGAAACACAGACTGCAGAGTTGTTTCCAATTCAGGATCTGTCTAGACTAAAACGCTGGGCTGGAGGAAGCACAAGCTGGAATCAAGATTGCCGGGGGAAATATCAATAACCTCAGATATGCAGATAACACCATCCTTATGGCAGAAAGTGAAGAAGAACTAAAGAGCCTCTTGATGAAAGTGAAAGAGGAGAGTGAAAAAGTTGGCTTAAAGCTCAACATTCAGAAAACTAAGATCACGGCATGCGGTCCCATCACTTCACGGCAGATAGAGGGGGAAACAGTGGCTGGCTTTATTTTTCTGGGCCCCAAAATCACCACAGATGGTGACTAAAGCCATGAAATTAAAAGATGCTTACTCCTTGGAACGGAAGTTATGAGCAATCTAGGCAGCATATTAAAAAGCAGAGACATTACTTTGTCAGCAAAGGTCTGTCTAGTCAAGGCTATGGTTTTTCCAGTGGTCATGTATGGATGTGACAGTTGGACTATAAAGAAAGCTGAGCGCCAAAGAATTGATGCTTTTGAACTGTGGTGTTGGAGAAGACTCTTGAGAGTCCCTTGGACTGAAAGGAGATCCAACCAGTCCATCCTAAAGGAGATCAGTCCTGGGTGTTCATTGGAAGGACTGATGTTGAAGCTGAAACTCCAATACTTTGGCCACCTGATGTGAAGAACTGACTCGTTTGAAAAGACCTTGATGCTGGGAAAGATTGAGAGCAGGAGGAGAAGGGGACGACAGAGGATGAGATGGTTGGATGGCATCACTGACTCGATAGACATGGGTTTGGGTGGACTCCGGGAGTTGGTGATGGACAGGGAGGCCTGGTTGCTGTGGTCGCAGAGTCGGACACCACTGAGCGACTGAACTGATACTGATACTGATTAACTAAAAATGCAAATTTTAACCTAAACATATAACTTTAGGTAAAAAGGGAATCTACAAACACTGAAAAACTAGGGAGAGCAAACACCTAAAAGCCACCCTGAGTTAGTAATCAGGCTGGCGTCAAGGCCAAGGTTAGTGCATTAGCCAGCCTTACCCAGAAGCTGTGTGCAGGCCCGTACTTTAACACAGTGTGTTTGGAGGGGAGAGGTTTAACCTGAGTCAATCCAGAGCATACAAAACTGAATCTGAGCCCTTGGGGCAAGGATCGTGTGTTTCCCATTAGGGGTAGGGCCAGAGACATTATCAGTGCTGACAAAAGGTGGGTGAGGTAATGCCAGCCCAGGGCGCCTTGAGGGCGGGCCGCCCCATCCCCACCCCTGCCTCCCATCTGTCCTGGGAGGTGCTCAGATTAGCCAAGGTCCTGGCCACGGGCTTGTGACTCCATTTCTGGAGACTTCTCAAACAGTGAGGACCTTCACGAACAGCTCTGCAGTCTGCCTTGGTGAGGGTGTCTGGGAGGGCCTGGTGTCCCTCACTAGGGGTTTATCGTGTGCTCTTAGGGGCTGTTATCAGTGGCACAGGAAGTCCCTCAGTGTCCTCTGCAGACTCCACCAGCACAGGCAAGGGGTCAAAACCAGAGTGGAGGGAGAGGGTGGTGAGAAAGCAATTTCCCCCTTACACAGACACAGTCTCTCCTGGTGTGTCCTTGGTTATTTCCTAGGTCCCCAAAACAAAACCCAAACTCTTGAGCATGTGGTCCAATATTACAAATTTCTGTATGTTTATCATGTATTGAGAATGGTATTATACATTTAATCATGTGATCTTCCTCAGTCTAGCGCCCAGCCCATGCTCCCTCACTGTGTCCCTGGCTGAGAGGTAAACTGCTGTCCTGAGCAACCACACAAGCCGTCAATTCAACCAGTGTCCACAGGCAGTGCAGGCAAATCGTCCAGGGAGCTGCTCTGGTGGGGGAGGGTGACACGAGACCCCACATTTCTAAACAGCTCCTCAGGGATGCTGGCCCTGTGAAAAGGCCCTTTGCCTCAGAGTTGTGCCCCAGCGTCAGGAATTCATTTGGCAACTCTCCCTTCTTCTTGCCCCAGCAGATGCCTCATCCTCCTTCCAGAGGCAGTTAATACAAAGATAGATTAGTCTTTTTATTTTTTTAAAGGGAACATCTTGCCTTGGGAAGCACAGTCTTTCCCTTGAAACTCAAAAGATTCTGAAGACACGCCACTTTTACAATTAAGAATAATTCTACTACTTTATTTCCCTTTTACCTCCTAAAAAAGTAGGCAGGAGGGCGATTCCACGTAGATTCTTTGAAAACATTAACACAGGGTTCAACTTCAAACTTTGTTTTAGCCTAAACATCTCAGTCTCCATAAGTATCTAAAACTTTGTCAAATAACAGATTTCTAAGATTGGAAAGCAAAACAAATCCCTCCCCCTCAACAAACATCTAAAAAGAAATGGAGATTTTGTGTTTCTGCCTCAGGGATGAGGAATACCAGTGCCCTCTCATTGTTCAATTAATGTGACAAAACAAACAATTATCAAGAAATTTTGGCAGGGTTCTCAGCAAGGTACAAGTTCAGACAATGGCTGAAGGCATTTGTTTTAGGTACAGAAATGGAGCTGCTCTAACTTGAATGAGGGTTAAGAAGCTATCAGCTATGCACAGATTTTAAAGGAGCTGGAAATTCTGCAGGAGCAAAACTGCATACGTTTAACAAAAATGTAGTACATGTTTAACATCTGGAAAGTAAAGCAAGTTTGTTGAAGAAATATTTTAAGCAAGCAAAAAAGATATATACTACCTGTGATCCACCACCTAGAGAACACTACTGCTTACAAAGCAAACTGCAATCAAGAGTCTTAGTTGGACAAAGCCGGGCATCCTGATACACTGGGCCTTCCCTGGTAACTTAGTGGTTAAGAATCCAACTGCCAAAGCAGGAGATGTGGGCTCACTCTCTGGGCAGGAAGCTCCCCTGGAGAAGAAAATGGCAACCCACTCTAGTATTCTTGCCTGGAGAATTCCATGGACAGAGGAGCCGGGCAGGCTACAGTCCAGGGGGTCGAAAAGAGTTGGATATGACTGAGTAACTTGCACACACACATCTGATGGTCTGGGGAGAGGAACCAAAATCACCTTCAGAGAGAATGACTGGTGAGCCAGACTTGACAAAAAAAAAAAAAGGAAAAGGAGAAGTGTTTCCTGAAATAACCAAAGCGGCACCTGGACCCAGCCCTTCACCGCAAGATCATGTGGCAAAACTGAAAGAACGCTGTCTCCAGAGGTCACTGACTCTGCTATGGAAATCCCCACCCCAGTCTCCGGATGAGGAGAAGGTGTTTCCTCTGCTGGAGGTCAGCGGCAGTCCTGGCCACGGCAGGGGCTGGAGAGAAGCAGCACTAGGTCTAACATGGCCGATACAGGGGCCTGTGGAGAGCAGCAATGACATATTGTCAAGAGGGGCAGTAAAGGGAGTTCTACAACCCTGACTCTTGAGTTCACATCCAGACTCTGTCAAAAACTGTGGGGACTGTGAGCAAATTACTCCCTGTCTCTGTAAAAGAAGGTGGAGCACTGAAGAACTGATGCTTTTGAACAGTGATGCCGGAGAAGACTCCTGACAGTCCCTTGGATTGCAAGGAGATCAAACCAGTCAATCCTAAAGGAAATCAACCCTGAACATTCATTGGAAGGACTGAAGCTGAAGCTCCAATACTTTGGCCACCTGATGCGAAGAGCTGACTCATTGGAAAAGACTCTGATGCTGGGAAAGACTGAAGACAAAAAGAGAAGAGGGTGGCAGAGAATGAGATGGTTGGATGGCATCATTAACTCAACCGATATGAATTTGAGCAAACTCTGGGAGATGGTGAAGGACAGGGAAGCCTGGCGTGCTGCAGTCCACGGGGTCGCAAAGAGTCGGACACGACTTAGCGAATAAAGACAACAAATGCCTCTGTAAAGGGGGATGTGATAACAGAAATTTTTGAATAAAGATGAACTCAGTGATGTATATCACCAAGCTGCTTTCCAGAAAGGGTACACTAAATTCTACTTCCAGCAGCAGTGTATGAAAAACGACCCTCACTAAAGCCATGCCAATATTAAAAATATATTTCTATTTGATAACTAATAACAATTGAAAGGGCTATCATTTCATTTGCATTACTGTATTAGTTGGGAAATAACTGCTACAAAACTGCTACTATGTTTCCACTGCATTACTTTAGTAATTTGTTGGGATGACTATTTTGTTCTATGTTTAACCAACTTCATTATTCTCTTTTAGCCAGTTAGCTTAGCATATTTTAAAATATTATCTATTTTTCTACTGGTTTTCTTAGTGTCTGTTTTTGTAATTTCCTGAACTCTTCAGAGTTTATATTAATTCTATATATCACAAGCAAGGCACTTTTTTTTTGCTTTTCATGTCTGTTAAATTGTCTTGTGATATCACACAAACCAGTATGGAGATGTATCAGTGAGTTTCTGTGTAATTTCTTTCAATACTTCTATTTGTGGGCATTCTTCCCTTAAAGATGAGTTAAACATCTACCTATGAGTTCTTCTAGTTTACTATTTTAAGGTTTTCACTTTTTAAATATTTACTTTATAGTTTTGAGATAAAATGTGAGGTGAGGCTCTACGTTCTAAGGAAATCATAAAACCCATGGTACAATGGAGTTATGTTGAAATGGGAAAATTGCTAAGAAATTACATCCACAGGATCCAAACAGGATTTACCTGGGACCTACTCTCAGTAATTAGCTCATTGAAAAACTGTACTTGACAATAAATAGGATTAATCAGAACATGCCAGGGACACTCAGTCCTCCTCCTTCCCCAGCCCTGTGCTTCCTCAGTGTGGTCTGGATTGCTGGGAGCTGAAGGAAAAGGCTGAGGGATAAAAGCAGAGAGCAGTACAATGAGATGGGTGGGTTGGGGATGATCCATCAGGCCCTTCTGGTCCCAGAACTCAAAGGATGAAAGATGCTACCTTCATTACAAGTAGAAAATAAGGAACCATGAGGAGCCTGTTAGGAGTTTAAAACCGATTCCTCCTTTGCCTCCTTCTCAAAAGGCAAAAGATCATGGAACTAGCTGCTGCTGCTGCTAAGTTGCTTCAGTCGTGTCCGACTCTGTGCAACCCCATAGACAGCAGCCCACCAAGCTCCCTCGTCCCTGGGATTCTCCAGGCAAGAACACTGGAGTGGGTTGCCATTTCCTTCTCCAATGCATGAAAGTGAAAAGTGAAAGTGAAGTCGCTCAGTCGTGTCTGACTCTAAGCGACCCCATGGGCTGCAGCCTACCAGGCTCCTCAGCCCATGGGATTTTCCAGGCAAGAGTACTGGAGTGGGTTGCCATTGCCTTCTCCACGGAACTAGCTATTAACTAGCGATTTTTCTTATACAAAGTTATTGGTACAGAGATCAAAACAATGTAGCAGCACAAAATGACACTGAGGACAACACTCAGCCGCCTCTTAGCTGCCGCACAGAGAGCAGTACTATTGCCAGGAGCACACTACGTGGGGAGTGGTCACCTCTCCCCAGGCTGCCCTCCACCCAGGCCTCCAACCCCACATCCAGAGCCGGAGACTACAATTTTACTAAATACCTGTTTGTTGAATAATCATAGTTTTTGCCTTTGTGATAATCATAATAAAGGGATTTACCAGATATAAAAAAGAGATTTTGATGTCTCCTGGTCTGTGGCCCCCTTCTCCAAAAAACCACCTCAAATATCCTCTCATACAGGGAAGCATATGGACTAGTCTTTTTGAAGAAGTCATTCATTCATTCAACAACTGTCACTGCAAATTGACAGGCTACTCCTGATAAAGGGAGAAGAAAGCCATGGTGCAGTCAGAAAGGTTTGGGTTCCAGACTTCAGCTCCCCCACTTACCAGCTGGGGAATCTGCATACACTACAAAATTTCTGAACCTGGGCGCCTCCTCTCTAAAACAGGCTTAAACCCACACAAGTGGAGGTTGCTGGGAGGACTGCTGAGGAGGTGGGAGAAGCACCC
>SJXQ01002916.1:361323-483925 GCA_006408695.1 Aepyceros melampus
AAATTTCTCAAAATCCAGCAGATAATTTAAATGCTCATTTCCTCCCAGGTAGCTAGTCTGCTAGAAATAGACCAACCACAGCTCAACAACTAAACAATTACACATCATTAGGTTCGGAAAGACGAGTCCGCAGATGAATCCCGGCTTTTAACATTCACAGGCGTCTGGCAAAGTGCGCTGCTTTTAGAGGTGGGTCACGGCTGGGAGGTGGCTGCTGGCGCCCTGCACAGGCTTCTCTGTCGGGAAGCCGCTGTGAATGGACACGAACAGGGCTTAATGGACCTTCTGTCTTAAAGCAGCCTCAATAAACCCCTGAACTGAGGACTACCTTCGAGCCAAATCTGACGGAGGAGCACACACTATCTGAAGACTGGTTTCTTATCAGTATGTTTCATAGACACTCGTCCAACCCTCACCTGACCCGCTTGAGCTTGCCGAGAGAAGCGCACTCCCCTGGAGTTTACCGAAAGCCCGTGGGGGCGGGGCTCCTCCCTCTGTGTCTTCCCTCCACTTCTGATACTGGGCTGGCCAGCAGCCCTGAGCTGTCTTGCTTATTATCTCCTGGCACATCAAGCCCAGTTCTGACCACAGTGAGACTCAAAGAAGGTGGAAGGGATAGTCCTTTTATATGAATAAAAAAAAATTTTTTTTAAACCACTACATTTTCATATGATGCTACTTCCATGTCTTATTTTAGGTAACTTTATGCCAATCCAAGTGGTGTTTATTTATTTTCTAAACGAGGAAAATGAGACTGCTTCAGGTTGGCGTTGACTCTAGCCACAAGGGGTCCAGAGATGTCTGGTGACAGGACTTGACACATCTTTCAACTTCCCTCTATCACCAGATCCTCCCAAGGGGTCCAGCCCACTGGCTGCTCATCCACGTGCCCCTGCTCAACTTCCTTAATTTCATCCTAGGTTTTTGTCCAACCCGGGATCTAAGTGTCCAGTGTTGCCCCATCTGCAGCCCCATTCCCCGACCCCGCAAGCTCTTCTCTCACCAACTTTAACCCTCCACAGATTTCATCTATCACTCATCCCAGCCCAACCATCCCTCAAGGACACCCCTCAATTTTCCTCCAACAAGTGCATCCTTAAGACAGAAGTCGGAAACCTCTGCCACTGGCCTCATCCCATCTTTAGCTGCCACCCTAAGTGTCCCATCTTTGTGCTTCCTGTCCTCCCCAGCCGGTCCTTACCACCATCTCTCATAGGCTCCCACAGGGGTCTGGCTCATCTCTCTGCCTCTGACCTCAAGCCCATCTTGCACATCACTACCCAATTCCACTTGAAGCAAGTCACTTAGCCTCACTAAACTTTCAGTTTCCCCACCAGTAGTAGGGGGCATGGATAAGACCATCGTAAAGGGTTGTTATGAGGTTGCGAGACATTAGAGGTTGTCAGGCACCTGGTGTCAAACTCAAATGTCTCTGCCTTACAGTCCGGCAGCAATCCCTTCACACCTTGTGAAAAACCATCCATGGCTCCCTATGGCTTGTAGAGGAATGAGTTCTGCATTCAAGGTGTCTTCTTCCATCTGCCCCAAACCACTGTTTTTAAATCTTACCTTTCAAACGAGTCCTTTTCCCCTCAAATGTCTTGGCCAATACCTGCTCTATCTTAGATAGAGGCCAAAGGTTTGAGATTTGGAATCAGACTGTCTTAGGTTCAAATTTCCATTCTAAACACTTATGAGCTTCCTTGGGCAAATTACTGAAGTGCTCCAGGTCTTAGGTTTTTGGGTTTTTAAAAATATTTACTCATCTGTTTATTTACTTGGATGCTCCAGGTCTTGGTGGCGTCACATTCAATCTTCAGTCTTCGTTGCGTATACAGGACCTTCAGCAGTAGCATGAGGGACCTTTAGTTGGTGCATGTGAACTCTTCGTTGTGGCACATGGGATCCAGTTTCCTGACCAGGGATAGAACCTGGGCCCCCTACACCGGGAGCACGGAGCCTCAGCCACTGGACCACCAGGGAAGTCCCTTGGCCTAGTTTGTTCACAGGAAAGAAGCTGCTCTGAGGATTACCTGGGATAACAAAGGTGATGCCTCAGTCAAACGCCTGGAGTGCAGGGAGCACTCAGTAAGCACTGACTACTCTTCTTCTGAGTCCTATCCAGCCTCTTGCTCTGCAATCTGAATATGTGTTAAATACTTTGACCTACAACACCTCCCTCTCTGCACAGCTAAACCTGTCCTGCAAGGCTCAACCCACATGTCACCTTCTCCATGAGGGGTTTATCTGAAACCCACCCACCTAATCTCCTTCCCCTTCTAAAAACCTACAGCAAGTGGCCTTACTCTTGGGCCCTTCACGATGAAAGCTCCTGAGTGTCTGCCCCACTGTAAGATGCCTTGGACTTGGCTGACGACATTTATGGACAGGCCCCATGCCTGATTCATCTTTGTGTTCGCCACACAGTCCTGCATAGGGCAGAACGTTGGTAAATATTTGTTGAGTAAAAGAACAAATTTTTGGAGGAAAGGCAAGAGAGAGTTCCAAGCTTTGAAGACTAAGGACCCAGCACCATGGTGTAACTGAGCAACAAGACAGAGATGAATTTGTCCTGGGACACACCAGAGAAGTAAAGAAAGTTTTATTCCAAAAGAGCACTGAAGCCAAACTACGCAAAGTAAAATGAAGTCAGCCTCCTCCTGTCTACTGCAAGTGAAGCCTGGCTGCCCCTACCAGAGCCAAGAGTGGCAGCCATTTTAAACAAGTAAGTCACACTGCCTCTGGGCACAAACAGCCCTCCAGGCTTCAGTCCTGAGGGGAGGGACTTATATATCCTGTGCTTGAAAAACTAGATCTTGGATCCCAAGAGGCTATTCTAAACTTCTACCAGGATGTCTGCTTAGCAGTTCACTTCTTAAAAGCCTGTGCTGGTGACAAGTACAGCTGCATTCTTAATCACTTACACCCCACAACCAACTAAAGATAGCTTGAGGAGGTCTGCCATATGCCAAATTCTTCTTTTAAATAAGAACACAAGAACCGTTCATGCAAGAAAAATTCAGTCATGGCCGTAAGAAAAGGGAAAGACTTGGCTTTTCTTTGTTTTGAATGAAATACTGACAGAGAAAAAATTTGATATAGAAACAGATGCTCACTATATCCTGACCCTCCATTCGCCAGACTTATGTGATCTACACGGCCTGGCCTATGAGACCCTCACCCCAACAGGGATGGAAACTCTGAAGATGACCCAGGCCGGCCAGAAGTCAGCCAACAGCAACACCAAGGGTGTTTGTTCAAGAGGGTAGCCACCCTCTTGAACAAATAAGATATATTAACTTTTCTTCTTGGCAACTGGCATAGGTGGTTTAGGACATCTTTCTTTTCCTTTTTATCCAAACCCTACCAATCTATCAAGGCAAAATTGAATCCCCTTCTCTTCTGTGAAGCTTCTCTCAAGTGCCTAAAACCAAGGTAAAACTCTGACATAGAGGGGTGGGATGGGATGGGAGCTGGGAAGGAGGTTCAAAAGGGAGGGGACATATGTATGCCTAGGCTGATTCATGTTAACATTTGGCAGAAACCAACACAAAACTGTAAAGCAATTATCCTTCAGTTAAAAATAAATAAAATTTTTAAAAAAGAGATAAATCTCCCCTTTCTCCCATCAAATTTCTACAATGCTTTTGGCATTTTTTTGACCCTTTGTTCACAATAAAAGGTGATATAATTATGTTTAATTCAGACTCTGCCCTTTCTAACCAGATTGCCAGCTTCTTGAAGATGGAAGTCTTAGCTAGACTTCTTCAGACATGTCACTTCCTCCAAAGCATGTGACAGGGTTATCTGCAGCCTCACAGAGGATATATAGGTGCAAACTCTTTTCCAGTGAAACCACTGATGCACAACCCTTTGCCATCAATTTTAGTGATTATCCATTGACTTTCTCAGGCTTAGCTCTCTTACATCACCTTCCACAATTTCACTCCTCACTCCTCCTTAAATAGTATATGACATTTTAATTAAATCAAGATTTGGTGGTACAGTGGTATAATTACTGGCTTCAGTGGTGGCTCAGATGGTAAAGAATCTGCCTGTGAAGCAGGAGATCTGGGTTTCATCTGTGGATCAGGAAGATCCCCTGAGAAGGAAATGGCAAACTCCAGTATTCTTGCCTGGAGAAATCCTTGGACAGAGGAGCCTGGGAGTCCCCAAGCCACAGGGGTAACAGAGTCAGACAGGACCGAGCGACTAACACTTTTACTTTGGTATGATTATATAAATATTTACAGTGGACCTTGTAAAATGTAATGGTCATGTTTTCTTTCTTATAAACTTTGTTTTATTCCTACATTAAAAACAGGCCTTCTTTTAAAACAGTTGCTTACTTTTCAGTGTATCGATTACTATTTTATCTACACCCTGGGCCAGAGCTGAAAAATGTGCTCTCAAGAGGATCAAAAGCATTTCTGCTCAACGTGCCACCCCTTCTGGGACCATCCATCCTGCACCACGCCCTCTGGACTGGCTGCATGGCTGCAGCTTCTTTCCTCTATTTCTGTTCTGTGCTGGATTTCTGGATTGCGTGGTGTTCTCCTTTTTTCTCCCAAGCCCTGACGGAATGGTCTTTCACTCCCAGTTTTTGGTTCAGGACTGCACTGGAACCCTAGCCTTTAGAATTCTGTAGCAGAAACTGCCGTCTATCCCACCCCCAGCTTTGCACCACCCACCCAGCAGGCAGTCTGGTTCCAGCTATCTCTGCGAAGCCAGCATTCACACCCTGGCATTTCATCTGGCAAGATTTGGTTGCTATCTCTCTGGGAGGTTTCTGGGTTCATACTGTTTTCATTCCTCACTGTCATTTTATTAGGGTTTTGGGAAGAAGCAGATATATAAATACATACACTTGTTCAGTTTACTATGTTTAACGAGAAGCAAGGACTGAATGTTTACAAACAGAATTACAAGGTCAGTCACCATGTATTATACCACTTTTTCTTTTCCCTTCTAGCATCAAGTACAAACACTCATAAGTAGTGGGAGCTCAAGAAGTATTTGCCAGTAATGGTGAGTCAATAATTTAATTAAATCAGTGCTGACATTTAGACCCCTCATTGATTATAAATGGTAAAGCAATCAGGATATTAAAACATAAATATCCATTCATTTTCTTTGGTAATTCTAAAGGTACATGTAGCAACTTGACCACTAGGAGTACCTCACCTTCCAACATGGTAAAAAGATTTCTTTACAACAAAGCAAAAAATCTTTAAGAATAATATGTTTATTTTGTTATTTGGGGGCTTTCCTGGCAGCCCAGCTGGTAAAGAATCCGCCTGCAATGCCGGAGACCCCAGTTCGATTCCTGGGTTGGGAAGATCCACTGGAGAAGGGATAGGCTACCCACGCCAGTATTCTTGGGCTTCCCTGGTGGTTCAGCTGGTAAAGAATCTGCCTGCAATGCGGGAAACCCGGGTTTGATCCCTGGGTTCGGTTTGATCCCCAGGCAGGTGGGGGAGCATTCCGGCACCTAAGGAGATGAAGCCTTAGTAATAAACACAGTAATTCCCATCAGAGTTCACTATGCAATCACAGCATCTTAAGACAAAGTAGATGTTAAGTGTACATCTATATGACTGCCTGGATTAGAGCAATGTAATTCCACAAAGCGGCTGCATCTGAAATTATTAAGATCAACAGGCAAGGTATATATACTCAAAAAAATCATAATTAAGGTTTTTACATTGCAAGACGGCAGAAAGTTTGTGCCAGTATTAACCAAAAAAGGGTTAGATGCTGATGAGCACATTTGGTCAAACTGAGAAACAGAAATGATTCTACCATGTTTGGGGCATTTTATACCTCTGGCAAAGAATTTATTGGCACAATCCTTACTTTTAACCAACACTGAACCAATTAGCATTTGATTTACATCCAAAATCCCAAATACATCCCCAAAGCCAAATATAAAGCATCAGACTTCACTTAAGGTCCACAGTGAATCCTGAAACGTCCAAGTTTCAAAAAGCAGCTATACTTGGCAGTACTGTTTGTCATGTACAAACCAAACAATGGCCCTCCTAAGGAAACAACTATTTCCAGAAAGGATAAAGTATAGGAGGGGGCTTCCCTGGTAGCTTAAAGAATCTGCCTGCAATGCAGGAGACCCAGGTTCCATCCCTGGGTCAGGAAGATCCCCGGGAGAAGGGAATACTCACTCCAGTATTCTTGCCTAGACATTTTCATGGATAGAGGAGCCTGGCTACTCAAAATTTGGTCTAAAGAGCAGCCTGCAGCAGTATCAAGAAAACAACATATCATTGACTGGAGACATTATATATGTCTTTTGCTAGTAGAACATTATTGTATATGTCTTTTGCTACAGGAACATTATTGATCGGAGATGTATCAATATGATGTGACAGTGATAAAATTAACATCACTGTGCAAAGCTGTTAGAGCTTAAAACTGATCAAGGGTTTATTATACAACTTATGATTGTTATCATTCACATTTTGCGCCATTAGATTTTTGTTCCAACCTTGTATATATTATAAATCCAAGTATAATACTGTAAAATTTTCAAAAGTGACACATTATGAAATTTCTCATTTCTACATGAGCCCTCCTTTCTCCTTTCTCCATGGACAAAGATCCACCTTGTCCGCTATCAGGTAAAATAAAAGAACATATTCTAAAGGAAGTAATACCCACAGGACTTAAAAAAAAAAAGCTGCCAGAAAGCACAATCTGCTCTTCCAGGGGAAAGCACACAGTATACTTATAATAGGTATTCTGCTCCCTGCACAGAGGTGCCTGCTATACTGCCTATCACTACACCGCTTTAGGAAGATATACACAACGTTTCAAATAAATACATTACATGCAAAAAAAGTTGTTGATATTCAAACAGGGGTGCTTCAATATTCACTTACAAAACAAATCACTGGCCCTAGGCATTAGTTTCTGCAAAATCCCCAGTCAACATCAGAAATACAGGCTTGCAGCCTGCTGAATTGGAACTTGTAGCTCAACAAGACCCTCCCACCAGGTGACTCACACCCACCTCAAGCCCTGGTCTAAAAGGCCTGGACCTCAAGGCACTTGCTCGCACTATGCTGGTCAGAACAGTAATTAGGTGAATATGATATTTAAACACTTTATTCCAGAAGCAGCAGCATTGTCAGTTTGAAAAAAAAAAAAGGTATATTCATGCTAATTATATTCTCCTTTAAGAGTTCTAAGGATTGTGTGTAGGCAGGCAACCATGTAAGATAAAGTTAAAAGCTGTAATCACATATACTCACAAAGTTAACCACATATATTAAATATATTAATGAATTACAGGGGAACTAAGTAAGCACAAGTATATACAACATATCTTTAACCTAACCAAGTTGGTTTAAAAGTTTGTCTCTTATTGGACAGCTGAACAGTCTCAGTAAAGACAGTTTTCTTGGGGATTTTTCTCAAGGAGCACATATAATTTAACATTACATGCTCATTCCTACTGGATCTCATTCATTCATTTGGCAGATCTTGCTTAACCAGGCACTAAATGCAGCAACAAACAAAACAGGCAAACTGCCCGCTGCCTTCCTGGAACTAAACCCTAGGGTACACAGATAGAGTGGACCTGGGGTCTCTGGAGTTGGACAGTCAACAACCCCCTCCAACACACACACAAGTCTGGGACACAAGATCTAGGAGAAGCCACTGAGCAGCAAAGAGTACAAGTGTACGTCTCCGAAACTGGGCATTCAGTTCAGTTGCTTAGTCGTGTCTGACTCTGCGATCCCAAAAATCGCAGCACGCCAGGCCTCCGTGTCCATCACCATCACCCGGAGTTCACTCAAACCCATGTCCATCGAGTCGGTGATGCCATTCAGCCATCTCATCCTCTGTCGTCCCCTTCTCCTCCTGCCCCCAATCCCTCCCAGCATCAAAGTCTTTTCCAATGAGTCAGCTCTTCGCATAAGGTGGCCAAAATATTGGAGTTTCGCTTCAGCATTGGTTTCTTGCAGATGCAGGCATGGTAGTCATCCCACATACAGGTCCCCAACTTGGACATCAGCCTTTTCCTTCTGCCAAACAAATCTCTCCTTCCCTCCCCAACAACTGGCCTGGAAACCTTTCTTGGTTTCATTCCCCACTTCCCTCCCATCTTTGGTGCAGTATTTACACAATGTTATAAATATGATTAGAAACGATGAGGATGACAATGGCAGCTTGCTGACGTTTACCACGCATTTTCTTCTTTGCCAGGTGTTCTATTGATATTTAACTGTACCTCCATCAGCCCACTTTCCAGAAGAGAAAATTAAGGCTCAGAATTTATGTAACTGCTCTAGGTCACCTGACTAACAAATGGCCCAATCAGGACTCAAACTGCCTTCTTATAGCACATCTCAGTTCGGTGGAGCAAAGTACAGAATTGACATAAAAATATTGATAGATAAAGCTGTTTCTCAGGGAGTTACTGAAATATCCTTCTCATCTTTCCTTTTATCACTAAAATAGCAGTTAACAAGGGCCAGTGCTGTAAATTCCCATTTTCCTTCTTGCTTAGTTCTTTTATTCTGACTTGAAAGTATTTCGAGCTAAAATGTTAAAAAATGATTCTTTTTTTTCCTTCATCATGAACTCGTTACAAATGCAAAGTAACTGTGAATGATTGTCCAAAGGAGCAGGATGAAAACTCCCCCACCCAATTAAGTCCAATACACACACCTGAACTTAATGGGCCTTCAACACCCCCAGAAGATTAATCAGCACCCGTTGGGCTCTGCTGAACACAAAGGCGATTTTGTGGGAGGAATGCTGCGAGCAATCCTCTTTTCTGTGATTACACCTCGTTTTATAACAATGTTCAGACATTTGGTTTGAGCAAGTATAGTAATTACATTTCTCACTTTGAACTAATTTAAGCAGCTACATCTGAGCTCCTCCACAAGTCCTCACACTCATTGGCCCTCCTCCTCCTACCCGGATCCCTCCTGTCTGAGAAGACCTCTTTGCCCAGGACTGTCCTCACTTTCCTGCAGGGGCTTTTTGCGCTTCAAAACTAATTCTGCAAGCTGACCCCTACAATGGGCAGCAACTCCCCAAATACACACACACCCTTTCTTCCTGGCACTCATTTGGATGATCTCCGTGGGGACAGAAAGCCACCAAGCCGCCCAGACTTCCCTGCTATCCCACTGTGTCACCTGGGCTCCACTTCCTAGGAGCCTTAGTGTCCCCATCTGTGAAACGGTACTTCTGGCCTAGATGTTGTTGATGGACACTCTTTGGAGCTCCTGATGCAACCCCAAGGATGGAAGAGCAACAGCCCAGAGGTGGACGCCAGCCCTTCAGAGCCCAGGCAAAACGCCCAGAGCCACAAACACCATCCCAGAGGCAGTAAATCCCTCAGCTTGCGCCCCACAGAGAAAACATGAGAAAGTAGGCTTCCTAATCCTGCTCACCCAAAGCTCCACCCACACACTTTGCAGTCCTTCAACCTCCTTAGAATTCACTCTCCACGGCGGTCAAGAATAATTAATCAACATGTTCAAAATGCAGAAAGCAACACCAGTGTCCACTCCCTCCTCCTCCCCTAAATCAAAGAGCCTAGTTTTGCAAAGTGGAACCCACATTTTTATCTGTGCACCCATTCTTGTCTCAAAGATGTCAAGGAGCTTTTAGAGAGGCAGTGACGATGGGACCGGTTAAGTGGTCGTGGAAACCAAGTTACTACACCCTCTATGCACCACACCTGAAATGTCCCGACTTTTTAATCTCTGGGGAGGGTCGTTTCTATTGAGGTCAGGGGCAGGTGGCAACACAGACTTCAGGGTGTGTTTTTTTATTTCCCTTTCCTTCTGCTGGACAAACCAGCCCTCCGGGCTGCAGGTGTGACAGGTCAGAAAGAGTTAACATCAAGTTCGCCTTTGCTGGGAGCAAACCTGTTCCACCAGAATGGCCAGATAAAAGGAGCCGCCACTTCCCTAGAGATAAGATCAGCCATTCTGCACTCAGACCCGAGTGAGGCAGGGCCCGCCACGCTCAAGCGGGCTTCTGCTCCAAGTCACTGGACACTGCCTGGGGCAATGGAAAGTTGAATATCTTTCTCAAGTGGGGCAGTCAGCAACTTAATTCATGGCTAACTGTCCCACAACGCAGTCTCAGACCTCACAGCTAATGCTAACAATGAAAAACTCCCAAATCACAATGACTTCTTAACAACAAATGGCTCCCCCTCAGTGTCTGTGCCAGCACACTTGAGTCTGTGTGGTCGGGAGGTGGGCAATTAACATCTATGCCTGAACTCAAGGGAAACATCCTATGCAGTGAAAACCCATCAAATGACAATCTTTAGAGACATTTAAATTCTCCTTATCAAGTAAAGATTCAGCGAGAGGGGGTTTTATTGACCCTGAAGCTGTTTGGCCCCAGCTGCAGGAGAAAAGCTACTAAAATCAAAGAGGTGGGTGCATGGCACACAAAGCTTCTCTCTGATCCAGGTTGAGCAAAGGGATGCTGCTTATTTCAAGTAATTTTATGCTGAATCTTTTAAAAAAAAAAAAAAAGATTTTTTGGCCGTGCAGCGTGGCATGTGGGATCTTAGTTCTCTGACCAGGGATTGAACTCGTGCCTGCTGTGCTGGAAGCATAGTCTTAAGCATGGGACCACCAGGGAAGTCTCCATGCTGAGTCCTGCTGTTCACAAGATTGTCACACACACCTGAATGCACGTGCTCTGCAAATCTAGATGTTGGTGTCTGTTTTGCTTAAATCAAAAGATCAACTTGAATTTGGATCCTGCTGTCCTTTTACCTGTGAAGACACTCTATCAGCTCAAGCTTCACCTGGGGAGCACAGGTAACTCCCCAGAACTCCAGTTCCAGAACAAGTCTCCCTTTGGCTCTTGGCAGTGTCTTAAAATACTACTACTAACACAAAACGGTGTGACGCCCCGGTCATAATTTTACTCTCCAGAACGAACAATAAAAATATCAAAAGCTGGGCGAGGAAACAGAGGACTAAAAGGGCAGGAGAAAAAAAAAAATGTTATCAGAACGTTATGCATAGCCCACGTGTGGAGGGTAACTCCCCAGCATGCCATCACCCCAGGCCAGGCCTCTGTTCCTCCCCTTTCCTACTTCTTTCTCAGAGTCCCTTAGGGTAACTTGCACCATCACAAATCCTTGGCAAAGTCTAGACTCTTGGTAGTCAATAAACCAAATGGGTGAGGGGCACTGGATCCCCCACACGCACTCACTTGGCTTCAACAGGATTTACCGGTCTCTCTTTTCAGCTCGAGAGAGTTCCTCACAAATCTAGTCTCTTGGGGCCCTTCTCCTGTCTCGCTGGGGCTGTTTATCAGACGGGCATGATCTGTCCCTTCTGTTTACACCTTTGCGTACGTGCTCAGTCGCTTGAATCGTGTCTGACTCTTTGCGACCCTATGGACTGCAACCCTGCCACATTCGTCTGTCCACGGGATTCTCCAGACAAGAATACTGGAGTGGGTTGCCATGTCCTCCTCCAGGGGATTTTTTCCTGACCCAGGGGTCGAACCCATATCTCTTATGTCTCCTGCATTGGCAGGTAGGGTTCTTTACCACTAGTGCCACTGAGGAAGCCCATAAAAGGTATGTGTGCACGTGTGCTGAGTCGCTTCAGTCGTGTCTGACTCTTTGCGCCCCTATGACTGAGCCAGCCAGGCTCTTCTATCCAAAGGATTCTCCAGGCAAGAATATGGGAGTGGGTTGCCATGACCTCCTCCAGGGGATCTTCCCGACCCAGAGACTGAACCTGAATCTCCACCATTGGCAGGCAGACTGTTTACCACTGAACCACCAGGAAGCGAACTGGTGGTAGAGTTGCAGGAAATTGCTCAGCCAGCCCCCAAGTCCCCTTCCAAGGCTTTTGTGTACAAAATCCCAGTCTCCAGTCCCAGGAATCTGTCAGGTTTTCTGAAGTCTCCCTTCAGCCTAGAAATATTGCCCCGATGCTGGCTTTCATCATAACCCTCATCCTTTAATCCATACCCTACGGAACAGCAGGAGACTCAAGTTTAATCCCTGGGTCGGGAAGATCCCCTGGGAAGGAAGTGGCGAGCCACTTTAGGATGCTTGCCTGGGAAATCCCACGGACAGAGGAGCCTGGTGGGCTACAGTCCATGGAGTCACAAGAATCACACACGACTGAGTGACTAAACCACCACCACGCAATTAACAGTGAAGATCTCAAAATCACAGATGCCAATTACAGAGCATCTCTTCGCAGACTCGTACTTTTAGGAACATACATCATCTGACGTAATACTTACAACAGCCTAGGAAAGTAGATATTATAGTTTCTGTTTTACTTGAGGTTTTGAATGGTTCAGGTGATTTACCCCTGGTCACATGGCTAATAAGTAACAGAGAGGAGGTGACATCAGGCCTGCCTTAGTCTAGAAGGGTGCTGATACAAGAAGGCCCCTGGGGCTACTGAACACCTGAAATACAGCTGGTCCAAACGATATGCTCTACAAGTGTAAAATATACACTGCCTTTCAAAGGTGTTTTACCCAAAATGCAAAATATCTCAATAACAATTTTTATTATTGATTACATACACATTGAAACAACTACTTAGGTTGGGTTAAATAAATAAAATATATTAAAAATTAATCTCACCTATTTATTTTTTAAAACACACTGCTCCCAGACCATTTAATGTCACTTACACAGTTCCTGTGGTATTTGCATTGGACAGCACTTGTCTAAATCCTCCAGTCTTTACTAAGAAGTCCTACTGCCTCCCTGCTTTCCTACAGTAATGCAGCTCTTTAGTAATTTACATGCTGTACACTATTTTAAAAAGAACAGAGACTCTGCAGTGGTCCAGTGGCTAAGAGTCTGTGCTCCCAATGCAGAGGGCCTGAGTACAATCCTTGGTTAGGAAACTAGATCCCGCATGCTGCAACTAAGAGTTCGAATACTGCAACTAAAGGTTCCACTTGCAACTAAGACCTGGCGCAAATATATAAACAAAAATATTAAAAAAAATAAATCTACCTCAACAGTCTTACCTCTAGTAATAAAAACTTTGTTTCCTGATGAAGACTTCAAGAATACTTTTAATGCAAAGAAAAAAAAAGTATAAATTAACATACAGATGTCAAAGAATCTGGAAGCAGCCTAGATAGGACTGTCCCTCGTCCCTGCAGTGCCAGGATCTCCAACGTGGTCTTGGCATTTGGTCAAACCTCCTTCTCAGGCAGTCTCCCTTTTAAAATTTAACTTAATTTTCAACTTTTTAATTTTGTATTGGGGTAGAGCCGATTAAATAAACAATGTTGTGATAGTTTCAGGTGAACAGCAAAGGGGCTCAGCCACACATATACATACATCTATCTGTTCTCGCCCAACCTCCCCTCTCATCCAGTGCTCGGGCAGTCTCCCTTTTATCGTTATTTGGACTCACCATCTTGGTTCTTGACCTCAATAGATGAAAATGGTTCTCAAATCATATCAAAAGGGGATCTAGCTTTTTCTCATCCTAAGGATGAGAATTTCATAGATGAGAAGGTAGGGAAAAGATGTCAGGCACTGGATCTATGGTAAAAATCAGAAGGAGCTATGGCCCATACCTTTCCCTGGGGGAGTGGGTCTCAGGGCAGTACACCTGGCTGGCTGGCATCTGGATGGGGTCCAGAGGCTGCCTGCTCTGGCTGCCTTCACTGTGGAACGCCTATCCGCTGAAGTTCCTGACCTACTGCAACTGCTAACCTGAAGTGTTCGTTCTCTCAGGGTTTTCCATTTTTATGTTATAACCATCAACATCAGCTGTAGCAGATAGCCTTTTTTTCAACTGCTTGCGCTCTATGTACCAGGCACTGTGCTGAGCACGCAACCCAGGTTATCTCACTTAATCCTCCAGCAAGTCTCTGAGGAATGACTCAGCTCTGGGCCCAGGCAAGACTCACCCAACAGTAGGCTCTACAAGCCAGCCACACGGAGGGAGACTGAGTCTCCCTGCCCTCCTTCCCCAGCATTTCAAGGGTACCCCAGTGGCATGCAAGCCACCCAACAGCAGGCTCTACAAGCCACAAGGAGGGAGACTGAGTCTCCCTGCCCTCCTTCCCCAGCATTTCTAGGGTACCCCATGGCACACAAGCCACCCAACAGCAGGCTCTACAAGCCACACAGAGGGAGTCTGAGTCTCCCTGTCCTCCTTCCCCAGCATTCCTAGGGTACCCCAGTGGCATGCAAGCCACCCAACAGCAGGCTCTACAAGCCACATGGAGGGAGACTGGGTCTCCCTGCCCTCCTTTCCCAGCATTCCTAGGGTACCCCAGCAGCGTGCAAGCAGGTAGGCTGATTTGGTCAGTTGCCAAAGTGCTGACACGGCATCATTTAATCGTTACTTTAATTATGTGCTTTCAAACAGCACTCTCACATGACGACCTGTCAAATGGCACTTTACCTGTGCACTGGACCGGGCCACACAGGCATAAGCTAAGCCAAGTTAACTGGCCTGAAGGAACGTGTAAAACTAAATTACAACAGGGGACAAAAGTTAGGGATGGAGTGTCGGCCTAAACAGCTCACTTCCTTGTCTTAATTGGCTTCCATCTTGGTGTTAATTGACTTTGGAGTTAAGAGCCTTTCATACAAATCGAGGGAAGCTAACCTTTGGAGCGCTGGTGACTTGTTGAGTAAATATGTCTTTATGGACTTCATAAAATGCAGATTGTATAAACACACACTCAGGAACTATTAAAAGCACTGGGTGGCTGGAGTAAGGCACAAAGTTGGCCTTTAAGGTTCCTGAGTACTCCGTAGTTGGATGTTTTCAGAAAACGAACATCCAGGATGTAATTACAATTTAGGGAATAGATCTCAAACTCTGGCTTGCAGGCAGAGGATTCACTTGGGGAGCTTTTCAAAAATACAGATTCTCCGGGCCACATGCCCAGAGAGGCTGCTCCAGGAGGTCTGGGTGGCCTGCTGACATCTGTATTCTAACAAGCTCTCCAGACTACCGACTCTGAGTAGATGGCCCGGGACCAGCTTTGAAAAACTACGATTTCAGTGCAGTTCACTCACCTTCTCACCTGTTCTTCCTCATTCCCACTAAAGAATACCAGCTGGGGAACACAGAAGACCAGAGTCCTTCATTAGGAGTGGAGGGATCTTCTGAAGCAGGAGGGAACGTCCTTTCTCCCCCTGCAGAGCAATAATTGACCCCAGCAAGTTCTCGGGCTGGCACCAGGAAAGCCTTCTTTATGCCTCTGAATGGGGCAGAGATCAGCTCCCCCAGAGCAGCTGAAACCCACCCATAAAGTCAAGGGTGCACGTTCAGCACAGGCAGCCACATTTTCCACACATACAGCCCAATCTCTCTACACTGACCACAGCCCCCGTGTCAGGGAGATGTCAACATTCACAGCATCCACGAGCCTGAGGCAGCTGGAGAAACACTTCCAGTTCTGGACCCCTGTTTTATAAGACACACGACTGGACGTGAACACTGATAAAGAGACTGGGACGGTGTCTGGGCAGCAGAAGCTCTCCTCATGTATCAGCAGGGAGATCAGAACAGCAGAGAGTCAGCTGTCGTAGCCATAGAGGACAGTAGTTCCATAGACGGGCTGCTGACGATCAGGGCCACATACCCGTGCCACCTGGCACCAGGGCCCCTTATCTTGGAAGTATCTGGGCAGAGGGAGAAGGGCCATCTGGGGCAGCAGAACAGCACCTACTTACCAGCCCTGCACTTACTAGATCTTCACAGACCCTGCGTTACCATCCCCGGGGTGGGGTGGGGGTTGAGGGTGGAGTGCTCTCACATGAGCAAATATGCCCTCAATCACGAGTAACGTTTCCCCAAAGCTTATCAAAGTCGTTCATGACAGCATTTGCTTTTTTCCTACTCAACATGGAGAGTGCCAAATTAAGTGTCAAACGTGGTGACTTGAGTATTCCCAAGGCCAGAAAGTGTCAAATCTACAAACAGTTCATAAAGGACTATAGATTTCCAACAACCGAAGTGAGGAACTGCAGGTAAAATAGAATTGGTATTTTTATTGCAAAATTCACCAAAGTTATAGAAGTTGCTAATATTCCCACTCAAGGCGTATGCCATTTCAGAACCTCTAAGGACCCAGTTTCCACCAATGGGCTACAAGCAAAACGACTTAAGAGGAAAACAGCAAGTCTTACATAAACAAGAGCCTAACATGTTCAAAGGGCAAGTTGTTTTTCTCATGGGCATGGCCTCAGCACACATTCGTTCTCCTGCGTTTGTTTAAATTAAGTGATTATGAATTTCACCTGCCAGGTATTGACTCCTCTCGTTTCCAAACAGAGGAAAGGCAGAAGGGCTGACACGCCTCTTTGGTTCTTTACACTTCTTTTGTGCTGTTGTCCCATATGGTTGTCACCACTGAGGCTCTGGACTTGAAGCACTCGCCCATGGATGCTTCCCTGGTCACTACTGTGCCAGCCTCCCCTTGATCCTGATCCCCTGCCTGGGAAGGGCTCATCACCCACAGTACTAGCACCCAAGGCCAGCTCTGCTGTGAGCTCTCCTGCAAGGCTGTCTGGACCTTGAAAGCTTTCTGGGAGGTTCCAACCCTTTCTCAAGACTCATAGTTTAGGAAGAAATACACTCACTTCAAGAACCTTTAGGCGATACACAAACTTTAGCACCATAGGCCTCGTCTCAAAGTCTATCTTGCCTCCAACTTCTTGAGAGGAGCTTTTTTTTACAGTAGGGGGAGGCAGAAGAGGGGAGCCTAGGGGGCTAGGCACAGATTGATAGGAGCTGGAAACCTACAGGTAAGGATGTGAAATTGATTTGATGTCTGAGCCCCCCGGCCCATGCAGTTGTGCTCAGACAGCCATTTTTTCCAGAAAGAAGTCTTTGAGATTTCTTATGAAGTCATTAGTTGACTTGGTCCCATTAAAAAGAAAAACAAACCTGTTTTAGTGGTAGCAAAATATGCACAACATAAAATTTACCATTGGACCCATTTTTAAGTGACATTAAGTGACATCAGTGACATTAAGTACATACATTCACACTGTTGTGCAAGACTCTATCTCATTTCTAAAAGCACCCTTCACATTTTCTCCTGAGCTATTAAAACACTTTTTCAGCCTCTCCCACATTTGCATCCAGTGCCACAGTTCCAGATAACAAGCTACAATCTTAATACCTGCATCAGTTTTGTTAACGACATGTTTTAAGTCAGTGTATTTTTCAGTTCTAGGTAAAGCATATGATTCTCTATCTGTTTTCCTTTAAATTCAAACAGATGCTGGTCTCATAAAAACAAAAGGTTTGTCAAAAATCAAATTCAATAACTATTCTTGTTTCCTATAAAATAACTGGCCCCATTCTACCCGCCCTGCCAAAAGACAAAATAAAAAAACACTCCTGTATTTACTACTTAATTAAAATAGCTAAATTCATATTCTAAAGGCATCTGTATTACATCACTAAGGAAAACTTCTGAAAAATATTATTAGGGCTTTTAAAGTTTCAGTCAAACTTTTTAAAAAGTTAATAAAAAACAGTCGTAATTTTTGGACAGCTGTAGGTGATTTTTTGGTGTGCTTTAGAGTGTTCTTCGTTTAAAAAAAAGGCCTCATGAATCAACAATTAGAATTTATTTTGCATTGTCTCTTATGGTTTCACTTTACATGTAATATCAATTTGGTATTTTCCTCCCCAAGAGATGATTTACTAACATGAATGAGATGGAATCATGAAGAAAGAGTGGGAAGGAAAACAGCAACAGTCCCCTCCCCTGATAAGGATGTGTGTGACTTGAATTCCCTTCTGTATGACAGATGACTCAGGTAAATGACTCAGGGGCAGTGATACAGGAACTTTTTTTAGCTACACTGACATTTAACATTATATTAGTTTCAGGTGTACAACATGATTTGCTATTTGTATATACCTAAAAAATGATCACCACAATAAAGTCTGGTGGAGAAGGCAATGGCACCCTACTCCAGTACTCTTGCCTGGAAAATCCCAGGGACGGAGGAGCCTGCTAGGCTCCAGTCCACGAGGTTGCTAACAGTCAGATACGACTGAGCGACTTCTCTTTCACTTTTCACTTTCATGCACTAGAGAAGGAAATGGCAACCCACTCCAGTGTTCTTGCCTGGAGAATCTCAGGGATGGGGGAGCCTGGTGGGCTGCCGTCTATGGGGTAACACAGAGTTGGACCGACTGAAGTGACTTAGCAGCAGCAACACCCATCATCCAGGGGGATCTTTCAAAAGAGGAAGGCTTGGGTGGTGCCATCTTGATTGGTCATAGCCCTCTAGGTTTGGTGGGTGTTCCCCTCTTCCAAACCTTGATTAGTCTAAGACGCAGTATAATCTAGATTTTTTGGAATACTGACACAGGGTGTGAGGGTGAAATTCTAATTCAGTTGGTCTAGGGAGAGGAAAGGTGAAAGTGGAAAGACAGACAGATGTTGTGTCCTACAAAGCGTGCCAAACCTGGATATGTTTCTCCTGCGGCCTCTTGTTAAAACTGATAAACTGCCCTTGTTAGGACGGTCTGGGGGAGGAGTTCTGGTTCAGGCTACAGGCATGGGTGGACTGGACCACAGTGGTCTATTCTCCTGGTCACTGTTGCACTGCTCCATGTGGAACAAGAGGATTGTGGAAGGAGGGATCTGTGGGCAAATTATTTATAAGCAAACCGCTCTGATGGTTTGGATGATCCAAAAGCACTGGGACATGGAACCTGAAACCTCACAAAGCAATCTTTGGTCTCACAAGGGATCCTTTACTCTATGAATAAGAAGGATGCCCAGCTGATGGAGACTAAAGGGGGAGGGTGTAGAATACCAACAGAAGGAATTTTTTTTTTAAGTACGTTATCCATCTGACACAAGCACTATGAATCTTGTTATCCAAGAGGAGCCCTGACTGAGAACTACAGTTCTAAAGCAGGACTGGGAAACGAATCATCTCATCATGGCAAGGAGGCACGTGGTTCCCAGCATGTGTGCTGACTGTGGGCTCTTGGGGAGAGTGTGTCTTGGTTTGGAGATTTTTATTCTTCCTCAAGCCTAGGTTTCTACACGGTCATAACACTTAGTAGCTATCTCATTCGGTAAAGAGGATAATCCCAATTTTATCAGTTAACCTGTGGGGCAGCAGCTTTACAAAAATTAAAATAAACATGCTACCATTAAAAATACTCATTATATGACTAGCCTGTCAACTCTTCCCTCCTCTCTTTGCTGTAACAGGCACCTGTTGATTTAGAAATGTTCGGAGTTCTCACCCTAGTGCGCCAAAACTGGCACCCTTCCCATGCTGGTATCCACCAGCCCCCCACCCCCACCCCTGAGACCTGCATATCAAATATTACTTCCTGCTGTCTATGACCACATCGCCTTGGCAGTTAACCTCAAAGCAAACACACGAGGAGGAGACAAGTCCCTGGAGCTTGGGAGGAAGGACAAGCGTCAGCAAAGTTTCAGACATTTTTGCTAGTGCCCAGGTGCAAAAACCTTGGTCATGTGTATTTCAACGTCTCATCAAAGGCCTCATCTCTTCTTCCCCAGGATGGAGAGGTGAATGAAACACTCCTTTGCCTCCACTCCCTACCCTCCTGTTCTTGAAACACACATATGGGACCCCCTACCACCCAAAGGTGAACCACACAGGAACAGTGTCTGGCAGCTCACCTATTTTCCATGTGTTCAGGGGCTGACCGAGGCTGGCACTCTGTTCAATGTTGATGATTCCTTGGCAACACGGGCTACATTTATTTAAACTGAACAAGTTTCCATCATCTTTTTCTGGTGTCCAGAGAGTTCAATGTTTCAGGGTAACAAATGTCATGAATGTCTGACACAACACCCAAAACAGGCCTGGAGCCAAGGGCAGATGACATCTGCTTGCCTACATATTCCAAGGAATCAACTAGTTGTGTGACCCTGGGTGCATCCCTCAACCTCTCTGGATTGCAGGAAGGGAGCTGGCATTTCCCTAAGCTGCTCTCCAGCTCTACAATTTTATGGTCAAGTTGCAACCATTTTACTTTACTGAGAAAGGGCAATGTAGTCTCCACTTCACAAAGGCAATTTCAACTGAGCAGTGCTGTGTTCTTGCAGGAGGAACAATACTAAAAAAAAAAAAAAAAAAAAAGTTTAAATTTTAACTATACTAAAAAAAAATAGTAGAAATACAAGAAGTAGTAAAAACAACAAAAACAAAAAGAAAAACCCAAAACCTCACTTGGTTTCTTAGTAGCCTGAAAGTTTGATCTACAAAGTAGGTTGGTTAACTTTGGTTTAAATTTCACAGCTTCCCTATCTTCCAATAAACATAACAACCTCTTCGAAACAAAGATTCCTAGAGCAGTGCCTGCTGTAGTTCATTACAGCCAGAAGGAAAGCCCTGCCCAGATCCGGTGGGGTAACAGCTCTTAGAGGCCTCTCTGACTCAGCCTAGCCCGTAGCCTCCAACTAATTGGAATTTACCGACAGTAAATCACTTTATCATTTCTTTGATTCAGAACTTTAAACAGCCCCATTCCACCTAAAGAACGAAAGCTTACAGATGGATTTTGATAGCCTGGCATGCAATAAACCTAAAATTTGGCCTCATCTACCTGGACCAGCTCTTTCTCTGAGTTCCCCCAGCATATACCCAGGGGTGAGATTTCTGTGGAAGAAACCTTTGGACGCCAGATGCCTAACTCTCCAACCTGCCTGATCTGCCCCACCTGCCCCCTCCTCCACTATCACCACCACCATCCTTACCTGAGTCCGCTAAAACTCAAGACTCACCTGGATGAAAGTGAACTCCTTGCTTGGCTAGTGTAGCAAGAGGTACTTTAACTTCTTTGCATTTACCTCTCATTTTTAAAAAGAATATTATACTTCTAAAAGTTTTCTTAAAACAGGAACTCTGGGGCTTCCCGGGTGGCTCAGTGGTAAAGAATCCACTGAATGCGCCAGTTCCTGAGCCTGTGCTCTAGAGCCCAGGAGCTGCAACCGCTGAGCCCCTGCGCCCTGGAGCCTACGTTCCACAAGAGAAGCCACCACAAGAACCCCATGCAGCACAACTAGAGAGTAGCCCCCGACTGCCACAACTAGAGAAGAGCAACAACGAAGACCCAGCACAGCCAAAAATAAAAAAAATAAGATTAGTGTTTTTAAAAAAAGAACTCTCCTTACAGTACTGGAACAATAATAGTATTATTACTATACTATTCAATCCCTTTAGAGACGAGAAAGCCAAGTCTGGAGAGACCCACTGACATTTTGGGCACATTGGTGGCAGAGAAGTGAAGGGGACCAAAGTTTCCCAACTCCCAGAACTTGCTGCACAAGGCAAACTGCTCCCCATCTGCTCTGCTACTTGGTATCCCTTCAAAAGCTTCTCTTGTTGGGTGTATCCTTTTTTCCCACAAGAGAGAGTTGTGTTCTGCACAATGCAGGTGTTCGATAAATGCAAGAAGAGAAGGGGGGAAAGCTGGAAGACAGAAGACAAGCTCCCCCAGGCCCTCCTCCTTATGAGAAGACCCAACTTTGTACCAAGTCTCTGTGGGGGAAGGTCCTGACTCATTTTCAACTACCCCCACCTACCTCCAACTAACGCCCTCTGCTTTCCTTCAGACCTTCCACCCAAGCCTGCATCTGCCCAGAGTACAAACACACCCTCTGCATATGCATCCCACGTGAATATCCATGGAATTCTTCAGGCCAGAATACTGGAGTGGGTAGTCTTTTTCTTCTCCAGGGGATCTTCCCAACCCAGGGATCGGACCCAAGTCTCCTGCTTGGCAGGCAGATTCTTTACCACTGAGCCACCTGGGAAGCCTCATGAACGACCACACTCCTGTCCTTACATACAGAATGAGGGTCACAGCAATGATTCCCAATTAAGTGTAAGTATGCAAAGGCAGAAAAATTCAGGGACCAGCCCTCTTTCCCCAGAGATTACAGCCGTATTTTTTAATAACTGTGAGTTGAGAAAAATATGACAAACATCCACCATGAATTCAGTAGTATTTTATTGAGGTTATATTTTATTATTTTATAAACGCAACAGCATACATTGAAAGAGTAATACATGTATGTGGGTGATGTTATATACATATTTGCTTCACAAACAACACTTGAAGTGCTTAGGGGTCCCCAGCCACTTGGGCAACTGCTGGGTAGAGGCATTGGTTCAAGACTTCAGAGGTGGTTACCTAAATGCTGGGTGTGCATGTTAGTCACTCAGTCATGTCCAACTCTTTGCATCCCATGGGCTGTAGACTGCCAGGCTCCTCTGTCCATGGGATTCTCCAGGCAAGAATCCTGTAGTGGGTTGCCACTCCCTTCTCCAGGGGATCTTCCTGACCCAGGGATTGAACCCAGATCTCCTGCACAGCAGGCAGATTATTTACCATCTGAGCCACCAGGGAAGCCCCCAAATGCTGGGGAAGGACCTTAAGTCTCTTATCACCTTCCTCTGAAATATACCAATGGGCCAATGAGATACTACCAGAGAGGGTCCACAGTCAGCTCACTTCAGATTTCTCATTCCATCTACCTGCTTGTTGTGTTTACTACTATTACTGGCGGTGGTATTTCCAGCACTTCTTTTTTGGGGGAGAAGGGTCTTACTCTAGTCCTCCAGTCTATTCTTGGCTTTCCTGGCAATGCTGCCTCAGGTAGAAAGCCACTTTCAGTTTCTCCCCAGGAATTATCTCTGAAGAGTAAGCGCTGACAAGTGATGGATAATTTGCATTTTAACCCTATTCAAATTTGGGTAAATGGTTTAATATGCATGCTAATATTCTATCATTATTCCAATTAAGGAAACTATTATGTTAAAGTGTTTAATCAGGAGAATTAGGGAGAACTCCAGACACCTAAAATTAACCTCTAATAGTCTTGACATTCATTTTATTTAAGTGCAATTTGCTAAGCTATAAGCAACTCGCTGCCTAAGACTTCTGTTTAGGCACGTGGGGATTCCTGATAAGACCTAAGAGCAATTCATTTCCTAACTAGATTGCTGTCTAAAAGAATAAACTAAAAGGGCTGCAATTTAAATACAATCAAGTCCCCAAGCAGTCACATTCCAGAAGACTTAAACATCATCATCTTGATCCCCAGGAACAACAATGCTATTCGCATCAGAAACAACACAACCACTTCCTCTTTCTCTGACCTTCTCGGTTTAATTACTTCCTGTGATTTCTTCTAGGGCTGAGTGTGCTTGCTCCCGGGGCGGCTGGCTTTCCATAGGAGACTGATACGTCTGGAAGGTGCAGAATGCCAGCTGACAGACATTATACACAAAGTGCTGGGACTTCCTATTTCTCTTTCAGTGATGGATTTCTTAGGCTGTCTGGCATTCACCAAGAACTTTTTTTTTTAAGTGATAAGAAAAGAAAAAACCCTTCCAGCACCTTACCATCTAAAGATCAAGCTACACCTCAAAGCTGAAAGTCCTGCCAACAATGGGTAAAGGCAGGCCCTTGATAATATCTCTCTGCGTGGAAACACCACTTCTTGACCAATGAGCTTCTTCAGCAAGTTTCAAACGCCAAGTATGTGAGGCTGCCTCTGAAGACACAAACCTGGCAGCTGGGAGCTCACCGTCATCACAAAGACAGGCTCTTGCTACTCAACAGGGGTCCTTGAAACTGCACCAGCAGCATCGGGAAGTTGGTTAAAAATGCAGCATCTCAGGCCTTCCTGAACCAGAATCCTCATTTTATAAGATTCCCATGCACATTCAGGTTTAACCCTCTTCTCAAAATAGCTAGGCTAAAACCAGGTATTAATGAAGAGCAAGCTTCGTTAACTATCTTGCTCACACACACTCCATCAAGGGCAAGGTGGCTGGTTGTCTTTTCAAAAGCGGTCTCTGTAGAACTGCTCTTTGTATCAGTACAGAAAATGCCATTTCTGTGGGCACTGGTTCTCTGCTCCACAGAGCTGAATAGGAGAGCGAGGAAGAAATGTCACCTCACTGTCCTGAGGCATTTACGGGATTCTGTGCATGCATGCTAAGTCACTTCAGCTGTGACCAACTCTGTGCAACCCTGTGGACTGTAGCCCATCAGGCTCCTCTGTCCAGGGAGCTTTCCAGGCAAGAATACTAGAGTGAGTTGCCATTTCCTACTCCAGGGGATCTTCTGGACCCATAGATCGAACCTGGGTCTCCTGTACTACAGGTGGATTCTTTACCGTTTGAGCCACTAAGGAAGCCCTTTACAGAGTTCTAATTTCATTTGCTCAGTGGTAATATAAGTCAAACTGTACACGCAACAGATTCTTTGCAAAAACTGAGGCTCTATGCAGTTGTTCATAAATAGTTGTTCTATAGACACGAGATGTGAAGTCAAAGGACCTGGGTAAAAATAACAAATCCTGCTCTGTGACCTCAGACAAGATATTTAACCTGGCTGAATCTTTTCTTCGCCTGCAGCTGTGGGCATTGTTGATTCACGGACGTAATCCATCCACATGTGAGTGCATGAGTGTATGTGTATGAACACACAACACACACTCACCCTAAAAATGACCAAGAACTTGTTAGGGGATTTGGGAAGGGTGTGGAGCGCCTCTAAAGCTTTGGACAAGGAGGTCCTTGTACCCCAAATCTGGAAATCCCAATGCCTGCAGCTTGAGGGGTAACTCCGCAGAGGATGAAGAGGGGAAACACCTCTGGCTAGCCCATCATCCAGATAACTCTGGCATCACGCCCTTAAGGCACAAGAAGTGCCTAGCACCCTAGAATGTAAGCTCCCCGAGGGCAGAGGCTCCCTCTGAGCCACAGCTGGGGTCCTGTCTGGCAGGAAGGTGGCTGGAACACTGTGAAGTAAGTGAAGGGCACTCTGCAGCTAGTCACTCCCTCTCCTCCAGTTTCACCCTAACTACGATTTATTTTATCCAATAAATAATTTATACATGGCTTTTCAATTGGTGGCCAAGTATTTTCTAAAGTGAAGTTCCTTAGATTCAGAGAATACCACATTTCCAGTGGACACCTGTCACCTGATATCCACTACATTTCCTTGGTATAAAAGAACAGAACTGGTTCACAAACAGCAAACTCCTAATCTGAAATCTGTGCATGCGTACTCAGTCATGTATGACTCTGTTGCGACCCCACGGCTCCTCTGTTCATGGAATTTTCCAGGCAAGAATAGTGGAGTGGGTTGCCCTTCCTCCTCCAGAGGATCTTCCCAACCCAGGGATCGAACCTGAGTCTCCTGTGTATCCAGCATTGGCAGGCAGATTCTTTACCACTGCGCCACCTGGGAAGCCTGAAACTTGTTGACCCATAGTCTAACGCGAAGACAAGCATTAGCCTTCAGGGACAGAAGTAGCATTAGGCCAGGGCACACCATCCAGGCACAGCAGACCTGTTTCAGAATTTTGAGCCTGAGAAAAATCCCAGATTTTGATTTAACCTATTAAACAAAGCAGAGACATTTAATTACTGTTTGAGACTGTATTTACACTTATTCAGCTTTAAACGTTCTACAAAAATGAGTAAACTTATTAGGACGTAGATGATTAAATCTCTGGCCGAGCCTCCACTTATTCCCTGGATGGAAATATAAACACAAACACCAACCTGGCACACAAATAGACGAAACAAGCCACAAGCCAGCTTACTCCAAGAGAACTCTAGCCCCATCCATGCCCCCCACAAGCCTACTGGCTCTTTGTTTTAGAAAGAATTTGAACACTGTTGATAATATGAGTTCTAGACCAGACAGGGGTGGCAAGAGAGCAAAGGATGCTACTACATAGGTAAGTAAACTGACAGTAAGCATCAGAAGAGGAAAATGAGTGAAAATGAGAGGAAAGAAGTAGAGAATGACCCCAAAGCCCACATTTCCTCCATCACCATAATGGCACCCTGCCCCTCTTAGTAGTTTTTAAGAACAAACAACTTCAAGTCTTTCTGGATGTACATACAATATGAATAATCGTTTAATTTTTTATATAAGGTAAAACTCTTTTTCAATGAATGAACATTTAATCGATCAATGAATGTTTGCAGAAAGCCTACTATGGGCTTAGCACTCTGCCTGAAGATGGTGTACAGGTCAATAAGCTATTATTCCCACACCTGGAAGGGCAGATGGGCCAAGCTTCTGGGTGCATTCTCAGGGTGGGATGCAAATACAAAATAGTGTTTATCTGAAAAATCAATACTGGAGGCCAGAGCCAAATCAATGAGAAAAAGAAGAGGAATAAACAGTGAAAATGAAAGACAAGGATGAACCAGGAAAGACAATTTTAACAACTCAGCCTGATAATTAAGTTTTAAGCACTTATGAATGGACCACAGGAAATAAATCTAAAAACGGAACCGCAATTTGAAAAATCGTTATTTCTACAAAGAGGAGGAGCCAAACCCATACATTTCGAAGGTGCTCATATTGTTTTATCTCTTCAATCACAACTGCTAAATGCCAGGGTGAAGTAAAGATTTGTTTCTTCACCTGTATGCTCTTGTGTGCGCTTAGCTGCTCAGTCGTGTCCAACTCTGCGACCCTGTGGATTATAGCCTGCCAGACTTTTCTGTTCATGGGATTCTCTGGGCAAGAATACGGAGTGGGGGTAGCCATTCCTTTCTCCAAGGAATCTTCACAACCCAGGGATCAAACACAGGTTTCCTGCATTGCTGGTGGGTTCTTTATTGTCTGTATGCTCTTGGGGCAATCAACATGGAAATTCTGTTTTAAAATAAACATTCAGCTGTCCTTTGAAAGTAGCATAAATAACACATGCAGGATTTGCTATCATGTGTGCAACATACCCCAAGTGAACATACTGTTGACAAAGATTACCTGAGAAATGAGTAATTACAAAATACTTGGTCCTTAATTTAGCCAAGTCCTACGCCAGTTAATATCAAGCGTTTTACTAAGATCCTGGCCTGATTTCCTTCCCCTGACAGGGACCACATCAAGCTGTGGTAACCATCTTTCATGCCTACCACGGCAGGCACACAGAAAACACAGTTTGCTTCACAGAGCATGCTGCCCACCAGTGCAAAATATTTCTTCTACTCCAGTGACTAAAAGCCCTAGACAATGCCTTAAAAAATACTGATCAAAAAGAAACATTTACAATAGTTAACGAGTTTATCAATATGGCTGAGTCTTTAAAAAAAAAAAAAAGCAGCCCAATTTACTTAAGAGAAAACAAGCCAAAACAAATAGCCAAACGCAAAAACTTCCTGCTCAGGCTCTATTATCATCTTGTTCAAGTTTCTGAGGATTTTGCTGTTAGACTGTATATTTGTGTTCCACCCCATAACACAGGAACCCTGCCAACAGTGGCGCTGATCGGCACAGCTGTCTCCAACTTCAAGTGTTAAGACTCCACGAGAACCCTGTAGCTATTGCAAATTGTTAATATTTTGATCTCGGCAGACACTATCCTGAAGAGGCAGAAAACACAGGCCCTGGCTTATTGAGTTTAGACTCTTCCACTTCCCAGTTGCCACAACAGTGACTGGAATCAAAATGGTTTTGACTTTTTCATCACAGAACACCAACAACCAGATAGTTCTGCAACCAGTTTCCACAAGACACGTCAAGGGCTACAGGCAAAACGTGGAAGTTTCTAGAAGGAGGCTTATACACACTCTAAGTTAACCAAATACAACAATTATAATTATTGCATTTGTCAGCAGGGACAAAACAACATTTTAAAAATAATCAGATTCGTTTTTTTAACTTAATAGATCTTTATTAAAAGCAACCACGATGTGCCTGATGGTATTAGGCCAACAAGTAGAAAACTAGGCAAGAGAGGTAACCCTGAATCCCAAAAGCTCCTATTTTGGGACAGATGTAGCTGTGTATAACAAACCCAACTCTAAATCGTGAGAACTCTCATACAGTGTGGAGGGAAAGTGCTATCAAGAGTCCACCACTTTTTCTTAGGGAGTGAGGGAGGGGGAAGTCCAGGAGGACCTCAGAAGAGGAATGATTCAGGGCTAGTAGTAGGGGAATGAGCAGAATTTCACATGTTGGAGAAGGAAAGAAGAACATTCTGGAATAAACAGCATGAGCGAGTGGACCATTGAGAAGAACAATTTTGATATTGATACTGATCCACTTTTTATATATGTTATTGGTTAAAGGGATCAGAAAGCAGAGGGAATCAGGTACAGCTGGAAAGGAAGTAGCATCTGTTAAAATCCCTGTGGAAACAAACTCAGCAGATGGAGGTCAGTGAACGCCCACCACCTACCAAGACTATAACCTTGCAGTAGAGGCTCTTAACTTTATACAATGACAATGTCTTTTTACACAATAACAATGTCCTGGCTTATAAGCTTGTTAAAGGTCTTTCCAAGTTTTTTGTTTTGTTTCGCTTTTAAGATTTTCTAAGGAAGAGACCAAGATTCCAATTCTTAGTCGACTCCAGGATTCTATTCTGGTAGAGTAGAAACACAGCTACTTTAAGGCTAAGGCAAAAAGAAGGGATCAATACTTGTTGCATTGTGTCTAATTTCCAAAACTCTTACTTCAATAACTAGAGTTAACATCCCAGTAATAATCAACTCTGAATTCACATTCCTTCCATTATCTTAAGGTGAAACAAGCCCAGTTTACTTAAATACACTTTAATTCAGTATGTGCTCATAGCATTTTCAGGGGAGATAAGGGATGTGAAAAAAGTTATGGCAATGACAGGATGTCACTAATTCAGAAGAATTAGGGACAGTATGACTGGCAGAAACAGTCTGAGCTTTGAAGTCAGAATGACTAAGGATAGCCACCCTCTGCCCTTCTGAGATAGCACCTTGTGGTCCTTGAAAATACAGTTCTTCCTGAGACAGCCTACTAGGGTTATTTAACCCCTCTGTGTCTTGATTTCACCCCAACCTATAAATGGAGGTAATAAAACCATATGTGCTTCCCTGGAGGCTCAGCGGTAAAAAGCCGTCTGTCAATGCAGGAGACTCGAGTTCGATCCCCAGGTTGAGAAGATCCCCTGGAGAAGGAAATGGCAACTCACTCCAGTATTCTTGCCTGGAGAATCCTGTGGACAGAGAAATCAGGCGAGCTACAGTCCATGGGGTGGCTAAAGAGTCAGACACGACTGAGCGACTAAACAGCAAACAAAACCACATACAGCATAGGATTGTTGAAAAGACTAAAGGAGTAAAGTGCTATAAAAAATATTTGCTGTCTTCATAAGTAATGTAAGCTTCCTCATCGGTTAAATGTGGTAACACCTCCTTCACATGGTTATTTGAAAGTGAGACTGTAAAAAACCTCTCAGTGTCCAGCGATGAGCCGACACCAGAAACCTGTGTTATTCCTAGTGTGTGCTGTGAGCTTTACACAGGCTAGCTCATTTGATTCCCCCAGCAACTCTACAAAATCAGTAGTTTTTATTCCCATTTTACTCACTCAGATAAAAGCAAAGTGAGATACATCAGTAACTTGTCCTGGATCAGAAGATGACCAAACGGCTAAGCTTTGAGCCATATGTTACAATGCATTTAAAGCAGGATCTTTGGCCTTTGGCTGAAATAACCAGTTAGACATTTTTCAGTCAGTTGAGACTGAGAGTAAAGACCTCAGGGAATTATTCCTAATTCTGTGAAGTGTAATCATTGTCTTGTGGTTTCACATAAGAGGATGCTCATCTTTTGAAAGTAAGCTCAAGTAATTGAATATGAGTTCTAATGTCTAATTTCTTTGAAATGGTTCAGCAAAAAATATTTAAGCTTTTAAGTTTTTTCCCAAATGGGAAACCTTTCAACATTAGGGAAAGTATGAGTGAGGGCGGAGTTATAAATCCATCCCCAGCAAGATGTGTGTTGCCGAGAAGAGCTCAGCAACAAAAGAGAAAGCTGAACAGTAGCTGAGTGGCTCTTGAGTTACTGCTCCTTGAGAAGAGTTTCTTCATTTTGTCTCCAAATTTCCAAATCATTCATAGCCATGATCCAGTGATTTAAAGACACAGATGAAACACACATGATTTAAAAAAATTTTTCCATTTCCTTTGTACAAAAGGTCACTTTCAATAATTTATTGAATTATTTTAATTATCTTTAATTTTCACTTACTGAAAAAATCTTAACATGCATTTCTGTCTGGAGAGGGACAGAAGGGTCAGGGTACTTTTCATACTGAAGCTATTGTTTAGGACCATCAGCAAGAAGAGCTTTACTAAATTTATATGCGTATATTCATTAGAGAGTAATTTTTAAATAACAGAAAAAAGAACATTAGAAGACAAAACATATATTTTTTAAAATTAAGCATGATTTTATCACTTGCAAGGTTCTGATTTATTGCTAAATGTAATATATTTAAATACCTGTATTATTTAATAAAAACCTTAAATATATGTGGGCTATCAGGAAGATCGATTTTACCTAAGACACAAATATATCTCCCTTGAGTTTCCAGTTTGATGTCACTTCCTTATAACACACCTTGCCTACTTCCAAAAGGTATCTGAGGAAGCTCAAACATAAAAACCATTAGAAGAGAAAACAGAAAATAGATTGAAATGCATAGAGAGAAGTGGTAAATAAATCTAGCAAAAACCTAAGCTAATATGGCTAACATAACCAAGCAAAAATTTTAGCTCTGAGCTTGAGACAGTGGTAGTAAATAATAAAACAGAAAACCAATCACAGCATCCTCTGTAAGTCTGAGAGAAACTTCTTCCAGGCACCAGCATTTAAAAGGAATTTTTCAGATGGCCATTACATAAGAACGATGAACAATGTCCACAAATGGCAGTTTATACAGCCCATGCAGCCCATTTTCTTACCAGGCATTTCTTGTCTCATGACAAGGTCATTGCATTAAAAGTAATTCAGAGAAGGCCATTTTTGCAGCAGGCTAAGGCGCCACAGCTTTCTGATTCTCTAACTGAAACCAGAACCTATCCTCAAATATCCATTGTCTCAACTGGGCTTCTGACAGCAGTAGGGACAGCCAGTTCCATGCCAAACTGCTCTGAAAGCCTGGAAGAGAAATATTTATTTCTTGTTGGTGATTCCACCTGAAATCTCTTTGCTTTGGATATCAGATGATAGAATACAAAGCTGACCTGCCCTAGAAAGGAAGCGGCCAGGCCAGCATCCTTGCGGAATGGAGGCAAGGAACCCCAATCTAGGGTGATGAACCAATCAATCTTCAACAAGCCCTGAGCGCGGCAACCTTCCCTTCCTGCTACTACTGCTATTTGTGTGTAGAGGGACAAACAAGCACCCATAAAAATACCTGTTTATTATTAATAGTCATGTCCAAAAGGGGGCAAGGCCCAGCATATTCCTTACCCCACCCATATTTCAGCCTTAGAAGGGCAACATTTTTCATTTTACCATTTCAAGATACAGTCTATGAAGGCCAAGCAAAGGTCTAACGTAGAAAGACCAACAGATGTGGTGGGACATGGGACATGCACACCAGGTAAGATCCTCTCAGGCTACCTATGGGACAGGTGTGCTAAGACGCGTGTCTGGCAGACTAGGGGTTACTGCAGCCAAAGCTCCCTGGGGACCCAGAGAAAGGAAATTCCCTTTCCCAAACACCAACTCTCCCGCCCAGCCCGGCGACAGCAGACGCCAAAGGACAACGGGGCACTTAAAAAAAAAAAAAAGAAAAGAAAAGTGAGTAGATGCTTACAGCACAGCATTCTATCACCTGCTGCAAGACAAGCCCTCCCCGCTGGCCAGCCTGAGTCACTTCCCCTCTCTGCATCGGGTCTCAGTGCTCGCGGGGGCAAAAGACCTCTGGCGCTGGATATCCGCAGCCCCCAAGTCGGCGCAGACACACGCTGGGCCTCCCTTTAGGCAAGTTCCCGTGGCTGCCGATCCGCTCTCTGCGCCCCAGCCGGCGCCGCCGCTACCTTGGCTAATGGCAGCTCTGAATGAAAGGAGCCGAGACAGGCTCCGGATTTATGAATGTGCAGGGGAGGAGGGGAGAGATATCATGTGACAATAAAGGAGAGCGTCTTATTCACAAAAAAAAAAAAAGTGGCTGTGGCGGGCACAGCCACTGAGCAGCAGCGGCCGCCGCGATGCGGTGACCGCTCGGACCCGAGGCCGACGATCTCAGGCACCCGGCCCTGCAGCCCAATCTCTAGTCGCACCCGCGATCGGAAACGCCTCGGGCGCCGGCAGAAGAAAGGCAAAGCCGCCTCGGCGGCCGCAGGGCCGCGAAAAGCTGCACCTCGGCCAAGGGCTGAAGGAAGACACGGGTCCCGCGAGGGGAGGTGGGTCCGCCGGAGAGCCCCTCCAGCGAAGAGCCCCGAGCTTTGTTCGCCTCGGGACCGCGGGCCGGGCACGCACTCCTGTGCACGCGCGCACACACAGATATACACAAAGATATACACAGAGACACACAAAGATATACACACAAGGGCCCCGCAGCCCGCTGCCCCGCAGGCTCCCGCCCTGCCCCGTCGCACACCCTCGGATCCGCCCCCCGAACAGCCCAGACCCCGCGGGGCGCCTGTCCCCGGCCGGCCAACGCGTGCACACACACGCATACGCGCCGCGGGGCCCCAGGGCTGCTCCAGCACGCCGGCCCGCGCGGGGACCCGGGTGCACGCAGACCCTAGCGCAACCCGCGCCCAGTCCTCCCTTAGCTCCGCAGTGTTTTTTATGAATGAAAATGTGGTATGCAAATGAGAGCGATTCAAGAAAACGACATGGCGGAGCCTGGGCCCCAGTGGGCTTCCGAAGGGACCGCGGGGTAGCAGGGGGGGGCGGGAGAGTCACAAAAGTCACCGGGTCAAAACCCACCTACCCCTGGAAGCCGGAGCGGGGGTGTCAGGTGTTCCGCTCCCGCCACCGAGGATCTCGAGAGGAAGGGTGATTTGAGTCCCCGGAGAGGGATCGGGGACCGCCCGGAGGTCACCCGCGCGCCCTTGGCCCCCGCAGCGGCCACCAGCCCGCCGACCCAACGCGCGCCCCCTCCAGCCTGCAGCATTTTTCGCCCCCTCCTCACTTCATCAACAAGGGGGGAAATCTCGCGTCCCACACCCCACAGACCAGCGAGTCGCTGCAACCCAAGCCAAGTTCACCCAAACAGCGTCCCCGCCCGCGTCTTCAGCCCCGGCCCCCACGCTGCCCTCGCGGGGCACCCTCGTTCCACCCTGCGGCCAAACTTACTCGTCCGGGTGTGTTTCTTCGGTCATTTTCCTGTTCACCTAGACGCCTGTCCCGCGGCGGGCAGCTTTGCTCCCTTCATCTTCCTGTCCGCTCATCCTACCCACCCCCACCCCCCCCTTCTTCACATCTCCGGAGATCGCCTGATTTGGTTGGGGGGAGCTGCTAGAGATGAAGGGGGCGCCGCAGAAGGCAGAAAGGGAAGCAGGGCGACGGGAGCGCGGGGTGAGGTCTGGGAGAAGGGGTGCACAGGCAAGCTTCGCGGGGAGTGAGCGCCGCAGGGCCGAGGGGCAAAAGCGGGCGGGGGCTCCGAGGGCTCGGGAGCGGGCGGAGCGGAGAGATTTGGGCAGGGGACGGCGGCTGGGGAGAGGAGGAGAAAAACAAGCGCGCGGTGGAGCGGCGGGGACTGCCGAGAGCAGGAGAAAAGGGCCGGCCGCGGGCGGGGGCTCGGCCCGGGGTTGCCCCCGGAGGGCCGGGCCAATCACGGTTCCGGGGAGCGCTCGGCGGCCAGGGGAGGTGCGCCCGGAAGGCGGTGCAGGGCGCCCCGTCCGAGCCCCATCTCTCGACTCTACCGATTTACTCCATATTGGATTCTCACCACCGCCAAAGGAGGAGGAAGTAGGGCGGAAGCGATGACGTCTTCCCAGCGGCCAGAGGTGGTGGAGTGCAAAAAGCTTCCTACTTGCGACCGAAAAAAAAAAGGAGGAAAAAAAAAAAACCAACTTTGTCCGGCCTACTGAGCATGCCCGACTTCCTTCCCTCCCTCCCCCGCCCCCCAAGTCCCTCCCGGCTTCCACTCCCTGAGGAGCCCCGGAGCGGAGTTGTTTGCGCCGCGTTTAACTCCAGATCCTGCCGCGTTAGCGCTCCGGGTTTTAAGATGCTCTAGAGGAGGGAGTAGGTGGCAGCGGGGGACTCGCACACATCTGGCCTCCGGTTGGTTCCCTCCCTCTTCCCAAACCCCTGGATTAAAAATCGGAGGGAAGAGGAGGAGGGGGAAGACGGAGCTCTAGGGGTGGCCGGAGGGTTGCTGGCCCTCGGAAGAACAACTAACCCCGCCTTGGGTAGGGAGGGTGGGAGCGGAACAGGTGCATTTGCCAAGATTCTGAATGGCAGAGGCTTTTCAGTTTCACGTGAATCTCAGGATCTCTTTTCTTGGTAGGGACTTGGGCGTTTTTAAGGAATCATTATTTGTACATTGAAAAAAAAAAAAAAATCCAACGGAAGCCAGGAGCGTTTGCATTCCAGTAGAAAGTAGAAGTCCAGAAGGACTTTCCCAGGTTAAAATGCAAACCCAAATATGTTTTTTTAAATTATTAAGTAAATCTCAGGGTTGGTGGAGGATGGTCCTTGTCCTAGGCCCTTGAATGCCAGTTTCTGGCCCAGAGGTTGCCAGCCCCATGGGCTTTGGCACAGTGAGGTGGGGACCCCTGCTCCCGCTCTATCTCCCTTTGGTTTTTAAATTATTTTCCTAACCTAGCCTGGGACCGTGCGCCAGGATAGGCCTGTACAGCACTGTCTAGGCAAAGGGCAAGCAACCTGCACAACTGTGCCAGGATCTTTACTTGGCTTGATGCTCTGCTGTTGCAGTTTTGAAATTCTTTACGGTGTTTAAACTAGGGGCTTCACATTTTAATTTGCAGGGGTACCAGAAATTCCATAGCCAGTGAATATTTCCTTCTGGGGTCTTTCTAGGGAGCAAGAGATATAGTCTCTGTTCCTTCCTGCTCTCCAAGCACTTTTATATTCTCCTGAATGTCCCAAGACACTACACAAAAAATTTTAACTTAATGGCAATCACTGAACCAATTAAGACTAAATATATGCCTCAAATGTTGCATAGGTAAAGGGTATATGTATGCATTTGGAGAGTCACAGTACTCTGAAGAAAGTTAAGAGTTTTCACCTTGAGTCAACGGAAAACTATTGGTTTACCCTAGGCTTTGTGTTTAATCTTAACCATGATCTTTGTGGACACAGATTCGGGTTGAACCCAATCAACCACTCCATGCTAAGTGCTGGTATGTGGCGGTAAAAAGGGCACTAGACAGGGGAGGAAGACCTAGGTTCTGGTTTCCTCCTAGCAGCCCCAAGACCCTGAGTGAGGCTTTTAGCAATTCTTGTTTCTTTATAAAACAAGGATACCAAGGCCACACTTGTCTTTCTCAGTCTTTGAGACCACTGAGGGTCTATGAGAAAGCACTGAACAAAGCAAGACCTCACTGGCATCTAAATTGGCCTGAGATGAAGGCATCTAAGCAGTTCTCACCTTTGCCCATTTGTTGCTTTTCTCAGCAATGTTTGAAAGAAGTCCTATTCAGTCATTCCTGAACTTCCAGGAACATGGACATTTGTCTTGTCAGAAATATCCACCCAATGGGCGTCACCCTCTACTTCAGAGTACTCAAATGACAAGGTTACAGGTGAGATGATTATTTTCTGCAGGTAAGCAAGCTGAATCTGTGTCATTACAACTCATTCATCCGTCTCCCTGCTAATAACAGTGAATGACTGGCCCAACCCAGGAGCAAAAGAAAACATTCCAAGGTCCAAGAGTCACCAAGTCCCAACTTGGATGTTCTGCTGCCAAACTCCAGCAGGTCCTTAAGTTCTCTGAGCCTCACACTATCCTGTAGTAACAAGGTAATATCCACACATAGAGTTGTTGGAGGATTAAATGGCTATAAAATGAAGGCACTGTGTTAAGCACACTGCAAATACGAGATGAACGGCAACCCTTTCTTCCCTTTAGCCAGTGGATTATCAAATGCTCTCCCTTTCACTCCTGGTCCTTTATGTTCCTCTAAAGAAAATCTTCCAATTTTTGCCTTATTCATTACGCAGAAGGAATCTTTTTGATGAAAATGTCCCAAGCAGGTCACCCCTCCCGCATCAATCGCTAACTATGACTGGCAGCTCCGAGAATAAACGGCGGTATTGAGTGAATAACTCAGATGTTTATTGATCGGAATACCAGGGTGTTATCAAAGCCTTATGGATAGTTACCAGAACTGGGGATATCACGGATTCAGGGTTTTAACGACATTGCTGAAAAGAGCTAAATACCCCCATCCCTGTCTCGCCCAGACAAACAGCAAAACAAGGGGCAGGCAAGCCAAAGGTGTCTCGTACAGTGTGTCAAAAGTAATCTCGATCTGCTCACAACTTCAGGGTAACCCAGCGGAGTCTCCCGTAGGACCCCCACCTACTCGCCTCCGAAGCCGAGTCCAGGGCGGGGGAGCACCCCCTCCCGAATCCTCCGGGCTGGCCGCCGGGAAAGCCCGGAACCCGAGCGACCCTCGGCGGGCTCGGGATGGGCATGCTCAGTAGACCCGCAGTGCTAGTTTCAATCGGAAGCCGGCCTCGGCCCCCGCCCCCTCCCGCCCCGCACGGGTGAGGGGAGAAGCGGACATCTTCTCCTCCACAGTCCGCTCTCTCTTGTCCTTCGCCCCCTTTCTGCGTCCTCCCACTTTTCGCCCGTCGGGGTCCGACTGGGCGCTGGTGTAAATCTCTCGGGAGTCGGCTGGTGATAGTGACTCTCTTCGCCCTCCCCCAGGGTTAGAGGGGGTTGCAGGGTAGGGGGTGGTTGGAGGAGGACTCCACTGTGCCCTAAGGTGGTTTGTGCCGCCCGACCGCGGCCCTCAGGAGCCCCCCAACTGCCGCAGCGTCCCCCGCTCCCGCCCCGCGAGGCGTGCGCAGCTGCGCCCCGCCTGTCCTCATCTCACCCTCATCCTGCCCCTTCGGTATTTCTCAATGACCGGCGCTCGGAGGGCACTTCCGACCGGGGAGGGAGCGGGTATCATTAGCGCCAGCTTTATCAGTTCCTTCCGGTCTGCCAGGAGCCCAGCCTTGCGCGCAGCTTGGCCGCGCCCCGGGCTCTCGGGTGCCTTTATTTTTCTGTTTAAACAAGCAGTCGTGTGTGCCGGGGTGTGCCAAACGAATGTGCAGCCCGGCTGCTCCGCCCTCCCCCGCACCAGACCCGCCGGCCGGAATGGAAACCCAAGCTCTCCCGAAAAGAAGGGGATGATGCAAACTTAGAAACTGACCCGGCGTCCGGGAACGATGCCCCTGCGGGGCGCGGCGTCCCAGTCCCGGCATGAATGGCTGGAGCCCGATTGCATAATCGGCGCGGTATAAATAGCCGACGGGCGGGCCGCTGACGAGCTCGCTGGTCCCGTTATCGTGACTACTTCAACCCCGATGCGTTCACTCCCGGGTCATTTTCCCTTTCAGCTGCAAGGCTGGGATTTTAAATAGCAGAGATGAAAGGCTCTCATTCTTGCTTCCCTGCTCCCTTGAGTTCATGTATTATGAATGAAACCTCGCTGCTTTCTGATGGCTCACTTCAGGTACGGGAGAGACTAAGTCAAGGCAGCGGTCCACCGAACCTTGTGTGTATGTGTGTATGTCCGGAGGGAGAGAAAGCAAGAAGAAATGATTGACAGGGCTGGGCAACCGTCTCATCGAGAAAACGTAACCGCTGATGGTTTGCCTCGAGTTTCAGTTTATTACTCTCCAGCCTCAATGTAAGGTCGATTATGCAAAGGGTCTTTTCGGCAGTGGCTGCTCACTCGCCTTCGGCCTCTGAGAAGTGCTGCTTCAGTCGGAGGAGCTGGTTCCCTTTCTCTGAGGCAGCAGACATCCCTGACTGTAAAAGCCCTGCGGACCCCTGAGGTCTGGAAGAAAAGCAGTGCCACGGTCAGTTTAGTCACTCTCTTGTTTCTTAGAAGCTTCTGCTATGTCCAAAGATGAAGTACAAAAACTTATTCCTCCCAACTGTATTTCACAAATACATGGTTGTTTTAAAAATGATAGTGTGCAGAGGGTTTTTTTTTTTTTTTTTTAATTCTTTCTCTTAAACCCAAGTTTCAACTTATTTTCTCAAAATAAATGACTGGTTCTTCACCAATGCGTTTCCAGTAAGTGAAAGGCAGTGGCCTGGTCATTATTTTTCAAACCAGAGGCTCATTGCTCCAACCTGGATTTAAAATGCCAGGTCCTTTGTGACACTTCGGGATTATAGGGGACCATGAACCCAGTGTCCTGCCTTCCAAGGTTTTCAGGCAGGTGAGGCAACAGTCCTAGACAGAAAACATTAGGGCAATGGCTAACGCCTCTAAAACATGAGGTAAGCAGGAGAGGAAGCAGAGGTCAGGGAAAGGAAGGCTCCCTAGAAGAAGCCGTGTCTTAGCCACATCCCGAAGGAAGGTAAGCCGGTGTAGATAGCTGACAGCCCAGTGAACCCAGAAGCCCCAAGGTGTGACAGGGTGGGGAACCAGGGTAACAGAAAGACTGAGAAGGATGTTTCTGGGAGGCAACAGAGGTCATGCTAAAGGAGGTTAGGCTATCTTGAAGTCTTGGAATCTTTTGTAGCAGGTTCACAGCTGAGCCTTGTCCAGTCCCAGCTCTTTGCAGTGGCCCCTTGGTTGCACAAACATAGAATCACTGGGCGTCCATTGTTTGGGGGTTTGGAAACTGATAGCCCCACAGTCAGATAAGGCTCCAGATAAATTCTGTTTATGCGTACCTTTTTTAAAAAAAAAAAAAAAAGTCTAACAGTTTAAAATCAGACCGTTTCACATAAAAATCAAGATTTTTGGCTCCTCTTAAAAAATACTCCAAAGATGTAGGAACTATGAGTGCCAAATTCTTGCTTGATAACAGTTGATTCTTGGTGAATGGTGGCTGGACTGTCTGTCAGGCTTCTGGCTCATGTAGGCTTTGAGTTTTTTACTCTGACAGAAAAGAATCCTTTATGACTGCATCAAGGCCCTCCTCTGAGACCCAAAGTAGGCTGAGCTTGGCAATAAGTACACAGCGTTTTACATGAGGATCTCCTGGCCTCTTGGAAGGAAAGATACCAATCTTCAATCTCCTACTCCAAGACTATTATAAATTAGGCCAAATAATAAAATGGATTAGAGTGAGCTTAGTCAGAGTCCAGTGGAAGGGAGGCAATGAGGCCTCTAAAACAACAACACTTATCCCCAGCCCAGGCTCTGTTTCTGGGGAACTCAACCCAAGATCTCTGCCAACAGGGCAGCTGAGGTTCAAGTGATCTACTGGAAAACTCCCCAAATGGAATAATGTTTGCACCCCAAACTTATGGAGCCGCATATATAAGTTACATAAGACATTTCAAGCAGTGAATGCTAGACTCAGATTAACACTTTTAATAGATTACTCCAGGCATGGAGAATGGTTTGCAGGAAGCAAAGGATGGTTAGGGAGAAATTTTCTTCTTCCATGACAGAAATAATAATTCATAACAAAACACAGTGGCATTGGCCATGGAGATGGAAAATAATTCCAAAGACACAAGTGGGATGGAAATGAGTTGGCTTTCTGACCTATTAGATATGGAGACTAATGGAAAGGTCTGGAATAACTTCCAAGTTATTGACTTGGGAAATTGGATGTATCTTAGTGTCTTTACAGAGATGGCAATGGCACCCCACTCCAGTACTCTTGCCTGGAAAATCCCATGGACAGAGGAGCCTGGAAGGCTGCAGTCCATGGGTCGCTAAGAGACACGACTGAGCGACTTCACTTTCACTTTCCACTTTCATGCATTGGAGAGGGAAATGGCAACCCACTCCAGTGTTCTTGCCTGGAGAATCCTAGGGATGGGGGAGCCTGGTGGGCTGCTGTCTATGGGGTCGCACAGAGTCGGACATGACTGAAGCAACTTAGCAGCAGCAGCAGTAGTGTCTTTAACATGATTAGGATAAAAGGAGAAGGGTTGGTCACCAACAGACAGCTGTTACCACTCAACTCTGAGACCAACTAAGTATGTCGGGGATTGAGGGATATAAAGGGAAGCTAGAATATAGGAAAGCAGAACCTCGAAATAAAAATGGAGGGACAGTTCCCTGAGGACATCATTTGAGCAACTGGAGTCAACCTTGCCTCAAACTTGAGGATGATCTGGACTTTTTAGATCAAGTTGGGCTTCTGTCACTTCCAAAATAATTCTAACTACCAAAATAGAAAGCCATATTTAGGAGAGTGAAAAAGATTGAGAGGAACTAAGGAATGGAACATAAGGGAATTTTAGAATGTATGTTTGCAATTTAACATAGGGACATCTGGGGTCAGTGCCAGGGAGTTTCACAGAGATTCTGATTTAATAGAACATACTTCTCCCAGGAAGTTAGTCAACATTTTATGAGTTGTACCAGCCTCTCTTTTTGGCCTCAGCTTCCCATTGTCACCACCCTATTTCCCATCTCCAGTTCCCTTCTCATTTTTAAACTTATGCCTCATTTTTCTGCCTTTATTCCTCAGTCCCTTTCTTCTGTAAAGCTCATAACTGAGAAAGGATGTTTCATAATATAAAAGAACATAAACTTGTAGAATTGGAAGAAAATGAAAGATCATATGTTTGTAGCAACTGTGGTTCCAATAAACCAAACATTCTACCCAAGCTTTTTGGAATGGGTAAAAGGAAAAGAGGAAAACAAAATTCAGTAAGATATGGTCCCCTTATCAGTTAGCATTTGCTGTGTAACAAACCACCACAAAGGACTTCCCCTATTGTTCACTGGTTAAGTCTCTCTACTTCCTGGCACTACAGGGGGTGCCAACTTGATCCTTGGTGGTGGAACTAAGATCTTGCATGCAGGGCAGCGTGGCCCAAAATCAAATAAACATTGTATTATCTCATGAGTCTCCAATTTTTCAACAGGGTGACTTAGCTTAGCTAGGGCTGGATGAGCCAGGAAAGGCTCTCCTGTATCTGGTGATTGGCAGGCTGACTGGTTGGCTGGAGGAACTCATCTCTGCTCCACGCGATCTGTTATCCTCTAGAAGGCCTGCCCAGACTAGATCACATGGTGGGGGTGGCAGGGTTCCCAGATCAGCAAGAGGGCAAACCCCAAAGTGCATGCATTTTTCAAGCCTCTACTTGCATCACATTTGTTAATACTGTCTCATTAGCCAGAGAAGTCACATAGCCAACCCAGAGTCAAAAGTCAAGACCCAGGGAAACAGACTCTCCTTCCTGAAGAGAAGAGGAGCAGAGTCACATGCCAAGGGATGTGCATACAAGGATGGGAGGAATCTGTAACCTTTTTATAGTCTACTTCAATCTCTAACCCAAATTTCACAATTAGAGGAGGATATTTATAATAATAATATACATTGATCACACATATGGCTTATAATGATTTATACAAGTATATGATAAATATATTAGAAAATATACAACTAAATAAATATTTTTAATATAAGTATTATATGTCTACATATAGGTATCCATTTATGTATAGGAGTACTATTGACAGAATTAACCCCTGCCTTTAGAATAATTGATTTATGGCTAAGTGACTAAGAGTGCTTAATATTTAATAGATTTGTGCATGCCATAAAACTCTTCTCAATAATTTAGCAAATAAAGAGAGACCTTATGAACTTATGCTTCTCCTTTCTTCTTCAGCATGAAAAGCCTGTCTCTGATATGCCTTTCTTCTTAAAATAGGTATATCCCCAAAGAGATCTAGACAATTGAAATGTTTATTAAAAAAAGCAAAACACCAAAACACATATAAAAAACACTAGGGAAATTTTATTTAAGGTTACTATAGTTGGAATAATTTGGCAAAGCAAAAAATCATCCCTTAATTTGTTCATTATATTAACTGAGATTTTATGCATCATTTCAGAATTAAAGCAAAGCTCACTTGTGTACTTTTCTGATGGTGGAAGATTTAATAGATTTGTGCATGCCATAAAACTCTTCTCAATAATTTAGCAAATAAAGAGAGACCTTATGAACTTATGCTTCTCCTTTCTTCTTCAGCATGAAAAGCCTGTCTCTGATATGCCTTTCTTCTTAAAATAGGTATATCCCCAAAGAGATCTAGACAATTGAAATGTTTATTAAAAAAAGCAAAACACCAAAACACATATAAAAAACACTAGGGAAATTTTATTTAAGGTTACTATAGTTGGAATAATTTGGCAAAGCAAAAAATCATCCCTTAATTTGTTCATTATATTAACTGAGATTTTATGCATCATTTCAGAATTAAAGCAAAGCTCACTTGTGTACTTTTCTGATGGTGGAAGAGGTGGTGCTCTTGATGGGGAAGTGAGGATGAAAAGTTGAGAGGTAGTGGTGAAGGTATTGTGATGGTGGTGGAATTGATGGTAGTGGAGGTGATTATGTAGCTCAGATGGTAAAGAATCTGCCTGCAATGCAAGAGACCCGGGTTCGATCCCTGGGTCTGGAAGATCCTCTGGAGAAGGGAATGGCAATCCACTCCAGTATTCTTGCTTGGAGAATCCCATGGATGGAGGAGCCTGTGGGCTACAGTTCATGGGGTCGCAAAGAGTCGGACACGACTGAGCGACTAACACACATAACACACATAGAAATCATGGTGGTGGAGGATCTGAACTAAAAACCTTCAGTTTGCTGTAAGTTTCCCTGTGGACCTCTCTCCAGATCCCAGATGTATAGACAGCTGAGCAAAGGCACCAAAGAAAGGGACAAAAAAAACAGTTAAGTCGGAGATGAGAAGCAGATAAAGGATAGGACAAGATGCCCTGTGGGCCAGGCAATTTCCCATGATGCCAGGAGAGGAAACCAAATACTCTTCGCCTCAGTTGAATATCACTTGCTCCAGGGAAGCGTCTGTCCCCTCCTCTTAGCTGGGCTAGGTGCTCCTCTGTTGTGTGCTTTCATCATCTTCTGTCCTAGAGCTCTTTACAGCTTTTGTAATTTGATATCTGCTTGTCTCCCAAGTTCTTGGAAAGCAGAGAACACATCTTTTTCTCTCCTATCCAGTAGTCACTCTGGCCACAATTGTTGTTTAGTTGTTCAGTCATGTCCGACTCTTTGCGACCCCATGGACTGCAGCATGCCAGGCTACCCTGTCCTTCACCATCTCCCGGAGCTTGCTTAAACTCATGTCCATTGAGTCAGTTATACCATCCAACCATCTCCTCTGTCGTCCCCTTCTCCTCCTGCCCTCAATCTTTCCCAGCATCAGGGTGTTTTCTAATGAGTGGGTATCCTATAATACTTACTGAGTAAGTGAATGACAAGTCATCATGTCTTGCCTTCTTTCTTTTCCTCTAAAAGTGCATTTTGCTCCATGGCATGAGAGAAAGTGCCCTTTTGAGTGACTCCTTGTATGTTGCTGGCCTAGCTTTCTGGTTTCAGATAGGGGCTGGGAAGGTCCACAGTTGAACAGTAGTATATTAATAAAATCATGGAGTACTCAAGTTGAAAGAACATTAAAGAACCACCTGGTTTAAGATGAGGAAACAGGAAATCAGATAAGCCAAGGGACTCCATTAAGACCACACAGATAGTCAGGGTCACATCCAGAATCATACCTCAGGAACTCAAAGTCCAAATTGCATAACTAAGGTGGTTTTGTTGGAATAATACAGGATGTACCCTTGCACTTAGTTCTAGTTATGGTGATGGAAGGTATTGTCGCTTATTGATGTGGAAGCTCATTCCTGAAGGGGAAAATGGAAAGTTGTTTTTGGCTTTCCAGAAACTACTCAGGGAGCTGTACATTTTTATCTTGTATTTTTGCTCATGTTAAATTCTACTGAGCACTGCTGGTCTAGGGCAGTGATGATAATCCCTTTCTCTAGTTCTTGGTTTAGGGGTGGTTATGGTTTCTTCTTTTAACTAGGTGGTGTTTTTTTTTTTTTTTTTTCCTGTTCTTCCTTATACTGAACTGTCACAGGGTGACCGGTAAAATGAAAGTTGTCTGCTAGGGAAATTCGGGAAAGATTTGAATCTATGAACAAAAGAGAGATATGTGGTTAGAGGGAGTGCTCCCCTCTACCAGTGATGTTCAGCACTCCCAGGAGATGAAAACCAAAATAGTCAAAGAAGAGCTAACCAAGAATCCTGAAGTTGTTGAGCTCCTGAGCTGACCAGACTTGGAACTCACCTATCTTTGGACTCTATGTTATGTGTAATAGTACATCCTTGTTATTTAAACCACTTTTTACCAGTACACATGAGATGGTTGGATGGCGTCACTGGTTCAATGGACATGAGTTGGAGTAAACTCTGGGAGTTGGTGATGGACAGGGAGGCCTGGTGTGCTACAGTCCATGAGGTTGCAAAGAGTTGGACACAACTGAGCAACTGAACTGAACTGATGGTTGTGTGCTCTTAACATGTGATGGTTTGTTCCTTTGTTATTTGTGATTATAAAAGTAAGCCCTGTTCACTGTGCAAATATTTGAAGTATAAAAAAATATTGCAAGGGAAATAACATTTCAATAATCCTACCTCCTTGGTATAACCCCTGTTAATACTCTGAATGTGTATCTTTATAGACTTTTTTCCTTTATATAGTATATATTTGAATAAAATACAATATGTATTTTAACAAAAACAAGATCGTACTAAACATACTCTTTTGTAGACTCTTAACAAAAACCTCAGTGATATGTTCAGACCCTAAATGTCTCATACATGTTTTCTAGAAAGCAGCTATGAGTTGACATCATTCTCTTTAGTCTTAATGCACATGTATAGATGTAAGAATAGTTGGCAAATAATTGACAGCTGGAACAATAGTTTTGTATAAATTATTTTATTCTTGAGTCCCTATTGTAACCCTTCTAAACTTACCTTAGCATTTATAACAAATATTGAATCCATTTGAACTGGCCTTTTCACCAACTAAATCATAAGTTCCTGGAGGGAATAGGAAAAGCTGTGACCAAATTAGCTAAGTTCTATACACACCCATCGGTCGGAATGTGTAGTGCATGCACGGTACTCAGAAAATATTTATAGAATGAACAAATGAAAAACAGCTTGTATCATTTTTGTTTCACAATTAACAATAAATAATCTGTAAGTAAATTCACATCATCGTTTGCACTGGAATTCTCATTTCACACCAGTTAACACAATGATAAACATCACAATAAGAACAAACATTATCATCAGCAACATCATCATAAATCTTTTAATAGCTTGGACTTGAAGGTTCTGCCTAAAGTCTGTCTTCTAGTTCTGGACTCAACTTTTAACCATTAACCTTTTACCCAACATCAAATAGCTTAGGGGATTCCCCAGTGGCTCAGATGGTAAAGGATGAGCAGAAAAACCATCAGATACTCCAACATATCAAACCTGATATTTTTGGTTAGCAGATCTTTTGAAATGCTGGTAGCAGATTAAATGTGTTCATTTTTATCTCAGTGCTTGCTCTTCGGTAGCTGTATAATCTGTACTTTCCTATCTCTTCTTCCTCATTTCCATTCCCTCCTACACCTACCATAGTCTAGCTTTTGTTCTCACCACTTCACACAAGCAGCTCTGAGGTTTATTGTTGTTGTTGGTCCCCGGGGGCTCAGTGGTAAAGAATCCACCTGTAGTGTAGGAGCTGCAGGAGAGGCAAGTTTAATATCTGCATTGGGAAGATCCCCTGGAGAAGGAAATGGAGAGCAGCCTGGCGGGCTACAGTCACCAGGTCGAGAAAGAAGCGGACATGATCTAGCAACTAAACAACAATAAAACTTCACCCAAGCTGCTCTGGGGTTAGATCTCTTTATCTGATTGCTAAATCTGGCGCTCTTTCTTCAGTATTGATTGGTTACCTAACCTAGCTGACCACTTCCACCTTCTTAAAACTCTTCCTCCAGCAGCTTCCACACTGTCAACTTCTGATTCCTCTTTACTTCTCTGTTACTGAGCAGCTAAGCGTTATTGTAAGAGTATGCAGTAATGTTAATAATGCTGGCATCTACTGAGAGCTTCCCAAGTGCCAGGCAATGATTTTAAATTTTAAACTACATATGTGAACTCAATTTCACCAAAGCAGGAGGTAAAAAACTTTTTCTTAACAATAACTATTTTCTTAAAAGTAAATAGTTTCGGCTCTGCCAGCCCTGTGATCTATGTCACAACCATTGATCTCAGCCAGTATAGCGTGGAAAGTGACCACAGACAGTACATAAATGAATGGGCATGGCTGTGTTCCAAGAAAACTTTATCTACAAAACAGGTGACTCAGTTTGGTGCAGGGATTGTAGTTTGCCAAACTCTGCTCTAAAATCTAACTTATGCCATAGCAGGAGTTTTTTTTCTGTTTTGATGTATGATAGATAGATAGGAAATATTTGCTGAATGAATACTTTCCTTCTAAGAGAGGAACTATGTATTTTAATCTCCATTTTACAAATAAGGATGCGGAGGCACTGAAGTTGAATAACTTGCTCAAAGTCACCAACTGGTATGTGACAAATCCAGGATCTAAACCCACACAAGTCTGACGTCAGAGCTTGTGCTTTTAATCACCTACTCTAGAGCGGTGGCATGGAGGAGAAGATAGGCAGCTATTCTCATGGGAGTCCAGAGGAGTTCTTTTAGTTGGATCTTGAAGAATGAAGAAGAATTCACCAGGAGGAAGGAGAGTGGAAAGGGGAGGCTTTTCATGCTACAGATGTAAAAACTGTAAGCATACAAAAAACAGATAAGTTAAATGTTATTGCTCAATTGTGTCTGACTCTTTTCAACCCTATGGACTGTAACTCTCCAGGCTCCTCTGTTCATGGACTTTTCCAGGCAAGAATACTGGAGTGGGTAGTTATTCCCTTCTCCAGGAGATCTTCTCAACCCAGGGATCAAACCCTGGCCTCCTGCATTGCAGGCAGATTCTTTACCATATAAGCCACCAGGGAAGCTCATACAAAAAATGGATGCCTGATATAAAAAGAACTGACAGCCAAGGAAGAAAGTTGCTTAGGGAATGCATTCACTTTTCAGTAATTCACATGTCTAGACACAGGGTTTAAGGTGGAAAGTGGTACAGATGAGGCTAAAGAAGCATGCTGAGGGGCCTGATATGACATGTGAATGAATTTGGATTTGGATTTGGAGGCAGATGGGCTACAAAAGTGTTTTGAGCCTGAGAAAGAATGACCATATTTGCATTTTAGGTCAATTTTTAAAAGTACATTTTATTTTAAAATTAGATGATACATGACTATTGTACCACATTCAAAAGCTGAAAAGGTCTTCCTCTTGCTCGCCTCCAACCATGCAATTCACTGTCCCAGAGGCACCCACGGTTTCCAGTTAGAAAGAGAACTTTCACTGTAGTAGGAAGAATCGATTGGGTTGGAGTGAACTGGATGTTTTATTAATTTAGTTAATTAGTAAAGTTACCAGTAAATTGATTTAGTTTTTCTCCTTAGGGTGGATGATAATGATAAAACATTGAGGAAGACTGCCCTACACTTTCATAAATCATTTTATAAATTGCTCCTCTGTTAAATCTTCTTCAAACAACTCAAACTGTGTGCATCTGTGTCTGCCCATGCACTAAACTGCTAATGGAGAGTGGGCTAGAATGGTGGATAGTTATCCACATGGTGTATAATCATGATGAAGGGACATCCCTGACAGTCCAGTCACTAAGATGCCAATGTAGGGGGCCTGAGTTGGATCTCTAGTCAGGTAACGAGATTCTGCATGCCACAATTAAAGATACTATTTGCCACAACTAAGCCTGGCACAACCAAATAAATAAATTTAAAAAATATATAGCAATGCAACTTCTTGGTAGTAAGCGCGAACTGGTGGGATTACAATCCTGGCCCTGCTGAGTGACCTTTAACCTCTCTGTGCCCTTGCAAAATGGGGATAATAATGGTACATACCTGCTAGAGGTTGGGAAAATCTGACCCAGGGTGTGTTAGCTATTATTTGAGGAAGGGGTTTTTGGAAAGGGTGGAAGAAAAAAGCTTTCGAAGTAGAAATTAGGAATATGGGGAATGCCAACACAGGCGTGGGATAATGAATAGTATAGGTTCTAGAATTCAACAGAGGAAGGAAGTTCCTTAGGGAATACAGTCACTATGCTATTAAGGACAGAACTAGAGGGTTAAAAGGTGAAAAGCAGTTTATTTATAATTGAATAGGGGTTCTGGGGCACAGAGGAAAAGGCCTGAGAAAGGAGAGGGCAGAAATTGGAAAGAAAACCCAGAGCAGGGTGGCAGGTTAGAGATTAGCATAAGGGAGAAGAGACCTGGCTGGAGGTAGGGCCGCTGCCTATGACAGCTCTGGCTGAGCAGAGCAGGGAGTGGACAACTACGGTCATTTCTAACCAGCTGCCTAGTTTTGTAGAGCCCACCAGCTGAGAATGGTTTCTACACTTGTAAAGTTACAATTAAGAATAGTATTTCATGATGCAGGAAATAATGTCAGTATTTATAAACAAAGTTTTACTGGATCACAGCCATGCTGATTCATTTACATATGGTCTATGGCTGCCTTCACACTCCAGGAGTAGAACTGAGTAGTTTACACAAAGACCAAATGGCCCACATAGCTGGGCCATTTACAGAAAGTTTGTCAGCCCTTGCTCTGGTAGGTCATTCATAGTCCCTAATATGAATGACAACCTCTGGAATTGTACAACACAGGGCCTTGGCCCTAGGAGCACTCATTTTGGATGGTGGTAAAGGATAACAGTGAGGAAAGGCTTGGATGAAATTATAAGGCCTCAAGGCTCTTTTTGAAATGTGGGTCAAGGTTGTTTTGTCAGAACAAAGCAAGACTGTCAGCCTGGATTCAAGCCACCAGCTCTTGCATGGTGAGGAGCCAGGTGTGGTAGACACAACTGGTGGCCCACACAATCTCCATTTCTCCTATTGTTCCTTGCAAACAGAAGCATGATTTTATCAAGATGGTAATGTGCCCTATTAAAAATAATCATCTCAAATAAGGAAAGTGCTCAAAGAAGGATGGGTACGTGTCAAAAGGACACAGAATTCAGCTTAAAGGGGCCCGTGATGGCAAACCTGCAACAATTTGAGCATCAAAATATGTAAAGATAATTGTGGACTTTAACTCATTGAGTAGACTAGGAATCCATGAGTTGAGACTGAAACAAACAAATAAATGGAGGAGGAAGAAAAGTTGGTCTATATAATATACACCCCACTCCAGTACTCTTGCCTAGAAAATCCCATGGGCAGAGGAGCCTGGTGGGCTGCAGTCCATGGGGTTGCTAAGAGTCGGACACGACTGAGGGACTTCACTTTCACTGCTCACCTTCATGCATTGGAGAAGGAAATGGCAACCCACTCCAGTGTTCTTGCCTGGAGAATCCCAGGGACGGGGGAGCCAGGTGGGCTACCGTCTATGGGGTCGCACAGAGTCGGACATGACTGAAGCGACTTAGCAGCAGCAGCAGCAGCAAAAAGAAAAGTAATGAATTACAGAATAAATGACGGAATTAGAAAATCACTATTTTGCAGTCACCTTAATATTATTTCAGACAAGATCTGCTGCTGCTGCTGCTAAGTGCTTCAGTCGTGTCTGACTCTGTGCGATCCCACAGACGGCAGCCCAGCAGGCTCCCCCGTCCCTGAGATTCTCCAGGCAAGAACACTGAAGTGGGTTTGCCATTTCCTTCTCCATCAGACAAGATCAATGAATGCTAAAATCAGCAGATGAAAATTTGATGAGAAACATGACATTTATAGGCTTCCCAGGTGGTGCAGTGGTAAAGAATTCACCTGCCAATGCAGGAGATGCAAGAGATGGAGTTCAGTCCCTGGGTTGGGAGGATCCCCTGAAGAAGGAAATGGGAACCCACTTCAGTATTCTCACCTGAAAAATTCCATAGACATAGGAGACTTGCAGGTTACAGTCCATGGGGTTGCAAAAAGTCAGACACTACTGAGCACACACACAGCAGCACAACATTTATTGGAGTTGCCAAGCATCTTCCCCACATTCTTATTAATTTCAAAGGGGAAAACGGTAACTTTGTAGAAGGGAAATCTGACCAATATCAGCTTACTCCCTTAACTAGGTGATCAAAGTTAATATCAAAATTATGCACCTCTTAAAATGATGCCCCGAGGAGGACATCATATCATTTCTGTAGGATTCTAGTCAAAAATATGTAAGCAGAATCACAAGAAAACAGAAAACCGAAATACAGTTTTATAAGTAATTGCCCTGTGATTTTCAAAAATGTCAGTGATATGAAAGATGACAGTTTGAGGAACTTTCTAGATTAAAGCAGACTAAAGCCACATGACAACAAAATGCAATGTTTGATTCTGGGTTGGTTTCCTGGACTGGAAAATATATTTTTCTTTGTGATAAAGCCCAGGAGTGAGACAACTGGCAAAAATTATAGTTTAAATAATAACACTGGATCAATGTTAACATTTTGATTTTGATGATTGTACTATGGTTATGTAAGAGAAGATCCTTATTTTAAGGAAGTGCATACTAAAGTGGGGTTTCCCTGGTGGTTGAGAGACTAAAGAATCTTCCTGCAGTGCAGGAGACCCGGGTTCTATCCTTGGGTTGGGAAGATCCCTGGAGAAGAGAATGGCTACCCACTCCAGTGTTCTGGCCTGGATAACAGAGGAGGTAAGCGAACCTCCTGTATTTGTTGGACTTCCCTGGTGGTCTCATGGCTAATACTCCACGCTCCCAATGCAGGGGGCCCAGGTTTGATCCCCAGTCAGTGGATGTTGGAAAGAAAACCCAGAGCAGGGTGGCAGGTTAGAGATTCGGATAAGGGAGAAGAGACCTTAGTTGCTGCAACTAGACCTGGCATAGCCAAATAAATATTTTTCTTCCCGGAGTCGGGTTCCTTGGGAACGCAGCCCAAAGCGGGTGGTAAACTCCATCTAAGGCTAAATACTGGCATGAGACCGATAGTCAACAAGTACCGTAAGGGAAAGTTGAAATTTTTTTTTTTCTTCTTTTGGTGGGCTTCCCTGGGGGCTCAGAGGTTAAAGCATCTGCCTGGAATGTGGGAGACCCGGGTTCGATCCCTGGGTCAGGAAGATCCCCTGGAGAAGGAAATGGCAACCCACTCCAGTGCTCTTGCCCGGAGAATCCTATGGACGGAGGAGCCTGATAGGCTACAGCCCATGGGGTCGCAAAGAGTCAGACACGAGTGAGCGACTTCAATTCAATTCAATTTCATACTAAAGTATGTAATAGTAAATATGCATGAGCGAAAAAGTAAATGTGGTGAATGTTTTTTTTTTTAAATGATTACTTTTTTTATTGGAAGATAATTGCTTTACAATATTGGGCTGGTTTCTGCCCTATATCAACATGAATCAGCCACAGGCATACACAGGTAATTTCTCCTAAATTGCGATCACATATCAAGCTACCTACTGTAAACCTATGTCTGTGGTCCACAATCACTTCAACAGTTACAAAGATGAATACACACACACACACACACACACACACACACAAAGGATTCTTTCTCTCTCCCCCTCTCTCTTTCTCTTCTTCTAACCACCATCCAAATACTTTCCCAAGTCAAAAACTCAGGAGTCATCCTCTCCTCTTCCTATTTTCTTACCCCTGATATGCGATTAGTCACCCAGGTCTTGATGACTGTATTTCCTAAATAGTTTTTGAATCCATTTCCTCCTCTTCATTCTCATTAACCGGATAGATGCCTCATCATCTCTCATGGTATTTTTTTTCATTAACCTAAACAATCTTCCCACCTCTGTCCTTTGCTCCCCTAACATACTGTTGTCCATTATCTTTCTAAAATGTAAATATGATCACTATGCCTTCTTACTTTAAAAGTTCCTGTCATTAACTGTTTATGGTAATAGCTGCCCCCTTGGTCCCTAATTCCTAGTATGGTATGACAGTGTTCACAGATTAACCTTTGTCTCTTGGCTGCCTTCAGCGCCACTTCTCAGAAGGATGGTTGACTGCCCTGGCTGGTCTGTTATATGCTTAGGAAATGACTTTTCCTAGGTTCCACTAAACCAGTGGTCTTCCCTTGCCCCAGGGCTCTATTACTCACAGCAAGTTGTAACTCACTTTATTCCATGTCAGATGACCTGATGACCTACATTTTTATTTATAGCAAAAATAAATTTCCTATATCAATTGAAAAGAGATGTTGGAGCCACATGTGTGACAGTGAGAGTTCAGCATTGCCTGAATCCAACGAATGTCATTCATATAGGTGATGTTTTAATCTACGTATGCTGGCCCACGTGGGTGAGCCCTGTAACACACCCTGGCTCTGCACAGTGGGTCTCCTGTTGTGTCAACAGGAGTTAAGCAAGCCTAGAGTCCTGGGACTGACTCCTCCATTTCCTGAAGCCAGCTTCTGGGACTTGAGTAGGATGGAGAGTTAGTAACAGAGCTGGAAATGAAGTTATTCAACTTTGGAGATGCCAGCGATGAGCTTTATCCTTTAATAACCTTTCTTGCTCCGTTCCTAGAAAAATACTGCCCCCCCTAAACCCAAATGAAATGGACCCATTAAAACCTTCCCTCACCTGGGCAGATTTAGACATTCCTCCTAGGAGAGCCCTTGGTACTGACCACCCTATAATGTAATTAAGTATTTGCATGTCCATTTCTCTGCTTCTTGTTTCCCACATCTGAACACGAATCTTACTCCTTTTGGTATGTCCTCCATGAGCACATCTTCCCTAAGTAAAGCGTGACATGTAAGGAATAATCAAAAAGTGTGTGACTAAATGAATGGGTATTTCTTCTAGGTTCCAAGTGGAGTGTGATGGAGAGGATTGGGACCTGGTTACCACTGCCAGTTAGTTCTTCCACTAACTTTGTGATGACCATCTTCCAATAGCTCTTCCCAAGACTGATGAAGTGGAGACAACAACACCCACCTGGCAAGAGTTGTTTTGAAAATTGAAAGTTACTAATTATTTATTCATTCACTTGTAGGGGCAAATTCTATGCCTGAATAGAATTCAAGAATAGAATTTAAGAATTCACTATGTTAGGTACCAGGGGTATAGCAGTCTCTTTTCCTCATAAAGCTTTTCAATTTAGCAAGAAAGGCAAATTCAGTGTTAATTGCTCAGTCATGTCTGACTCTTTGTGACCCCATGGACTGTAGCCCACCAGGCTCCTCTGTCCATAGAATTCTTCAGGCAAGAATACTGGAGTGGGTTGCCATTCACTTCTCCAGGGGATCTTCCTGACCCAGGAATTGAAGCTGGGTCTTCCACATTGCAGACAGATTCTTTACGGTCTGAGCCACCTGGGAAGCTCAGATAATTAAACAAACACCTACAACAAACTATAGTGAGAATTATAACAGGGGAAGACTAAGACACCATGGGAAAATAGAACAGGGAGTGTGATCTAGTCCAAGAGTTAGGAAAGACCTCTTCAAATAGTGTAAAACATTGGTCAAGTACAATACTCATGTCAGATAAGATATTGGTATAGATGAGACTGCCTTTGACATAGGAGGCAGGCATCACGTTGCGAAGTAAGGCTTCCTGGAGAAGGTGGAACCTTTTGTTGAGCTGAATCCTACTTCCTCTGAGGTTGCTGACTCATCTTTATCAGAAAGGCGTGCTCTTTGAATTGAGTTTCCAGGATCAAAGATGGATTTGTCTACATCTGTCTACTCCAATTGCCTTGTGGCTCTAAAAACCATGCTTTTGAACTGTGGTGTTGGAGAAGACTCTTGAGAGTCCCTTGGACTACAAGGAGATCCAACCAGTCCATTCTGAGGGAGATCAACCCTGGGATTTCTTTGGAAGGAATGATGCTAAAGCTGAAGCTCCAGTACTCTGGCCACCTTATGCGAAGAGTTGACTCATTGGAAAAGACCCTGATGCTGGGAGGGATTGGGGGCAGAGGAGAAAGGGACGACCAGGATGAGATGGCTGGATGGCATCATGGACTCAATGGACGTGGGTCTGAGTGAACTCCGGGAGTTGGTGATGGACAGGGAGGCCTGGCGTACTGCTATTCATGGGGTCGCAAAGAGTCAGACACGACTGCGCGACTGAACTGAACTTCAGTTAATGAAGAATGTAAACCACACAGACAGGGATGCTGAAGGGACTTTGGAAGGGCTGGTGATGTTTGTAGGCCAGGCAGCAGTGTGACGCTTGACTTCTGCCTGCAAATGCATCCAGAGTTTGACTGCCTCAGACCACTTCTCCTGTAACCCCTTGGTCCAGGCCACCATTACCCATCACTGGGATGCCTGTAAAACTTCTAAAATGGTCTTCCTGTTTTTACCTGTGCCCTCCTACCATCTGTCTCCACACGTATGCCAACACTAAAGTTTTTTGTTCCTTCCTTTAGGCACATTAACTTGAAGAAGACCAGCTGTTTGTACGGAAAGGATGGCTTGGATGTAAGAATATGGAAGGAATTATGCTCACTTGCAGGATAAGGAAATGCAGGTAAGTGGTGCCTGCCTGCTTCACAGTGGGAACCTGTGGTAGGTAAATAAACAAGGCTGAATAAGCCTTCCGCTGCTATGTTTGTATGAAAGTGGTTTTAGATAAGCCTCTGCTCCTTCATCCTTTTCCAGACTCCCCTCCTCCACATTTCCCACACATTCCCTGAGTTGTTTCCTGGCTGCAAACATCCCATCTCTCTGCCCCCTCGTCTCCTTCTTTTCCTGACTCACCCTTCACAGTCTCCCAGCAATGCCCAATATCCTCTTGTCTGTCAAAGCCAGCCCCAGACAATCATCGTGATGTCCCAGATTCAAGGAAGGAGGCAGCACCCTACGGTCAGCTTCCAAGGGCACAGAACTAAACTGCTAGACATTCAGTGCGGGTTTGCAGTAAGGACAGTTGACCTGACCCAAGGCTTCAGACAGGAACACATCTCCAAAGGATGATCTGTTTCAGATAGTGGCATGTTCAAATGCCAACAAGGTAAGGAATGGAGATGTCTTCTGTTCCAACACCTTTAGTTTTTGCCCCTCAATTTTTTTTCTGAATTTTTAAAACTTATAATAAAGTTGAACGGAAAAGCAATGAAATCCATGGATCCTTCACCTAGATTAACAATTGTTAGCATTTGCTTTCCTTTTCTTCTTTCATACTTGAGATTATCTATCCTCTATCTATCTGTTTATCTATCTATCTAATGTTGGGGAGGAAAATTTTTTCCTCTACTCTTCTTGATTCTTTGGTTGGTCTACTAATCAAATTAATGTAAGACAGATTAACAGGAGGACAATGAATTTAATTACATACACATGGAACCCCCATAAGAATCTGAGACCTCAGGGCAAGAGTGGTTGTAAGCTTAGATGCCACCCTGAAGTAAGTAATGGGATAGGGGCCTGGGACTTCAAAAGGGAGGGGGATAAGTTTCAGGACAGCAAGAAGAGCAGATGTGTGGCAATTAGGTGGTTTTCTGGCCAAACAAATGGGTTTCCCAGGTGGTGCTAGTGGTACTGAACCTGCCTGGCAGTGCTGGAGACATAGGAGACGCAGGTTCGATCCCTGGGTCGGAAAGATCCCCTGGAGGTGGGCACGGCAACCCACTCCAGTATTCTTCCCTGAGAATCTCACAGACAGAGGAGCCTGGTGGGCTACAGTCCATAGGGTCGCAAAGAGTCAGACACGACTGAAGCGACTTCAGCATGCACACACCCTGGACAGATAGGTCATTTAGATGAAAGTTATCTCTGGTAATAGCTGTCTGAGCCAGGCCTTCTGTCTAAATTCTTTTAGGCAGTTAAGGGGAGGTAAAAAGTTCTTCCTTGATCTTTTGGGTATCCATTATCTTCAGCTCAAAATAATTCACATGGTAAAATGGCACAGTTCGGGGAGGCTTGTTCTGAACCCCTTCACTATCCACATATACATACATGGTAAACCTTTTGAAAGTACATTGCAGACAACTTGATACTTCACTGCAAACACTTCATATGCTTTTCCAAAAGGTTAAAAACGTTTTCTTATAAAACACAGTCTCATGATCACATCTGCAAAATCTAAAATTAGTGAAACATTATTATCTGAAAGTCCCAAGTTTTCCAGTTGTTCCAGAAATATCTTTAAAAGTCTTTCCCATTCCATGCCCCTCACCCTCAACCCAATCAAGGATCAACTGTTGCATTGTTCTGCACTTGTTTGTCTTAGCTCTTTGGTTTCCTTTCATTTAGAACAGTCTCCTCACCTGTTGTTCTTGTTTGTCTTTCACAACATTGACATTTTTAAAGAGTCCAAACCAGTTGTCCTTTTGAATGGCTTAAACCTGGACTTGCCAGATTGTTTCCTTGTGATCAGGCACTCTGGATAAATATTTTTTGGCAAGAACATAATATGGACATTTTGGGGATTTCTCATTGCAAGTCCTCAGGAGGTGTATGTCAATTTGCTCTGTTATTGGTGATGCTAATTTTGACTGCTTGGTTTTGGTGGTGCCCATCAGATATTTCTGTTGTAATGGTACTTTTTACCCTTCGTCAGTAATGAAGAATAAAAGAGAAGTAATACTCTGAGACCAAGAAATATCCTGTTCTCCCCAAACATTTTACCCAGTGGCTTAGCAACTACTGATAATCTTTGCTCAAAGCATTTATTATTCCATCAGTGGTTGCAAAATGGTAATATTCTGATTATTTCATTCCTTCTACAATTATCTATCATTTATTTGTTGAAAAACAAAAGCATCCCATCCCACCATTTAAAAATGTTTAACTCTGAATTCTAGATTCCTTTTCCTTATTGTTTTGTTCAATGTTATAAATCCTTTATTATCACTGTTTTTAATGTTCACATTTGTTCCATAGAGCTATTATCTTTAATATTTGATTATTCATATTAACTTCTAAGATTATTATTCCAGGGCAAACAGTTTTCTGTTGCTTTGTATTTTGTTTTTGTTTTTTGGAGTAGGGTTTGGGATTAGATTCTGGACCAGAAATTTGAAGCTCTAATTAGGATTCATGTTCTGAGATGTGTAGCCGTTTGAAGAATTTCTAGTTGGCTTAAACCACATGTACTCATGAAATATGAATCAGAAAAAAAAAACTAATTTATTTAGTCAGAAAAGATGAAGTCATAGAGGTGTCACCAGAAACCACCATTTTCATTACACCATGAAATTATCTAACATTAGAGAACATTTTCTTTTAGTCTAAAACCCTCCAGGGCAATGTCAGATGTATGAGAGACAATAAAGTTCATCCAAAGAGGACTTTGTAGCTATCCATAGCTGGTTCAAATCCCAGGTCTTTCTCAGCTGTGTGACTTGACCTTTCTCATCTCTTTCCTAAAGCAGATAATGAGAATACATGTATCCTCTACTTTTGGAAAGTTTGCTTTTATGCCCCTTCAATTTTACAAAAGACCTACATTAGTACTGTTTTCTATAACGGCAAGAAATCTGAAGAGGATTTTCATTTTTAGACAAAAAAGTAAAAAGTGAAAAAGGCATTCAACATTGGTTTTGCTGGAGCCAGCATAGAGGCAAGGCACCTCAAACAGCAACAGTGAAACCACCCAGCTCCTTTCCTGGGAACCACTCTCAGCATCTCAGCATCTAGCCCCAACTGCTTTTAGTTGTGTCTATGAGCATCTGTGCTTTATCTCCATTTACTCTATGTATCTGTTAGCAAGATGCATCCTAAGGTAATTGCTTCTTTGCTTTACACCATTTCAACTTACGAAAGGTTTCACAGGAACACTCTCCTTTTGGAGAGTGGGGGAAATCTGTACTGTTAACCTCACTCTAAAGATTTTGTCATGATTAAAAGCAATGTAGCTTTAGTGCTTGTCAAATAGTAGGAACTCGGGGCAAGCCATTCCTTTCAAAAGAGAAGTAGAGAAGGGAACTAAGTTGGGTTGCATGAATGGCTAAAAGCCTGTGGTGTAATAGCTAAACAAATGTAAATGAGTTGGCTGCGCCAAGGTAGAGACACTCTGAAACCATTTCCTCTGCTCACGGACGCCTGCAGGAAATGCATCCACATACACGCTCTGTGGAATACCGGCTCGATGGAGCAGGGATTTCCATCTGTTTTATTCACTGTTTTGTTCCCAGTGTGTAAAACATAGTAGGTGGCTTATTCAGTTCAGTTCAGTCCAGTCACTCAGTTGTGTCCGACTCTTTGCGACCCCATGGACTGCAGCACGCCAGGCCTCCCTGTCCATCACCAACTCCCGGAGTTCATTCAAACTCATGTCCGTTGAGTCGGTGATGCCATCCAGCCATCTCATCCTCTGTCATCCCCTCTCCTCCCGCCTTCAATATAAAGGTGGCTTATTATATATCTTTTGAATGAATGAATAAGTGAATGAGTGAATCAGCATAGCTTACCAGATAAAATAGTTACCTACTGCTTATGTAAAGAAAGCAGAGTGCCAAAGAAATGATATCTTAGAACTGTGGTGCTAGAGAAGACTTCTGAAAGTTCCCTGGACAGCAAGGAGATCAGCAAGAAGATGAAACCAGTCAATCTTAAGGGAAATCAACCCTGAATACTCTTTGGAAGGACTGATGCTGAAGCTGAAGCTCCAGTATTTTGGTCATCTGATGCGAACAGCTGACTAACTGGAAAAGTCCCTGATGCTGGGAAAAATTGAGGGCAGAAGGAGAAGAGGGTATCAGAAGATGAGATGGCTGGAGGGCATCACCAGTTCTATGGACATGAACTTGGGCAAACTTTGGGAGATGGTGAGGGACAGGGAGGCCTGGCGTGCTGCAGTCGATGGGGTCACAAAGAGTCGGACACGACTGAGCGACTGAAATGAACTGAACTGAACTGGGCGACTGAACGACAATAGCTGTTTTTGTGTAGCTTCAAAGCGTCAGCCTCTGTCCTTCTCCCCCTTTTCCAGAGTTGGATTTCTATGACATAAAGTTGTGTATCAGTTTGCTACCACCACAGTTATGCTGTCTAACTAATTATCCTGAAGCTCAAACAATAGTCCTTTATTTGCACGCTCATAGGTCTACGGGTTGGCTTGGCTTGACTGAGCTGGGCTGGTGTTCACTCTGGGATCCAAGCACCAGGTTGGATTCAACTGCGTTTTTCTCTCATCCTCCTTGGACCAGTGGCTACCTGGGGCATGTGGTCTGTTCTCTGTCTCTCCATCTGGGGCACAAGATGCAGGGAATGGGTGTTTGTGTGGGGAATGGGCATAGTCTCTCTAAGCTGACATTCAGCTTTTCCCATCATTCTCCTGACAACTTCAGTGGGTGACTTTATTTTTTTTAATTAGTGGAAAGTAGCTTTACTTACAATTTTGTGTTGGTTTCTGCTGTACAACAATATGAGTGAATTGAAGTCGCTCAGTCATGTCCGACTCTTTGCAACCCCATGGACTGTAGCCTACCAGGCTCCTCTGTCCATGGGATTTTCCAGGCAATAGTACTGGAGTGGATTGCCATTTCCTTCTCCAGGGGATCTTCCTGATCCAGGGATCGAACCCAGATCTCCTGCATTGTAGACAGACGCTTTACTGTCTGAGCCACCAGGGAAGTCCGGTCAGTCATAATTACGTATATATATCCCTTCCCTCTTAAAGTCTCCCTCCCCTCCCTCCATCCCACCCTCTATGTCATCACAGGGCGCCAGGCTGGGCTCCCTGTGCTCTTTAGCAACTTCCCAAGTTGGACACAACTTAGTGGCTAAACCACCACCACTGTCTATTTTGCACACAATAGTGTCTATATGTCAGCGCCACTTTCTCCGTTTGTCCCACCCTCACCTTCCCCTGCTGTGTCCACAAATCTGTTCCCTACTAGGATCATCAGTACCACTTTTCTAGATTCCTTATATATGCAATAATATATGTTTGTTTTCTTTTTCTGACTTACTTCACTCTGTATCAGAGACTCCACCTCACTACTACTGACTTAAATTCATTCCTTTTTATGGCTGAGTAATATTCCATGGCATAAATGCAGGTGGGTGATTTTGGATCTCCTAGATATAGACATATACACACACTTCACTTTCCCCTCTTATAGATGAGCATGCTCAGAGGTAATACAAGATCCGAGGGTAAGAAAGGAGCCAGGGGCCTCTGAATGGACACTTTCATACTTCCTGAACTTCCTGGAAGGGACTTGACTAAATTCTGAGCCAGGGGCTCTTGTTCTCAGTTTTGAGGCGGGTCAGAACCAAGAGCAGTTTATTCCCCAAGTTATGCATGTATAACAAATCATGGCAGGGTAAAGAAAAAACGGCGTGATTGCAGCAGAACTTTACAGAGCTCCTCCAGCCCCCATCCCATCACCAGCTTCCCTATGCTGCCCACACCTGCGTCTCACAGCAGCTGACTTTATAGGGAAAGCTGGAAAGCTGTGGCCTCGAAGAGGCAGCAGACAACACTCCTTTTGTAGGAGATCTGCAACCTACCTCTGTATCCCTAACCTACCCTCTTCCCCACATCCCCACTCACCTTGGCTTTCTTCTCCAGAGCTTAATCCCCCTTCCTGTAAAGTTTAAGTCTTTTGAGTATTTCTCTTTTGCTCTTGGAATGGACCTTGGGGAGAATTTAGTGCATCTTCTACACTTTATAGATGAGAAAACCAAGGTCCAGAGACGGGGGTGTCACACTAAACCGGGAATTCCAGCCTCTGGTTTCCCTTTGGCACTCCTTCCTTCGTGTGGGATTGCTTCTCCTCTGCTCAAAGCAAATAAAAAGAAATAGCTTTGCTCTATACAAAGTGGGGTACAAATGCTAGGCATCGATGTCGGGGTGAGCTGCAGGAATGGCTTTTATCAATGCTTCCTTTTCACATGCATCTTGACTGAAAGCTGAGGGCATCTGTAGGTCATATAATCCCCCCTCCCTTCTTTCTGGTGGCATAATCCAAGTGAAATGCATTTCTCTTGGCACATATTTACCCTTGTTAAAAGCCTGGGGGTTTTCTCCTCCAGTTTGGAGCTCTGCTCCTGGTAGCTGCAAGCAAAACAGATTGTCTTCCTTTCCTTTCAGATTGAAACTCCCTGGTGAACAGGCACTTGGCTTGGCTTGCGGAAGAAAGCCCCCCCATCAGCAACCTCTCCCTCGTCTAAGCTGGCTTAAAATGCTAACAACAGGGATAGTCACTAATATTTATTGAGTATTTACTATGTGCCAGGTACTGTTCTAAGGATGTCATGTGTATTAATTCATTTAGCCTACCAACCATCCCATGAGAGACGGTACTGTTAATATTAAACCCTTTTTAGGGACAAGGAAAACTAGGTAGAGAAAGATTATGTAACTTGCATAAAGTCTTTCACTGGTAATTAGAGGTAGAAGTAGGATCTGAACCCAGTTCTCTGTTTTGTGGCTTAACAGTTTAATTGTTTAAGATGACCAGCTTTGGTTTTTTTCAGAGGCTTACAGCAACAGCAATGGCAGACTCCAGCTCTTGAGGTTTCAAGCTATGAATATGTGAACTGAAGTCACAGTCAATTTGCATTTCTGGATTTAGGAACAGCTAGTGGCTCAGCGGTAAAGAATCCACCTACCAATGCAGGAGACGCAGGAGACCTGGATTCAATCCCAGGGTCAGGAAGGTCCCCTGGAGAAGAAAATGGCAACCCACTCCAGTATTCTTGCTGAATATTGGAAATCCCATGGACAGAGAAGCCTGGCGGGCTACAGTCCAGGGGAATCTCAAAAGAGTCAGACATGACTGAGGGACTGAGGATGCATGCGTACATTATTTATGAACTAACTGACCAGCTAACAGTCAGGCCCCCGTGGAAGCAGGATGAGAGCAGAATCAGGATTTGCATGTAGTTGCCGTGAGGCCTAACTCTTTTTTCGGACAATCTCTCTGGAAGGGAGGCCTCAAACTGTGGATCCCTATCGTGGCCTTGAAAAGGCAGCAGACAACCCTCCTTTTATAGGCACCTCCCAAAATAACTCTCAACAGGATATGGCTCGTTATATTAGTTCTGTAGTTTTATTTTCCAAATGATGCTTGTCTTTGAAGCTTGGCTGGGGAAGCTGTAGCTAAGATTAAATGAAGTTCAATGTTTTATGACAATACTTCTTTAGATTTGCACATGACTTAAAATATATATATTTCATGTTATATTTATATAATAATATTTTAATCTTTTAAAACCTGTGACATAAAATATTGGACTGTTTCCATCCTGTCATTCATTTTCCACTTTTGATATCAGCACTGAGTGCCTCTTATTGTCAAGCACTTCACTGGAGCTTGGGAAAGCATACTGAGCAGAAACCAGCCAGCCTCTGATCTCAAGGATCTCACAGGTGAGTGTGCAAGGCAGCCATGAGATGGGCTAAGGAGGCCAGGCTCTGGTGCTAGGAGCATGTGCACTGAAGCAATTTGGTATAATTCTGGCAGGTCAGGGAAGGAAAACTTAAGCCAAGATGGAGGAGCAGCAGGTGCAAAAGCCCTGGACTGTGTCCAGGATTGAGGACTTGGCCAGGGAGGCTGAGCAGAGCCAGGGAGGAGAGGGCAGTGGCAGGGGCAACCAGAGAGGCAACAAGCACCAGATCACATGGCTTTTCATTTGTTTCTTTTTAATTTGGCTGCCCCGGGTCTTAGCCGTAGCGTGTGGGATCCAGTTCCCTGACCAGGGACTGAGCTCGGGCTCCCTGCATTGGTAGCTTGGAGTGTTAGTCACTGAACCACCAGGGAAGTACCCCCACCTTTTTTTTCACGTGGCTTTTACAATTGTATCCAGGCACTACTCATAAAGGTTCTGATTCAGTTGGAGGAGGGACTAGGTAGGTATACTGGTTGTCTTCTTTTTTTAGGGTCCCCCGGCTAAAGCAGCCAGAGTGGACAATCTTTAGTCCAGGATAATTTCATCCTTAATTTAAGGGCCATGCTTGGATGCTCAACTGTGTCTCTTTGTGACCCTGTGGACTGTAGCCAGCCAGGCTTCTCTGTTCATGAAATTCTCCCAGCAAAAATACTGAAGTGGGGTGCCATTTCCTATTCCAGGGGATCTTCCTGACCCAAGGATCGACGCACCTCTCATGTCTCCTGCACTGGCAGGCAGATTCTTTACCACTTGCGCCACCTGGGAAGCTTCTTAATTGTTGACAGCAGGGGATAACATGATTCAGATATATATCTTATGTCCCTAGATGCCTGCACATACATATACCCAGTGAAGAAAAAAGGAAGCCTTAGAAAATGTACTTAAATAGCTTCCAACTTTACAAAAAACATTTTTCTTAAGATGAAAAAATAGAAGACACATTAGACGTGCTTTTTTCCCCCTAATTCTACTTAGGTATTTGTTAGAATCTCTGGCTTTAGAAATTTGAATTTAACTAGAGTGGTGCAAATTTTCAAGTCTTCAAAAAATTTCCCCTTGTCCTCAGAAAACTCTCATCTTAAAGCATGACACTCCTTCCTTTAAAGTAAAAACTTTGTACTCACCTAGGCACCCCACTCCAGTACTCTTGCCTGGAAAATGCCATGGACGGAGGAGCCTGGTAGGCTGCAGTCCATGGGGTCACCAAGAGTTGGACACGACTGAGCGACTTCACTTTGACTTTTCACTTTCATGCATTGGAGAAGGAAATGGCAACCCACTCCAGTGTTCTTGCCTAGAGAATCCTAGGGACGGGGGAGCCTGGTGGGCTGCTGTCTATGGTGTTGCACAGAATCGGACACGACTAAAGCGACTTAGCAGCAGCAGCAGCAGCAGCAGGCTCTATATAGGCTTCCATGGTGGCTTAGTGGTAAAGAATCTGCCAGCCATACAGGAGGCTTGGGTTCGATCCCTGGGTTGGGAAGATCCCCTGGAGAAGGAAATGGCACCCCACTCCAGTATTCTTGCCTGGGAAATCCCATGCACAGAAGAACCTGGCAAGCTCCAGTCCATGGGGTCACAAAAGCATCGGACACAACTTAGTAACTAAAGAACAAGAAGGCTGTCTATATTTTTAAAAACATTTCCATAAAAGAACCACAGTTCTTGATAATTATTCTGATTTGAATACTTTTGCTGCAATAGGGAATTTGTGATACTAGAATTCATGTGATATCTTTCCAAATAAATTGCCTTCCAGATAAATCAATTTGTTGATATTGAAAGTGTTTCCACAATAATATTTCATCTGATTCTTATGTGGAAATTGAGGAGCAAAGACATTAATGATCTTTCAAGGTCAAACAGAAGTGAATAGCCCAGCCAGAACTAAGTCTCAGTTTTCCTGCATTCTATCTTCCTGGCACTTTTTTTCTCTCTGGGGAAAAAAAAAACTGGGAAATTTGATCTCATAAATCAGGACTTTTCAGAAGATTTGGGTCATGTGATTATAATAATTGTAACATACTATTCCCTTTTGTAGTCTGCAGACATTAACTCGATTAAGCCTTATAACCCTACTTCAAGGTGCAAATTATTTCCATTTCACCTTTGTTCACTGGGTTCACTGTTTTCCCCGTTAGATAGTCAGCTCCATGAGGGCAGGTCCAGTGTGTATCTTGTTGTTCAGTCGCCCAGTCATGTCCGCTCTTTGGGACACCATGAGCTGCAGCACACCAGACCTCTCTGTCCCTCCCCATCTTCTGAAGTTTGCCCAAGCTCATGTCTGTTGCATCAGTGATGCCAGCTAGCCATCTCATCCTCTGATGCCCTTGTCTCCTTCTGTCCTCAATCTTTCCCAGCATCAGAAATGTGTTATCTTATGTACCAATATACCTCCCCCCACACCCCACAAATACCCAGCAGATAAGTAGGCAGTCAATAAAAATGTGTTACTCATCTTGGAAATTTTTTGAGGACAAAGAACTACAACTGTTTTCTTTAATTTGTCTAATATCCCCATATGTGGCCTCTGGGACTTAGTAAGTTCTTAACTAACTAGATAGCCTCCTGAATTAATCCAAACTTTAAAAAAATAGGACGTTGGCATCTCTTCTATTTTTAGGGTAACCTACCATCCTCGTTTGCTCAGAAGCATCCCACTTTCATCACTGAAAAGTCCTGAATTCAAGGAAAACTTTCAATCCCAAGAAGACCAGGATACCTGGTCACCCTAATTAGACACAACATAAGATTTTTCACCTGTAAAAATATACCTTTTGACCTAGTGGTTCTCCAAATGTGATTCTATGGATGGACAGTGCTAGCATCTCCTTCAAATCTGTAGGAAACAGGCAATTTTTGAGGTCCCTCGTTCTTCTGAATCCAAAATTACTAAGGTAGGCCCAGCAATCTGAATTTTAACAAGCTCCCCAGGTAACTTTGAAGGTCCTTCCTGTAGCTCAAACAGTAAAGAATCTGCCTGAAATGCAGGAAACCCGGGTTTGATCCCTGGGTCAGGAAGATCCCCTGGAGACGGGAATGGCAACCGACTCCAGTACTCTTGTCTGGAAAATTCTGTGGACAGAGGAGCCTGGTGGGCTACAGTCCGTGGGATTGCAATGAGTCAGACATGACTGAGCGACTAACACCACTACACTGCCAGGTAACTCTAATGCCAGATAAAGCCCGAATCATCGTCAAGCTACGTATTGTTTGATCAGGCAGGAGTGTAAATAGGTCTGAAAGCAGACCACTAAGACAATCCCACTCTGTCTCTCTTTGGCTTTAACTTTCTTTGGTTGCTTCAAATCCTCTAATTCTGGCTAAGCTTGCTTTCCATTGAAGTGGTAAAGAAGGCGTGGGTGGGTGCCTGTTGACACACCCTGTGGCTTCAAAACTTGGAAGACTTGGTTTACAATAAGGTTGTTTCCAAGCCACACTGGTTTCAGCACCAGCCTCACGTTTCTCTTACTGGGCACAGTGGGTAGAGCAAAGGAAAGAAATTATTTCCATTCAGGAGTGAGCAAGAATGTGCCATGTATAGGTTCAGGAACCAGAGGATAGTAGTAATACTTCAGAATAGTGTCTTTTGGAAAGGATAGGTTCACGATTTTCTCCCTTGTTTATATCACTAGATGTATATCACACAAGACTGGGCCAGACCCAGCATGTACTCCCATATCCTCCAGTTATTCAAATTCCTGAAACATCAATGAATCCAGCCAGGCATTTTGTTGGTCAATCAGCCAGGCATTTTGTTGGTTTCTGTAACATTGGACACCTCAGATAGGATTCCTAGGTACACAGATACCTTAAACTCCCTAGGGAGATAAGGAGGAACAAAAGGCACCTGAATGGTTTATCCTTTTTCCAGATAGGGAAACTAAGTGGCTAGTGACTTGCCTGGATGACTTCAGAAGGGACATCAGAGCCAAGAAGAGAAGTCAGGGCCTTGAGGCTTCTGCACGCAGCTGGGGCCATTCTTGCTGATAGGCATTCATCTTTAAAGACCTGAGGATGGGGAGCTTTTCTGAATGACTTATCAGATAGATGGCTTCCAGCTGTGGAACTCACTCTGGATGGCTGTCAAGGATTGACATTCTATTTGCAGGTCTCCTCCATGAAGTATGTTTTGTTGTTATTGTTGTTTTATTAAACTTGCCTCTTAACATGGCTCCTTACTGGATTGGTTTGGAGAATGGCATTCATCTACTTCTCTCTGGGGTGTTAGACGACAAAGGGGTACACTTGTGGGCACCATGCCAGAACATAAACCTGTGGACAGAGCCCGCCAAAATCAGTTTCTGACTCACCAAGAAAGATGTGCTGGGATTCCATAAGATACCAGGACTTTTTTCTAGAGCAATGTCTTGACTGAATGACCTTGCAAAACTACCTCCTTGCCATCTCCATTTTCTCACCCTGCTGTCATACCTTTAACTAGGGCTGAGTAAAATATCCTCTCAAGTTGACCTCCAAATTTATACAAACTAAAGATAGTGATGGGTAACACAAATAGTGTTTACCAAGTGTCAAGATCTCTCTCTGGTGGCTCAGATGGTAAAGAATCTGCTTGCAATGTGGGAGACATGGGTTTAATCCCTGGATTGGGAAGATACCCTGGAGGAAAGCATGGCAACCCACTCCAGTATTCTTGCCTGGAGAATCCCATGGACAGAGGAGCCTGGTGGGCTACAGTCCATAGGATCACAAAGAGTCAGACACGACCAATCAACTAAGCACTCAGCACAAGATCTCTCCAAGGTGCCTTACTTATATTATTAACTAACTCTTACAGTTGCCCTCTCAGGTAGGTACTATTATTACCCCCATTTTGCAGGTGAGGAAAACTGAAGCACAGAGAGGTTAGATTCCTTGCTCAGGATCACACAGCTAATGAACGGATAATTTGATTCAGACTTTGTGCTCTCCATTGCTTCCCCCAGTATTCCCCTTTATAAAAGGTCAATTAAGCTGTTCTTCCAATCTTCTCCACTGCAAATATATCTACAAATGCTATCAGTCTGATTGCAGCAAACATTTCACTTGGATTCCATAGGCCAGATACAGGTGAGTTTATATACTAATAACTAGAACATGAGCTGTGTGAGGACTTTCAAGTCCTCCTTGTAGACCTAACACCTCACTCATAGCAAAAGCTCACTAAGTGTTGTCCCTGGAATGTTACACAAAAGCATTTGGAAAACTATAAGATCTTTTTAAGATTGTTCCACAAATTCTCATAGATACCCATATCTTGATACCAATCCAGACAACCTCATCAGAGTTTCTACTGCTTCCTTCTTTCTCTCTTTTTATATATCATGCATGCTTTGTACAGATACTCTTCAGCCCACAGAGCTTTGCCAATTATTCCTGTCAGTCCTTCAGGCAGCCCAAGCAGGATGTACCCAGCCGCAGTGCCTGACAATTCCTGGCTTGCTCACTGGCTCACTCTCTTCAGCCCTTTCCCCTCCCCCTTTTCACCAAGTATTAATAGAACACATTTCCACACTACCAGCTTGGCCTAGTCAGTGCTTAAAAAAAAATAATCAAAAACTTTTAAATGCTTTTTGGTGGTTACAGAACAGTAAAGTCAGTTAAAAGGAGCACGAATGGCGACTTCCCTGGTGGTCCAGTAGTTAAGAACCCACCTTCCAATATAGGGGACGAGGATCCCATTCTTGGTTGGGGAACTAAGATCCCACATTCTGTGGGGTAACTAAACCCATGTGCCACAACTAGAGAAGCCTGTGCACTATAATAAAACCCAGCTCAATCAAAATTTAAAACAATATGTATATTTTTTCAAATAAAGGAGTACCAGTGGTGTTAGTTCACTGAAAGTGAAAGTCACTCAGTGGTGTCTGACTCTTTGCGACCCCATGGACTATACAGTCCATGGAATTCTCCAGGCCAGAATACTGGAGTGGGTAGCTTTCCCTTCTCCAGGGGATCTTCCCAACCCAGGTCTCCCGCATTGCAGGCAGATTCTTTACCGGCTGAGCCACAGGGGAAGCCCAAGCATACTGGAGTGGGCAGCCTATCCCTTCTCCAGCGAATCTTCCCGACCCGGGGATTGAACCAGGGTCTCCTGCATTGCAGGTGGATCTTTACTAACTGAGCTATCAGGGAAGCCCATTAGTTGACAATGATTTGAAGTATGATGAACACACAACTTTCATAGCATTTAGAAAGTGATTCTTCTATTAACATGGTTTCTCCAGGAGATGCTTGGGAAGTGAGCCTCAACCAGTAACCTGGGGGAGACAGCACGTCACAGACAGGTAAGCCTGGGATCTTCAAGACTTAAAAGTGTCAGCCTGTGGAGATCAGTCTTCTTGTTTAGTTTTTGTTTTCTTTCATTTTTGTTTGTTTCTATGATATCAATTTTTAAAAGTATCTATTTATTTGGCCACATGACATGTGGGATCATAGTTCGCCAACTGGGATTCAAACCCACGCACTCTGCAGTGGAAGGTCAAAGTCCTTAGGAATTCCCTATTTTTTATTAAGTTAGGCTTCCTTGGTGACTCAGACGGTAAAGCGTCTGCCTACAATGTGGGAGACCCGGGTTCGATCCCTGGGTTGGGAAGATCCTCTGGAGAAGGAAATGGCAACCCACTCCAGTATTCTTGCCTGGAAAATCCCATGGACGGAGGAGCCTGGTAGGCTACAGTCTATGGGGTCGCAAAGAGTTGGACACGACTGAGCGACTTCATCTCTCTCATCTCTCTCTCTCTAGTTTTATTAAGTTTTTATTAAGTTAGTTTTATTAAGTTAGTTAAGTTATGCTAATTAAGTTAGTTTAATTTAGTTTCTACGTAGTGTACTATGTAGTGACAGGATATTTGCATACATTATTAAATGAAATGATACATTATGAAATGATTATGAAATATACATTATGAAATGATCACCAAGAAGTCTAGCAACTGTCTGTCTTCATACAAAGTCACACATTATTATCGACCATATTTTTTATGCTGTAGATTACACCCCCATGACTTTTTTTTAATAATTGGAGATTTGTCCCTTCTAATCCCCTTCACCTATTTTGCACCCTTTCCCACCTGAGACCTGAGTCTTAGCTAGAAGGCTGAAGCTGTCCCAGGTGGCTTGGAGCCTTCCTAAGTATGATCTTAAGGCCTCATGCAGCTGAGTCTGTCTCATCCAGGCTTGCCTCCAGTTTCCTTCTGCCTATCAACCACATGTGGCTTGTGCCACCCTCGGCCTTCCTGGTTTCTGCCTGACTGTTTGGTGGTGGCCCCAAGGCTTCCGCTAGAGATCTTCAGGGGCTTCCCAAGGGGTGCTAGTGGTAAAGAACCCACCTGCCAATGCAGGAGACTTAAGGGACATGAGTTCGATCCCTGGGTTAGGAAGATCCCCTGAAGGAGGGCATGTCAACACACTCCAGTATTCTTGTCTGGAGAATCCCAAGGACAGAGGAGCCTGGTGGGCTATAGTCCATGGGGTTGCAAAGAGTTGAACACGACTGAGTAACTAAGCACAGCAAAATGAGATCTCCAGTCCTCTGACTGGGTCTCTAATTGGAGGCTTTGGTTCCAATGTATAAATCACCACAATCTTAGATTTACATATGCTAATTTGTGACAGCCAACAGTTGTCTCAGGCAGTTTTGTAAGCACAAAGTTATGTTTCCTCAGACCAGTGCAGCGGTCCTAGATAGTTTATAAAACACAGGTTGCAGAGCCCCAGCTTCAGTTTCTGATTCACTCTGTCCCGGGTGGAGCCCAATAATCTGCATTTCTAACAGGTTCAGACGCTGATCCAGGTGCCACGCTTAGAGAATCTCTCTGTAGAGCATCAGATAGCCTGCAGGTGGGCTTGTTAGAAATGTTCTCGTGCAACATGGGAAGGGCGTTAGATAATGTTCTCTTTTCTCCTTTTTTTTGATTGAGGTATACTTGATTTACTGGCTTCCGAGGTGGCGCTAGTGGTAAAGAATCTGCCTGCCAAACAGGAGACAAAAGTGACGCGAGTTCCACCTCTGGGTTGGGAAGATCCCCTGGAGTAGGAAATGGCGACCCACTCCAGTCTTCTTGCCTGGAGAATCCCATGGACAGAGGAGCCTGGTGGGCTGCAGTCCACGGGGTCACCAAGAATTGAATGCAACTGAGTGACACCATGCAGCACAGCTGATTTGCAGTGTTGCCTTAATGGATGCTTTTTTCTTAATAGAAGAAAGGCTGAAAGGCACTCTTCATCCTAGTTCTCTACAAGGTTTGACAGATGATACCATTTGAGAGTTGGAAAATCAGATGGTTCTTACAGGCCTTAGTAGCAGACTTCAAAATAGAGGAGGGGGCAAGGAGAAAGCACCAGCATTGGTGACTGCCTGCTGTGTGCCAGCCACTGTTCTGAGCACTTTGCCTCCATAATAATCTCATTGGCTCAACCACCCAGTGTGGTTGGTGTTATGCTCCCATTTTGCAGATGAGGAAACCATGGGTTGGAGGGCAGAGGCTCTACAGCAGAGCTTCCCAACTGATCTGCTGGAATGAGTTGTGGATGCTGAGCCATTGATCTCAGACCCAGTGGTGCCAGGATGGAGGCTGAGCGGCCTGGAACACCATGCCAGTCACCACCTGGGAGAACACAGCCTCCTCCCCATGCTCTGCCAGTTCGCTGCAGGGAGCCCCGGCCGCAGAACCAACCCTTGGTGAACCCAGATTTAGAGGCAGACCGTGCTCCTGTGACCTCCAACCCTCACAGCGCCAGAGGGCAGGGCAAGACTTACGGGGGGATCTTGGGGGCCTGCTCATGGCCAAAGGCAAAGAGAGTTCTGAGATGGAGCCTTTTCAGGATTAAGGCTGAGGCATTAAACTGGTAAAAACTTCTCAGGTAACTCTCAGAAAAATGGATACCTTTTTTGTAAGAAAAAGAGAGTACTCTGATATTTGTGCACCACAGTCTTAGGGTACAACTAACAGAAAGAGGAGGGAAAGCAGTCCCGGGCCATCCCAGCTCCCCAAAGCTGCTTCAGCAAGGTCAGAAGATGGCCAGACCGTGTCCTTGGTGAGCGGTGGAAGAATCAGAGATTTATGACCCATATTTTCTTGGTCTCTTGATTGGATGGTTGGAGCTTCCTATGTTTTGTCTGCTGGCTGAATAACTTGGTGTCTGCACAAGGCCCAAATGCCATAGGCAGACTCCAGCAGAACCAATGGCTACATATGTTGAAGGAAAGTTTGAGTAATGACTTCTGGCTGCTGAGAGCATTGATTTTTTTTCTTTTTTAACTGTACTTATAATCACTAAGACCCCAAACAGCCTTGGATTTTAGAGCACAGGGTGTACTATTCTTTAGGCAACTCTGGACATATTCAGATGACACCACCCTTATGGCAGAAAGTGAAGAGGAGCTAAAAAGCCTCTTGTTGAAAGTGAAAGAGGAGAGTGAAAAAGTTGGCTTAAAGCTCAACATTCACAAAACGAAGATCATGGCATCTGGTCCCATCACTTCATGGGAAATAGATGGGGAAACAGTAGAAGCAGTGTCAGACTTTATTTTTGGGGGCTCCAAAATCACTGCAGATGGTGACTGCAGCCATGAAATTAAAAGAGGCTTACTCCTTGGAAGAAAAGTTATGACCAACCTAGATAGTATATTCAAAAGCAGAGACATTACTTTGCTGACTAAGGTCTGTCTAGTCAAGGCTATGGTTTTTCCTGTGGTCATGTATGGATGTGAGAGTTGGACTGTGAAGAAGGCTGAGCGCAGAAGAATTGATGCTTTTGAGCTGTGGTGTTGGAGAAGACTCTTGAGAGTCCCTTGGACTGCAAGGAGATCCAATCAGTCCATTCTGAAGGAGATCAACCCTGGGATTTCTTTGGAAGGAATGATGCTAAAACTGAAGCTCCAGTACTTTGGCCACCATATGCGAAGAGTTGACTCATTGGAAAAGACCCTGATGCTGGGAGGGATTGGGGCCAGGAGGAAAAGGGGACGACCGAGGATGAGATGGCTGGATGGCATCATGGACTCAATGGATGTGAGTCTGGTGAACTCCGGGAGTTGGGGATGGACAGGGAGGCCTGGCGTGCTGCAGTTCATGGGGTCGCAAAGAGTCGGACACGACTGAGCGACTGAACGGAACGGAACGGACATATTCTGCCTTCAGAGGGGGCTAGTTCCTACATTAGTTAATATATTAGGAGCTTCTAGTTCAAGCCAAAGTTTTCCATTGGTATGACTTCAGGACAACTGCTGCTTCTATTCATTCCCATGGGAAAGGCAACTTTCAGGGAGAAAGTCTCATGTCTTCACGAAGGTTTGGGGAGACAGTTTGGGGAGTTCTGCAGCCTCTTTTTTTTTTGTTCTGAACATGATCTATGATCTGCTGGTACCTTCTCTCTTTCCCTAGGAAGTTTCGTTCTTAAAACCTCCCACCAGCTCATGCTGTGGGGATGGAGGGCATTTTCCAGGGAGACTAGTCATTCCTTGTATTTGTGGAGGGCGATTCAGACTTTAGTACTACAGAGAACACTAAAAATTATTATTATTTTTGGAGGCTGCTCCTGCTTTTATAAATGAAGAATTGAGGCCTAGGGAAGTTAAATAGTTATCTAAAATGTCACAGCCAGCAAGAGGCAGGGTCAATGATGATAAATCCAGGGTCTCTGTCAGGACACTAGACTAATCTATTTATGGGTAGGGGATTCAGGCTCCATGAAGTCCATGGAGGGAAGCTCTTATTAAGTTCATTTGTTGTGTTACTTCTCTGCTGTCTTCGTATATAGGATCGGAGTGGGGAGACAAGAACACACTCTAACGACAGTGTTGGGAGAACAGTCATAACTCCTATGTCCTCTCATGAGGTTGAAGTCTAGAAGGCTGTGGAAAGGTTCCCCTTCCCCATCTTTCTCCTAATTCAGAAACTAGATCAAGAAACCAAAGCTAATGGAATCAACATAAAATAGATACTCTCTTTCACTAGTCTAAATTAGTCCACCTAAAGAAATATTTGAGAAAGATAATAGCAGGGAGACTAAGATACATATGTAATTAAAATTAAAAAATACAAGGGACTTCCCTGGTGGTCCAGTGGCTAAGACTCTGCCCTCCCAATATAGGGGTCCCAGGTTTGATCCCTGGTCAGGGAACTGGATCCCACCTGCTGCAACTAAGACCCAGTGCAGCCAAATAAATAAATAAATAGGAACAAATATTTAAAAATACATAAATAATATAAAGATTGTGCCTGAATGACCTGATTTTTTCTGAGGTTACGCTTAGCTGAGAGGCAACTTTATATACCAGATCTGGAAAAAGAAGGCTGCAAGACCTGTAAAGCTCTTGTTTTGACCCATATATACAGGCCATAGGACTGGCACTGGTTACACAGATATATCCTAGGGAAGAGTGGAGAGAATTTTACAGCCTCCCATTAATTCATTCTGAAAGGATTTACAGGACATGTACCATGTGTCAGAGTTAGTATACCCACCACTGAAGCCTGTATGGCCCCGTCTCTGTGAGTTCTTGATCCAGCAGAGAGATGAGACTATAGGCTGGAGGGGAGGGAGGGGCACAGACACTGACAGTTCAGTCTGGGTTGAAGGTGATTAGGGTCACCACCTGAGCAAGGCCATTGTGTTCTCAGTCTACCTGCGGCCACCAAGGCTTAGTGCTGATAATAAATGGAATATTGCCTGCAATCTAGCAGCTATCAGATTGCAACCATTCCCTAAGGTGAGCCCTGACAAAACTCTGGATGTGAAAATAGAGGATATTGGCTCCAGATAGCTGGCTGAGGTGCATGTCAAAGGAATGATTTCAGTGAGCCCAGACTCTGGCATCTTCCCATACATAAAATGATGCTAAAGTCCTTAGCTTGAGATATCTGGTTTTCTTTGATTAACAATAATTTTTTGACATTCAGACTATTTGCCCTTTGTTTCAAAACTATATATCCTGGCTTACCTACCCCCCCGCCCCCACCTCCTCAGAGCAGTTCTCTTAAGGTTACTTGAGATGCTACCTCTTGGGCTCGAAGCCCTAAAAATTCCCACCAAATATAACATAATTCAACTTTTAGGTTGTGATTTATTTTTAAGTCAAAACTGACATGGTCTCAGAGGGATCACCCCATTTTAGGCAACTGGTCCTTTTGTGGATTTGTTCTTCCCTGTAAATGGATTTCAGATTCCTAAAGAAGTTCAGTTGGGTGACAGAAGTCAGCAGACTTTACAGCGACACCCACTGCCACACTCATAATTCTAGACATTGCTTCAGGGATCACATTTTCATAGTCAAATGTCAGCAGATCTGGTCTGATATCTGAAGATGAATTTGAAATCAATAGCAGTCTATTATCCACTCTTATAAGTGTGGTTTTAAGCATTGTTGACTAAAAGGAGTTGCTTAAAGCAACCTCCATCCAAAATCTCTTTAATAAAAACATCTGACATTTATCGATCACTTACTTTGTGATACACTGTGTGTGTGTGTGTGTGTGTGTGTTAGCACATTGAATCCTCCCCACAACCCATGGATGGGTCTTATTATTATCTTCAATTTGTGGGTTAATAAATGAAGCTGAGAGTAAATGATTAGCCCAAGATCACACAAGGGGACGGTGGCTTAGTAGGGATTTGTAACTCCTATACCCATGCTTTGAATCCAAGCAGCTTAATCACTGCATTAAACTGAATCTTTACCTGAAATAATGCAATACCCAAGGCAATTTTCTATTTCAGGCCTTTTGAAGATGTGGGAGGGGCTCCTTAATCATAGAGAAGTGGATAGTTTGAGGAAATTATGTTTAGGGTAATATTGATAATTCTCACATATCCTTTTATTTAAAAGGTGACTTTATTTACAAAGACTCTTAATGAGGGGAAGGCATTCATCCCTAATACCCAAGGAGAGAGGACCACAGGCTAAACGCCTGTGCCTCTGCGTGGTGGCAACAGCAGTGACCTGGAGAACGGTTTCCCCATCTGTGCAGGGGGAGGGTAGTTGTGTTTTCCCATTAGGACTCTGGTGAGGCTCAGATGAGATGATGTCTGTCAAGTTTCTAGCACTGTGCTCAGCAATTAACATTGTTACTCAAGGATTTAGAGGGGAGAGAAGTAGTTTGACTAAATAATCCAATATTTTTAAAAATTAATTTATTTTTTGATTGCACCGTGCAGCATGCTGGATCTTAGATCCCCATTCAGGGATCAAACTGTGCCCACTGCATTGGGAGCACAGGGTCTTAACCCCTGGATCGCCAGGGACATCCTCGCAAGTATTTTTTTTATTAAGATAAGTGGGCATGGTAGGACTAGAATGAAAACATTGCATATATTTTAAAAGAGATAGATCAAACATCAAAGATGTGTGATGCCAGTTATGAGGCCTCTTCAGGATCTGCCTCAGACATCTCTCTGTTGGGACTGTATCAAAGATAGTGGCTGTGTTGCTAGGCCCTCAAAAGTCTTTTCCTCTTTTGTTGCCTCCAGCACCCAGAAAAGGGGCCCGCCTATGACTTCCCTTGAGATGTAAATGATGCCTCTGGGAAGAGGGTCTAAGTGGCCCATTTCAAGTTTATTGTTTCCCCCCCAAACTCTCTTGTGTCTACTGAACCCAGAAAGGCTGTGGGGAGGGTTGGTCTTCTAAGTACCATCTAGAAGGGGAATGCAGTGAGGCCAAGGGATGCTTTCTATGAAGCATGGCAAGCCCGAGGAATCTTGATAACTTCCCTTCTGTGTTGCCTAACCCCTTTCTGCCTCCCTTAGAGATTAGCAGTACAACCCATCCACCACTCTTGTGAAGGAAGCTGACCTAATACCATTATTTCCTGTTTTCATCTCTGAGGCCAGGAAAGGTTGTACTATTCCTCACAATCACACAAAAAGTTCGGAGGTGACCTAGAGGTTCAAGCACGTGTCTTCCTGATCTTGGGTGGCCTTGGCCTGCAGTGGCTTGAAGCAGGATTTCCTAACCACCAGACCAGTAGCCAATGACAAGGCCCTGGCCTTTAGGGCTTTGCAGACAAATGAATTTCCACAAAGGAATGGGACACAGTGAAACAAGTAAAGTGTCTATTACAGGGAAAAGGAGTGCATGTGGATGGACACACGGGCAGGCTCAGAGAGAGTCTGATCTTGTGGTAGTTTGAGTCACTTATATGGGCCATTTCTTTGGGTTTTCCTTCAGCCAATCATCTTGCTTTGTCTGGTTCTGAGTCTGTATTTAGTTTATCTGAAGGCCCTTCCATGTGTGTGCATGTATCTCTTAGCCAAGATGGATTCTAGCAAAGAGGCCTATCGGTAGGTTGACATCACTCCCCTTTTCACCTCCAAAGAGCCTTCCTGCACATGCAGAGTTTGGGAGGCCTTCTTGACTTTGAGAATGAGATATATGTGGTCTCTTATTGGGGCAGGGCTCAGTTCCTCCTCTATCTTGCAGTGTCTGTCCACATGGGACGAAGACCTGCAGCTCAGCCCAGGACCCATCTATCTCCTGTGTCATCCCAGTGTTTATTCTTGTATACTTGCCACCCATGGACCACTTGCATCTCAACAAGGGCCCTTCTGGAGGTCGTGGTTGGGAGACCCAGATGCAAAGCTAAGGGACGGGTGCTCCAATCTCAGCTCCACTGATGAAGCTAGAGGGGCCATGGAACATTTCATGTCCCTGTTAAAACTTTAGTCCCACCCTTGTAAATGGAGGGATTAAATGAGATGATCTCTGCAAAGGCTGAGCACAGGGCCTGGCGATGGGAAAACCCTCAAAAGATGTTGGCTCTTCACATTCCTTCTTCTAAGTAATTCAAAGGAGTACATTTAGAAATTTAAGGGGAGAAACCTGCCAGTTTTTTGCATTCATATCCAGACAACGACAGCCTTCTTACCTCACTCAGAAGTTGCATAGAGGGACTTCCCTGGTGACGTTACAGTTAGGAATCCACCCGCCAATGTAGGGGACATGGTTCATTTCCTGGTCTGGGAAGATTCCACATGCCATGGAGCAACTGAGACCAGGCCGTGACTCCTAACCCATGCACCTAGAACCTATGCTCCACAACAAAAGACACCACCACAACGAGAAGCCCCTGCACTGCAGCTAGAGAGTAGTCCACACTCACCGCAACTAGAAAAAGGCTGTGCAAAGCAGCAAAGCCCAGTGCAGCCACAGATAAGAAATCAGTTAGGTTCAATTTTTTAAAAGTTGCACGGAACTGTCCTTTTCACCAAGAAAAGGGAAATTGGCTATAAAGCAGCCTTGAGCCCTCTTAAGTGAGATTCCCATGTTGAAGAATTACTGGAGTCAATTGTGGTGTGGGGTTCCACACACGAGTCATCTCACTGAAGAACTAGTTTGTACGGAAGTAGTTCATTTACCTGGTGGATCCAAAGGAGCAGAAAATTCTCCTTGCCTACCATTCCTGGGAAGGATGTCTGCCCCAGGGATCCAGGAGAAGACTGTTAAAACAAAAAACAAAAAACAAAAAACTCAGTGATGCTTAAAGTTGGTGAGGCAGACTTTCTTCAGTTCCACCATGAGGGTTATAGGGACCACTGCAATGGGGTTTTATAGCTGGGGAGAGAGATGAGCCTCAACTCAAAATACAGCATGGGCAAATGGGAATTTACAGGCAGGGAGCAGAATGGAGGTCAGCGGATGAAAATTTACTAATGGGAAACATCAAGGGTGATGGGGATTCTGGCTAAATGACCTCATAGGATTCTTGCTGAAGATAGACCAGGGTGACCAGGCATCACCTGGGGATGGTAGAAGATGAGGGGGCCCATGAGACGTTGAGGGTGGGGAGGGTTCTGGTTAAACTTGACTTAGCAGGGTTCCTGCCAAAACTGGATGTTACAAGGAAGTGATTAAGGATCAGACAAGCACAGAATCTTTGTCCAGGTTGTAGCTTTCACACTCCCCAGTGCTCGCCAGCTATTGGGCTTCCTACATGTCTCTAACTTTTGTTGGTAAAGGAAGTCGTTGTCCTGGAGAGAATGCTGGACAGGTTTACAAACACCCAGATATGTGTGGGGGAAGAGAAGCCTCCTATACAGTAAGGAGTCCTTGTCTCACTGAGAGAGTTTACACTCCAGGAGTAAATGAAACCCAGTGAAGAGAAAAATCCGTGATTGGCTAAAGGGGCAGCTTGCATCTGACCCAAGTAGCCCAGAACTCTCTTGGATTTCCTCGAGGAGGCTGAAAACAGTTGCTGTCCATTATTTCTTTTGTCATGAAACCCTCTAGAGAAAGAGAGGGTTGGATTTTCATTAGCCCTCAAACCCCTTACCAGGATGAGATTCTGTGCCTGGAGATGCCAGGTGCCCGGGCTCAGGTGTGCTGAGTATACAGGCTCAGGGAGGCTGTCTTGCATCCCCAGCCTGCCTGGGCTTTCCTCTTTTACTGGCAGGACAAATGGATAGAACGCCACCTGGTTTCTCCTATTAATAATTTCATTTATTATCCAAGAGATGAGTGATAATCTCTAGTTATAAGAGGCTGATTTGGGAGAAAACCTGGGATGGAGGATCCCAGTTTAACTCTTTTCTGACCAGCACACATTGAACAGGATGCCAAGATCCTACCCTGTCTTCCCCCCTCCCCATTTCCGGCCCAGGCTAGTTGGAGGAAGAAGTCTACAAAGCCGGATTATTTTTAGCCTTTCAGGCGAGGCTGATCCACCCCTCCCCTCCCCCTTTCCTTTGAAATGTAGTCCTTTTCTTGTTTTCAGCCCAGCTAGGGAGTGTTCTCTCCCAAACCTGTCCTTGAGCAAAGAGAGCTCAAAGCTGCGCCATCAGCAGGAAGTCCAGGACCCTGGGAATTCTGAGGTACAACTGACCCGCCAGTAGGAAGCGTTTAAAGGAACTGAAGTAACCGTGCTTCTGGTGGTTAGGATTTAAGTCTTAAGGCAGTTTGAACATCAAAGCTGTTTAGGCAGCACCCCATAGAATATTTGGAGGGGAGAGAGAGAAAGAAAGAGACAGAGAGAAGGAGAAAGAGAGAGAGAGACAGAGAGACAAAAGAATCGGCACGGAAGGATTGATTACTCAGGTAAACACAGAAATATCATTTCTATGATAAAAAAAGAATGCCCCACACCACAGTTTCAGTTACTTAAAAAAGAAGGAAATATGTCTTTAAAAATTATTAAGAAGTAGTTCAAACATATGAAAAGTGCAGAGTATATTGTAACTCATGACTCCTAACATCCTGACATCATTTAGGACCATTGACATTAAAAAAACTTTTAAGCAATAAAAAAATTTATAAATAGCAATTGCCCTCTTATGCTCACCCCTTACTTCCCCACCCCATCTGAGGGGCTGTGTATATCTCTAGTCCACAAGAGTTCCAAAGTAGTTCCAAAGCAGTAAAAGAAAAGGCAACTTGTAAATTAGCCAGTGCTTTTAGAAAACATGGGCTTCCCTGGTGGCTTGGATGGTAAAGAATCTGCCTGCAATGCAGGAGACCTGGATTCCATCCCTAGGTTGGGAAGATCCCCTGGGGAAGGAAATGGTAACCTTAAAACATTCCTCTTCTGTAGAGCAGCAACACCACCCTTGTCTAGGTTCTGGGATGGGTCTGGAATGGGCCTCAACAATGACAGCAGAGAAACCCAGGACCCCAAGGAGTGAGGTGTCTGTAGCTGCCCCTGTGTACACGCGGGGGCAGAAGCTGGGAAGGAAGGATGTGACTCTCTCTGGCACCCCAGCCCCAACCCCTCCAAACAGGGGACCCTGGCATAGATGGGCTGCTGCCTGCCGCTTGTTGCGTGACTGTCTCCGTGAATGAATGAGTGCACACTCAAACCCTGCCCACAGTGCAGTCCAGGCCCTGAGCTCCATCCTACTCAATCTTAATCAGTAAAAACTTCTTCAGAGGGGATTCATCTTGTTAAGGGCTTCCCTTGTGGTTCAGATGGTAAAGAATCTGCCTGCAATGTGGGAGGCCTGGCTTGGATCCCTGGGTTGGGAAGATCCCATGGAGGAGGGCATGGCAACCCTCTCCAGTATTCTTGCCTGGAGAATCCCCATGGACAGAGGAGCCTGGCGGGCTACATGTCCATGGGGTTACAAAGAGTAACTAAGCAACTAAGCACAGCACATCTTGTTACTTAATGTAGTGAATGGAGTGATCTATAGAACTTCCTCACTAAGGAAAATCTTTTTAAAATTTTTTAGCCATGCTGTGTGGCATGTGGGATTTTAGTTCCCCAACTAGGGTTGAACCTGTGACCCTGCAGTGGAAGTGTAGAGTCTTCAGCACTGGACTGCTAGGAAAATCTACTAAGGTTCTTTAAAAGAGTTTAATTGGGCAGTAGGGTTTTCATTAATACACAATAGAAAGTTTTAGCTAGGAGGATCTCTTTCTCTTTCTCTCTCTTTCTCACACACACACACAGCAAAGAAAGAAAAGTATTAGAACCTGAAGTCAAACAATGCTTGTGTGCTTTAGTCGTGTCTGATTCTTTGTGACGCTATGGGCTATAGCCTGCCAGGTTCCTCTGCCCATGGAATTCTCTAGGCAAGAATACTGGAGTGGGTTGCCATTCCCAAACCCAGGGGCAAGAGCCCACGCATCTTCCGCCTGCCACGGCTTTTATGAGCTCACTGGCTCCGCTGAGGAACACAGCTAGTGGCTGCAGGAGAGAGGTTTTAAAACCCCCAGAGACACCAGCTTTTTGGTTGGGATTCAAAGCCAGGTTTCAGTAACACCAAATTCTAACCCTCGCTTCCCAGTGTTCTAAGGGACGGCATTAATTTTTCCCCAGGAGTCCAGGCTGGACAGAGGGTAAGTTGTGGTAGGCCTGGGGTGGTGGAGAGCTATCTGGACCCAGTAGAAAGGGGCTTTATGCAGTGACTCTTGGCCGAATGGTCATCACGAGATAGGATGCTGAGTGGGTGTCAGACTGTGTGTTTACTCACTGAATCCTTGTAACAAACCCGTGAAGTAGGAGCTGTTGAACCCTCATGTACAGATGAGGAAACTGAGACCCAGAAAGCTTAAGTAACTTGTCCAAGGTCACACAAAAGAAAGTGGTGGACCTGAGGTTCTTTCCCAGGCTGGGGACTCCACACTTCACGTCTTTTCTTTTTTTTTAGAAGTTGGGGTTGCAAAAGAGTCAGACATGACTTAGTGACTAAACAACAATAATTTACATACAGTAAAATTTGCCCTTTTTAGTGGTGTACAATTCTATGAGTAGTTTACAACTGTATGCAACAAATGCATACAGTTGTAAACTACCACCACAACCAACATTTAGAGTGGCTAAATCACCCTCAAACATTCCCTGGCCCCCCTTGTAGTCAGTCTCCTCCTTCCATTCACCAGTAGCTCTGGGCATCCAATAATCTGTTTTCTGTCCATTTTGCCTTTTCCAAAATAAATGGAACCATATAGCCCTTTGAAATTGGCTTGTTTGACTTAGCAAAGTGCATGTGAGATTACTTCTTCTATTGCTGCATACACCTGCTGTTGGTTCCTTTTTTTTTTTTTGAATAAGTACTATTATTAGTACATTGTATGGATGTACCACGTTGGTTTCCATTCACTAGTTGAAGAATATTTGGGGTACCCAGTTTGGGGGGTTTAGGAATAAAGATGCATAAACATATGTGTACAGGTTTTCTTGCGAGTGGAAATTTTCATTTCTCTTGAGTAAACACTTAGGAGTGGGATTTGCGCAGCTCATGATTCTAGACAGACTCCAAGATGCTCTAGGACTTGATATCCAGGCTCCTGGAGATGCAATAGCCCCTGCTGCAGGGGAGAAGGCAGGGAGCAAAAGTTTTCTTTTGATCATACCTTCCAAAAACCTCTAAAATATTTTTTTGTTTTAGTCTTTACACTTTTTTATATGGAAAAATGATAATGTTATAATCACAACAAAATCTTAAGATTAAAATGTGACTTTTAGATCTGTGATGAGTATGGAAAACTAAGTGCTACTCTTTTTTTCTTCACTATTTGTAATCTTGTTTCTCATATCCCAGACAAAATTCAACCTCCCTCCATGCCCATGAGATACATATTTCTAGATGTTTCCTATGTCGTTTCGAAAGGCATTATGGTCAGATTCAGGTATCAGATGGAAGACATAGATGAGGTTTTCCTCCCCTCCTTCCTAGAGAATTCTGCTTTTTCCTTTCAGGTTTATTTTAACTCTATTCCCGTTCTCCCCCACTTCTCTACCCCCCTCCCTAGTTCTCATGCATCATCTGCCTCAGAAGAGAAGCTAAATTCTTAATCGAAGCCTCTTTGTATATTTGGTTAAAAAGCTCTGTATCAAGTTGAGGACTCTTAGATGTCAGGCAAACCACGTCACCTCACTTCGTGTCCTGATGTGTGTACGTAAGAAGTGTGTGAAACATCCCACTTCTAATGAAACCACTCTTCCCATTTTTACATGGTGAGTCAGTGGCCCTCCCACAAGATCGGTTCTAGTGAAGTGACAAAATGGAACTTGGTGAGAAGGATTCACTTGCCATGCCTTCTCGGTGTGGGTAGATGGATCATTTTCTCCTCCTTCTTCGGGCTGGGTGTGCCAAGAACCTGTCTCAGAGTTAATGCCTGCTTGGTTATGATAGAAAGGTTCACATCTGAGAAAACCGTGAGCAAGGATGAAGGAAACGCACTCCACTGTGCCCTAGGGAGCCATTTTCAGAAGTCCAGTGATATCTTGGAAGGTTCCTGGGCACCTTAGCCTAGGTTCTTCCAAAAGCAGAAGTGAAGTGAAAGTCTCTCAGTCATGTCCAACTCTTTGTGACCCCACAGACTATACAGTATATGGAATTCTCCAGGCCAGAATACTGGAGTGGGTAGCCTTTCCCTTCTCCAGGGGAATCTTCCCAACCCAGGGATCAAACCCAGGTCTCCCAGATTGCAGGTAGATTCTTTACTAGCTGAGCCAACAGGGAAGCTCAAGAGTACTGGGGTGGGTAGCCTATCCCTTCTCAAGTGGATCTTCCTGACCCAGGAATTGAACTGGGGTCTCCTGTATTGCAGGCTGATTCTTTATCAACTGAGCTACCAGGGAAGCCCTCCAAAAGCAGAGCTTGATGGGAATGCTTATGTGTGAGTTCTTAGAGAGTGAGACAGAAGGTGGGAGAGGCAGCTAAGGAATGAGTTACTGAATTGGCTGTCTCCTGAGAGGCTTTGTGAAATACAAGACAGGAACATCGGGGGTGGGGGAAGAGAGGATGAAGAAACAGGTATCTTCTGCTCCCACGTGCTAGAGGGCAACCCACGAACCTCCATACTGCCACCTTCCCCTGGTCTGTGGCGCATGTGGGGAAAGCCATCCCTGCATAGGCCTGTAGGTTGCACAGTGTCACTTCAGCAACTGCCGGAGTTGGTTGAGCTTCAGGCTCTTGCTGAGTAAACAGCAAAGCTATTTGGAACTTCCTGCGACCTGGATCCAGCCTTTGTCTTCCTAGCACCCTGGATGTAAACCTCTAGTTGCCCCCACGCGCTGGCAGGAAGGGTGGCCATGGAATTTCTGTCTGGGAGAGGCCTGGGGGCAGCCATCTGGTAGGTCTTGAAACCATGTTTCCAGAGCACATGTGGCTTTTACTTAGACTGTATGTTTATTGGGGGTGGTTGTAGGATACCTGGGAAGGGGGGTCTGAGCTCTGGACACCGCTGCCAGGGTGAGGTCTTTTTGAGTGAGTTCTGCCTGTGTTCTTAGAGCCTGCAAGGCTTTTCGTGCCCAACCTCTTCACAGAACCGTGCAGAGTACTTGCTTGGCTGAGCTTTTCCCTTTCTCGTCCAGTGTGCCCATCTGCCCTGCCAACTCCCTCACTGGGGAGAAGGTGAGGGCGAGCAAAGGAGAAACCCTCCCCCAGTACAGTTGGGAGCTGCAAATGAGGTGCTGATTGCCAAGCCTTCAGGGAAATATCTTCAACCCCCAGAGTTCGTGACTCCCAGGTTCCAGGCGGTGTGGTCCAAGCTCAACAGTGAGAGCTGCGGGTGAGGCAGTGTCCTCTGGTGCCAAGCATTTGCCGCAGGGAGCTGTGGCGGGCACATGCGTCATCATCCTCAGTCACCCTTCAGACCTGAAGGAAAGGCGACCTCTGTGTATGTGATCTGCGATCCTTTCTGCGAGTCTCGACTTGAAAAGCAGTTGTGAACTCCCCTGTGTCTAACGTCCTCAGGGATTGTCTCTGTAACCTCGGTTTTGCTTCTGGCAAACATCTTGTTTTCATTCCTAATTTGTTTTAGCTTTCTTTCTTTCTTTTTTTTTTTTTTGAGAACCCTAGGTTTTTTACTTTGCTTTAATTATTTTATTTTATTTTTTGTCTGCACTCACAGCATGCAGGATCTTACCAGGGATTGAACTCATACCCGCTGCAGTGGAAGCTGACCTTTTAACCACTAAACTGCCAAGGACATCCCCCCAGTTAGCTTTGACTCGAGGAAGGGTCCAGACAGAATACTGAAAATAATCACCTAGATTTCTTTGCTCAGTGGTTTTGCTCACCTGTCTGTCCTCTTCATTCTTCCTCCCTGTCCCAGCTCCTGCCATCAGTTTGTCTCCATTCTTCAAGCCCCAAATCCTCCAGTTGTCTGTGGTCCATCTGCTCCGGCTCCCAGAGGGCAGTTTCTCTTCTGAAAGCCTGGCCCTTTTCTGATCATCTCTCTTGGTAATGCATCACTTCTGCCTGATGATACCTCTGGTCTTATACTTTATCTTTTCAGATATTTTTGCCTTGTCTTTATCTACACCTCCCCGAATTCTCCCTTCTCTGTGGTAGATGGTATACTCCTTGAATTTGTATTCTCCACAGGGCCTGGTCTAGTGTCTTAGACACCAAAAGATCAATAAACGCTTCTTGAATCAACAACAACAAAAAATAGATAAAAGGATTTGAGGAAATTGTGGATGCTCTAATGGTTTTATCCTCACTGGATCTTAAACATGTTGGGGAGATTGACTGCTCTTCAGCCCTATCTCCAGGATCCAAACAGTGACCATTTTGTACCAGTGTTTTCCAAGGTTGCTTGCTAGCATCTTCCTTCCTTCCCTAAATATGAACTAAATACCATTCCTGACAGCAATCATCAACAGTACAGGCTTCAGAAAGAGACCTCTTTGTTCAGATGCTGTCTCTGCTTCTCTGCTATGTGACCTTGGACAGAGTGACTTAAACTCTCTGAGCTTCTCTTCCCTCATTTATAAAGTGGAAATAATAAGGGTTGTTTGGCAGGTGCGATGAGGTAATGCATATATAGCATTTGGCAAGGACCACATGGCAGGTACTCAGAGGACTATGATTTGGGGCCTGTCCTTAGGGAAATCACTGTTCAACAGGGAAATGCACACTAACACATGGGGTGTCTTAAGCTGGGCACCTTGAAGCTGGGCTGGGATCCTGGGTTTGAGTGCAAGTAGTTTATTTGGGAGGTGATTCCAGAAAGCACTGGGAAGGAAGTAGGGAAGTGAGAGAATATAGGATACTTTATTTATTTTTAATATTAATTTATTTCACTGCACCATGTCTTAGTTGCAACATGAGGGCTCTTTAGTTACGGCATGCGAGATCCAGTTTCCTAATCAAGGATTGAACCCAGGCCCCCTGTATGGAGAGCACAGAGCCTTAGCCACAGGACCACCAGGGAAGTCCATAGTACAGGATACTTTAATAAACAGGTTACCACTGCAGGCATCAGGAGCTCAGTCCTGCTGGGCAAGGGCAGAAGGCACAGCTCAGAGTTGTCCCTGCCTCTCTTCAAGGGCAAAAAGCTGGGGTGTTCTTCATCATCTCCTGTTATTCATTGCTTGGGGGTTGCTCCCAGTGGCTTCCCTCCCTGGTGCTTTCAGACTGCTCTCCACCAGCAGTCAAAGAGAGCTTTCAGGCCAGGAGGCCTGCAGAAGAGAGCCTGGGCTCAGAGGTCCTCGCTCCCGTGGGACCATGTGCCGGGGGGCTATGATGAAAGCAGCTGTGATGAGTTTACTCCTGTTAGTCACAAGAGCTGGTGGAGAAAGCTAATAAACCTCCTTGGAGTGGTCCAAGGGGAAGGTTTAGGTCCGATGCCCATGCCTCTGATGAGAACCTTGCTGCCTCTGCAAAGAATTGGTTGTGCTGAGGTGAAGCTCAAATCTCAGCCTCTGCTGGCTCTTCTGGCACTGAAGGTCAGCTCTGGGAACTCTAGAGAAGCGCTGAGTTCTCATGGTCTCCGCAAGAGCTGGGGGCCCTGCAGTGTCACAGCCTAGGAAGCAATGAGTGAGCTGGGAAGGAAAAGAGTGAGCTGAATGGTTCCAAGAGGAGACTGCTGCTTCCGGCCCCTCCCTCAGCTTTTATGACCTGAGATAGCAGAGGAAAAGGGAAAAGATCTGTAAAAACATAGCATTTAGAGGGAAAGGTATTTTGCAATTTTGCCTTTATACGTTCCTCATTTAGGTCCGTCTTTCCCCCTGATATTCTCCAGAATCTATCATTCAAAGGGAAGAGGCTGTGAGCAGAGCTGGAGAGAATTCAAGTGTTCCTTAATCCACTGGAGGGCTTCAGTGGGCCCAGTGGGAGCTCACAGCAAGTCGAATTTATAGGCATAGCCAGACTAGGAGGTGTGAGACAGAGTGACTTAAAGGTGCCCTCGCGGGCACCCTCAGGTTCACAGATCCTTGCGCCCTGTGCCCACTCCCACATCTGATCCTTCCCGGTCCATTTAAAGCTGTAGTAGCAGTTTTGTGCCTGTGGTGATGACTTTTTCTGTATTCATCATTGCTTATATCAGAATGTGTCCTGAGGTGAATGTGTTCCCCTGAAGTCCATATCTGCCCAGAATTTCAGCATCTTATCCTTTTAAAAACATTTTCCAAAAATTTATTTATTATTTTATTCTTGGCTGCACTGGGTCTTCATTACTGCACCCTGGCTTTCTCCATTTGCAGTGCGTGGGCAAGATGAGACCATACTAAATAAGAGTGGGCTTAGTCCTATACCACTACTGTCCAGTGAGGAGAGGGAGGTTTGAACAAAGAGACACAGATCCACAGGGAAGAGGCTGTGAGAAAGAAGAGACAGAGACTGCAGGGGTAAAGTTCCCAGCCAAGGAATGCCAAGGGCTGCTGGCAACCATTAGACACGGGGAAGAGGGAGCTGTCAGAGGGAGTAGACACCTTGCCTTTTGACTTGTAGCCTCCAGAACTGTAAGACAATAAATTTCTGCTGTTCTGAGATACCCAGTGGGTGCCACTTGGTTATGACAGCTGTAGGAAATTACTACAGAGGCCTGGCACTCTGCAGTCTGTGGGGTCGCAAAGAGTAGGACATGACTGAGCGACTGAACTGAACTGAGCAAACTATACTACAGAGTATAAGCCGCTTGGGGGCAGTGGTAATGTCTTACCCACCTGCGCCCCTGACAGTGTTAGTTCAAAGCATGTTGGTTGACCCAACATGTTAAAGGAACTTCTTGAAAAGTATACATTACTGGAAGACATGGCTTTTTAGAGCCTGACTACTGTTGCAGCTGCAGAAATGAGGGTGTCAGATGCTGAGATGGGGCAGTGAGGCAGTGGGCAGGTGCCTCCTGGAAAGACTGGACGATACTAGGGAGGGCAGTTAGGGGGAACCAAGACTTCCTTCATCTGCTTCCCAGTATTGGTGAGACCTGGCCTGATTTCAGGGCCCTCGTGTCTAATTATGTGGGTTCAAAAAGGCTCAGACACCCATCTGGGAGGAGGCCAAATCCTCAGGAATCCAAGGTCTTGACCGTGGCTTCCTACACCTGAACTCCAAAGGACCGGGTATCATGGGGGTGGGGTAGAGGGAGGGGAAGATGGTTTGGGCTTGAAGTCAATTCAGCAGCCTGTCATTCTGTTTCACCCTCTGTGAGAGAGGATCAGACGGTCACTGCACGGCTCTAAGTTCCTGGCAGCACCGTTTAGGAGAGCAAGATTTTGGAAATGACCCAAATGTCTGACAATTGATGATGGGTTCCATAAAGTATGGTTTAGCCAGACACTGGAATTCTATTCTGCCATTAACAATGTCATGGATGATTGTCTACTGACATGATAAAAAGGTATAATATATGGAAAACACACATGTACACAGGTAATATGTTGCATATCTGAGACATGTATGACACATGCATGCAGGTATAGGAAAAGATCCATGAGAAAATAAGACCATGGTTATAATAGGGATTTTGTCTGGCTGGTGAGATTATGGATGACTTCTCTGTAATGGGCAATGTTGTTTGTAATGTGAAACTGAAGTTGTTCTTGGGCCCTTCCTGGTGGCTCAGCAGTAGAGAATCTGCCTGCCAGTGCAGGAGACATGGGTTCGATCCCTGATTCAGGAAGATCCCACGTGCCTCAGAGCAACTAAGCCCATGAACCACAACTACTGAGCCTGTGCTCTAGAGCCTGGGAGCCAGCCGCAGCTATGAAGCCTGCGTGCCCTAGAGCCCACGCTCCACAACAAGAGAAGCTGCAGCAGTGAGAAGCCTGCGCACTGCAACAAGAGAGTAGCCCCCACTGGCGCAACTAGATGAAAGCCCTCATGGCAATGAAGGCCCAGCACAGCCAAAACCAAATAAATAAAATTACTTTTTAAAAAAACCCCAAAATTCTTAGTTTTAAAAAAATGCTCCTGCAGTATTCCGCAGGATGAGTCATGAGCATCTTCCCTCCTCCCCTATCAGAATTTACTTTTCTGCATTTCTTTGCCCAGGTTTGGGCTCTCTTTCTCTCTCTCTCTCTCAGTGAGTCAACTGACAGCTGTGACAGCCGCACAGAGGTGAGCTCATTGCTGGGGGAGGTGGGAGGTCTGGCCCGCAGGTCCTGGCAGCCCTTTGGGAGTCCCTTCCTAGGTGCTGCAGGACCTGAGGTTACCTGCGATGGTCCTGCCATGTCATGCAGGCGGTGGCGGCTTCCCTGACCTCGACTTCCCTATATCATACAACTTCATGTCTGCCTTTCATTTTCTCTATTAAATATAGTCTTCCTTGAAATCCCAAGTCCCACAGCTTGTCTCTAAATATTGATTTTATTTTATTAATTAAAAAATTTTTTTTTTTATTTGGCTGAGTTAGGTCTTAATTTTGGCACTCTGGATCTTTAGTTGTAGAATGTGAGCTTTTAGTTGCGGCATATGGGATTTAGTTCCCTGACCAGGGATCAAACCCAGGCCTCTGCATTGGGAGGGTGAAGTCTTACCCACTGGACCACCAATGTTGTTAGTCGCTCAGTCGTGTCTGACTCTGTGACCCCATGGGCTGTAGCCTGCCAGGTTACTCTGTCCATGGAATTCTACAGGAAAGAATACTGGAGTGGGTGGCCGTTCCCTTCTCCAGGGAATCTTCCTGACTCAGGGATCGCAAGGAAGTTCCTAAATACTGATTTTAAAAATTTACAATATTCTACTCTAGTTCAACTCAGCCAGTATTTATTTTACTGTCTATTTTGTCCAGGCATGGAGTTAAGCTGCTGGGGAGCAAGGATCACTGAGATAAGGGTCTATCCTCAAGGAGGGGCTGTGGCCGATGGAACACTGAGGTGCCAGGTGTGTTGCTGAGGACTTAATACGCAGTCTCATTTTTAAGTTAATCTATACAAACAACCTTCAGGGGAGCACTAATATTTTTATGGTACAGATGAAGATTAAGGTATGTATTTAATTGCAAGATGGGAATTTAAATCCAGTTCTGTTTGACTCTACTATAGCTACTACCCTACTCTAACTACCCTGTGGTCTCCAGAGTTTTCCACTGTACAGGCCTCAGTTAGCAGTAAGTCATAATTTACTCAACTAGTGTCAGCCCTTCATACTTGTGTGTTCTGCATACATGGATTCAACCAACTATATGGGTAAAATATATATGTATATATATTTTTAATTGTAGAATGTTCCAAAAAGTAAAACTTGAATTTGCCACACATCAGTAATGGTTCACATAGGTTTACACTGTGCTTGGCTGCTTAGTTGTGTCTGACTCTGCGACCCCGTGGACTATAGCATGCCAGGCTCCTCTGTCCATGGACTTTTCCAGGCAAGAATATTGGAGTGGGTTGCTATTTCCTTCTCCAGGGTATCTTCCCCATCCAGGGATCAAACAGGAGTCTCTTGAGTCTCCTGCATTGGCAGGCAGATTCTTTACCACCTGGGAAGCTCACATTGTATTTACAACTATTTATATAGTATTTGCATTATAATAGGTAGTACGGGTAATCCAGGAATGATTTAAAGTATACAGGAGGATTTGTGTAGGTTATAGGGGAAATATCATACAGTTTTACAAAGGGCACTTGAGCATCCATGGATTTTAGTGTGTTGGTAGGGGAGTTGGGGTTCGGGGGGTTGGGGGGAGAGTCCTGGAAACAATACCCTGTGGATACTGAGGGGCAACTGTATTCCTTATTTGAACAACTGTATAGTTTTAAGTATTTCCACCAAGAAGCAAAAAGCAAAGGAGAAAAGGAAAGATATAACATCTGAATGCAGAGTTCCAAAGAATAGCAAGAAGAAATAAGAAAGCCTTCTTCAGCAATCAATGTAAAGAAATAGAGGAAAAGAACAGAATGGGAAAGACTAGAGATCTCTTCAAGAAAATTAGAGATACCAAGAGAACATTTCATGCAAGGATGGGCTCGATAAAGGACAGAAATGGTCTGGACCTAACAGAAGCAGAAGATATTAAGAAGAGGTGGCAAGAATACACGGAAGAACTGTACAAAAAAGATCTTCATGACCCAGATAATCATGATGATGTGTTGACTAATCTAGAGCCAGACATCTTGGAATGTGAAGTCAAGTGGGCCTTAGAAAGCATCACGACGAACAAAGCTAGTGGAGGTGATGGAATTCCCGTTGAGCTGTTTCAAATCCTGAAAGATGATGCTGTGAAAGTGCTGCACTCAATTTGCCAGCAAATCTGGAAAACTCAGCAGTGGCCACAGGACTGGAAAAGGTCAGTTTTCATCCCAATTCCAAAGAAAGGCAATGCCAAAGAATGCTCCAACTACCGCACAATTGCACTCATCTCACATGCTAGTAAAGTAATGCTCAAAATTCTCCAAGCCAGACTTCAGCAATATGTGAACCGTGAACTCCCTGATGTTCAAGCTGGTTTTAGAAAAGGCAGAGGAACCAGAGATCAAATTGCCAACATCCGCTGGATCATGGAAAAAGCAAGAGAGTTCCAGAAAAACATCTATTTCTGCTTTATTGATTATGCCAAAGCCTTTGACTGTGTGGATCACAGTAAACTGTGGAAAATTCTGAAAGAGATGGGAATACCAGACCACTTGACCTGCCTCTTGAGAAATCTGTATGCAGGTCAGGAAGCAACAGTTAGAACTGGACATGGAACAACAGACTGGTTCCAAATAGGAAAAGGAGTACGTCAAGGCTGTATATTGTCACCCTGCTTATTTAACTTATATGCAGAGTACATCATGAGAAATGCTGGACTGGAAGAAACACAAGCTGGAATCAAGATTGCTGGGAGAAAATCAATAATCTCAGATATGCAGATGACACCACCCTTATGGCAGAAAGTGAGGAGGAGCTAAAAAGCCTCTTGTTGAAAGTGAAAGAGGAGAGTGGAAAAGTTGGCTTGAAGCTCAACATTCAGAAAACGAAGATCATGGCATCTGGCCCCATCACTTCATGGGAAATAGATGGGGAAACAGTAGAAACAGTGTCAGACTTTGTTTTTTTGGGCTCCAAAATCACTGCAGATGGTGACTGCAGCCATGAAATTAAAAGGCGCTTACTCCTTGGAAGAAAAGTTATGACCAACCTAGATAGTATATTCAAAAGCAGAGACATTACTTTGCCGACTAAGGTCCGTCTAGTCAAGGCTATGGTTTTTCCTGTGGTCATGTATGGATGTGAGAGTTGGACTGTGAAGAAGGCTGAGCGCCGAAGAATTGATGCTTTTGAACTGTGGTGTTGGAGAAGACTCTTGAGAGTCCCTTGGACTGCAAGGAGATCCAACCAGTCCATTCTGAAGGAGATCAACCCTGGGATTTCTTTGGAAGGAATGATGCTAAAACTGAAGCTCCAGTACTTTGGGCACCTTATGCGAAGAGTTGACTCATTGGAAAAGACCCTGATGCTGGGAGGGATTGGGGGCAGGAGGAGAAAGGGACGACCGAGGATGAGATGGCTGGATGGCATCACAGACTCAATGGACGTGAGTCTGAGTGAACTCCGGGAGTTGGTGATGGACAGGGAGGCCTGGCGTGCTGCGATTCATGGGGTCGCAAAGAGTCGGACACGACTGCGCGACTGAACTGAACTGAACTGAAGGAGACACTGATATAATCATTTTCATGTAGCTTTTGCTGACCTTTTAAAAATTTGCACACATACATTATGTGTGCGTGAGAAGAAAGACTGGAAGTAAATACATTAAACATTTAATAACAATTACACATAGGGAGTGTGATTGGGGGCATAGCCACTTTAAAAAATACTTTATTTTTTAGAGCAGTTTTAAATGAATAGCAGGAAGACAGGAGGAGGAGGGATGACAGAAGATGAGATGGTTGGATGGCATCATCGACTTGATGAACATGAGTTTAAGCAAGCTCTGAGAGCTGGTGATGGACAGGGAAGCCTGGTGTGCTACAATCTATGGGATCACAAAGAGCCAGACATGACTAAGTGAATGAACTGAACTGAACTAAATGAATAGCAAAACTGAGGGGAAGATGCAGATTCTGCTTATCCATTTCTCCCCCATATCTCTAGCCTCTCTCACCATCAACATCTCCCACCAGAGAGGTACATTTGTTACAATTAATGACCTACACTGACACATTATTACCAGCCAGAGCTCATAGTTGACATTAGAATTTACTCTTGGTGTTGTACATTCTAAGGGTTTTGACAAGTGTATAATGATATGTATCTAGCATTACAGTATCATGCAGAGTATATTCACTGCCCTGAAAATCCTCAGGGCTCTCTATTCATCCTTCCCCCTCCACAACCCCTGACAACCACTGATCTTTTTATTACCTCTATAGCTTTACAATGTCATGTAGTTGGAATCACACAGTATATAGCCTTTCCTGATTGGCTTCTTTCACTTAGTAAAACGCATGAAAAGTTCATCTGTGTCTTTTCATGGCTTGATAGCTAACTTCTTTTCAGTACTAATTAATATTCCGTTGTCTGGATGTACTACAGTTTATTTATCTGTTCACCTGTTGAAGGGCATCTTGGTTGCTTCCAAGTGTTGGCAATTATGAATAAAGCTGCTATAAACATCAGTGTACAGGGTTTTGTGTGGACATAAGTTTTTAACTCATTTGGATAAATATCAAGGGATGAAAGTGCAGGATCAAATGGTGAGAATATAACTTTGTAAGAAACTGCCAAGCTGTCTTCTGAAGTGGCTATACCATTTTGCATTCCTACCAGCAATGATGAGAGTTCATGTTGCTCCAGATCCCTGGGCGCTGTTAGCAATTTGAATTTGTGCTCCGGTGGGGCTTCTCTGGTGGCTCAGATGGTAAAGAATTTGCCTGCAGTGGGGGAGATGTGGTTCAATCCTTGGGTCAGGAAGATCCCCTGGAGAAGAGAATGACTTCTCCAAGTATTCTTGTCCTGAGAATCCCAAAGACAGATGAGCCTGGCTACAGTCCACGTGGCCACAAGGACTCTGACATGACTGAGCGACTAAGCGCGCACACACGCACATTCTAATAGATATGCAGTGGTATCTCATTGCTGCTTTAATCTGCAATCCCTATTGACATGTGATGTTGAGCATCTTTTAATATGCTTATTTTCCATCTGTAAATCTTTGGTGAGGTGTCTGTTCAGGTCTTTGGCCCATTGTTTAATCAGGTTGTTCATTTTCTTACTGTTGAATTGTAAGAGTTCTTTGTATATTTTGGATATCAGCCCTCTATTAGATGCATCTTTTGAAAATATTTTCTTTCGGGTTGTGGCTTATGTTCTCATTCTCTTGATAATTTTCACTTTTTACTTTATACATTTCAGTATTGTTTGAGTTTTTTCTCAAAGGGCAATTTTTTTTTTGGTAAAAGCTTTTTAAAAAAATATTGCCTTTAAATACATTACAAATAAAGTAGGATTTATCAGTAATATAACTGCTTTTAGGAGGATTCCTCAACAAAACAAAGATTTCCCATAAGCAATGAGCTTACTTTCTCTGGCCTTGTGAAGAGGAGAGGGTAGTAAGCATGGTGATATCTCCCACTGGAGGTAATGATCTTTTTAATAGCTTATGTGTGGTTATGACTGTGCCATAAATTTCAGAGTTTAATGACTATATTATACATTTATATGTCTGATAGAAGCTTGGATAAATAGGACAGTCTCTGCCTCCCTGAAAAGAAATCCTAATGAATCGGATTCCCTTTGGCTAAAGGGGAAAAAACAAAACAAAACAAAACTGGAGCCAGCTGTCTCAGCTAGAGAGAACAAAGAGGAAGCTTAAAAGAGAGCACAGCAGAAGCCAGAAGAAGGCACTTGACGGAAGGTGTCTTTCTCCAGCTGATGGACTTTTGTGGTCTGTAGGGGATGAGGCTCCGTGTTTCGGTCATGGACCTGGGGTCCCAGACAAGCTCCACGGTAAGGTGCCTGTATGACTTGAACAAGATGCTGATTTTTTACTTTTTTTGATCCCTCCTTTCCTTATTTTGGAAAATGCAGGTGCTCATAGTAGTAACGACCTCACAAGGTTGTTATGAGAATTAAACGATGCTTCAGTTTCAAAGTGATTTGGAAAGAAAGAAGTGCTTCTGATATGCTATCCAAGCATTCCTTGGGTATTTAGATAAATTGTGTTTGAATGCCTACTGTGTGCAAACACTGGGCATATCGAGAACAATAATGCTTGGCATTTAACCTCAAGAACCTGTTCAGTTCAGACGCTCAGTCGTGTCCGACTCTTTGCAACCCCATGAATCGCAGCACACCAGGCCTCCCTGTCCATCACCAACTCCTGGAGTTCCCTCAGACTCACGTGCATCGAATCAGTGATGACTTCCAGCCATCTCATCCTCTGTTGTCCCCTTCTCCTCCTGCCCCCAATCCCTCCCAGCATCAGAGTCTTTTCCAATGAGTCAACTTTTCGCATGAGGTAGCCAAAGTATTGGAGTTTCAGCCTCAGCATCCTTCCAATGAACACCCAGGACTGATTTCCTTTAGAATGGACTGGTTGGATCTCCTTGCAGTCCAAGGGAGGTCATCTGTGTTGTCCATGATTATAAGAAGGCTCTTCGTGTCTTACACAGCAGATTTCAGGCTCCTTGAGGCTAGGGCCATGGCTTCTTTTTCCTCCTACAGAAACTTATATAGTGCTGAGTGAGTCATATCTATTACCACGTGGAGGGCTGTCTCTGGACTAGGCTCTTGTTGAGATCTTTTAGATATATTTTATTTTTATTTAAAAAATTTTAAAAGCCCACTGAATTGCACATTTTTTATTTTTTAAACTTAATGAATTATTTACTTTTGTCTGCATCAGGTCTTAGTTGTGGCCCCATGGTATGTGGGATCCTAGTTCCCAGACCAGGGAATGAACCCTGTGCCCTGCATTGAAAGGTGGACTCTCAACACTGGACCACTGGGGAATTAGGCTCCTTGAAGGTAGAAAGTGTTAGTCTCTCAGTCCTGTCTGACACTTTGCGATCCCATGGACTATAGCCCACCAGACTTCTCTGTCCATGGAATTCAGGGAAGAAAATTGGAGTGGGTTGCCATTTCCCACTCCAGGAGATCTTCCCGACCCAGGGATCGAACCTGGGTCCCCTGCATTGCAGGCAGATTCTTTACCAGAGGATAAGACTTCTTTCCCCTCCTACAGCAACATGTATAGTGTCAAACAAGACTTATCTATAACCTTGCATGAAGGCTCTCTTTAGACTAGGTTCTGTGTTGAGATCTTTTAGTTGTATTTTTAGATAGATTGTATGTGATCTTTCTGAAGAAGGCAATAGAAACCCACTCCAGTATTCTTGCCTGGAGAATTTCATGGACAAAGAAGCCTGGTAGGTTACAGTCTGTGGGGTCCCAAAGAGTTGGACACGGCTGAGCAACTATCACTATGTGATCTTTAAAACAACTCTATGAGACAAGTAATAGGGTTATTTCAATCTTCCAGTGAGAAAACGGAGGCACAGAACAGTTAAAGAGCTGGCAAGCGGCCTCTCAGCTGGTGAGTGGTGGAGTCAGAATTTGAACCTCGGATAATCAATCTACCTTCACAGCCTATATTCTTAGCTGCTGTGCTGAAGCTCTGGAAGCATGTTAACTGGTTTAGCAGATGAATTTAGCTAAATTCATCTAGGGTTTAAAGTAGAGAACTTGGTGTTGCATTTAAGAGAAGGCATGAGGCGAGGTACTGCAGAGCCCAGAGTCGTGAGAGGGAGCCTTTGGGCTCTTATCATGGTCCTGGGGCTGGCGGGGTGGGGAGGGGGTGTTCCTCTCGATTGGCATTTTCCTGGTCCTGCACTATGAGAAACGGGAATACTTTCTCTCGTTTGGAAACAACCAATTAAAGATCCCTGGACTCCCCTGGTGGTACAGTGGAGAAGAGTCTGCCTGCCAATGCAGGGGATATGGGTTTGATCCCTGGTCGGGAATGTTCCATATGCCATGGAGCCACTAAGCCTATGCTACACCACAAATAAGGAACCACAAATACTGGAATGACCAAGGGGAATAAACACCCCAACTCCTTGCTCTTGCACCCGCTCATTTCAGGTCACTCACATAAGTTTCACCCAACCAGATGCCAGAGAGCAAGAGAGCCAGCTCATGTATTTATAGCAGTCAGCAATCTGAACTCAGAGTAGAGAGAGGGGCTGGGCGGTCAAATGGAGAACACCCAGTGCCTGTGTGCACAGAACTGAGTAGAAGCTGCTCTAAAAATAACCAAGAGGCTCTCAGCGGGGACGTATCTAAATGAATGGCAACACATCCACTCTAGGGAACATGGCGCAGCAGTCACAAGGATGGAAGAGATCAATAAGTATCGGTGTGGATGGATCACTGAGACGTATCCTTGAATGGTGAAGCAGGTTGCAGAAAGATGCCTGGAGTGGATGGTGTGTTTCTCTCTCTCTCTCTCTCTCTCTCTCTCTCATACACACACACACTCACACACGACGATAAATCTATTAAATGCTCTAAGGCTACTGTTTATTATGGTGTCTGGTGCATATGCATACACACATGCATAAGGTCTGGAATGGACTTGCCTGGTGGCTCAGATGGTAAAGCGTCTGCCTATAAGGAAGATCTCCTGGAGAAGGAAATGGCAACCCACTCCAGTATTCTTGCCTGGAAAAACCCACAGACTGAGGGACCCGATAGGCTACAGTCGAAATGATAATAGTAGACTACACCAGGGTGGTAGGAAGAGGCTGGGGGGTCAAAGGGGACTTCAGTTGTGGTAGACATTGGTGGTGGCCATTTCCTACCCTCTCCCATTCTTTCATGCAAACAATTCAAAATTTGTTCAAGTATTAAAGGGCAACACTGCACTCAGGGAAGGCTGGTCCAGGCATGGCTGATCTAAGTCAACTACACCTAGACCAGTTCTCTTTCCCTCTGATTTATTTAGCAGTAGGCATGGAGAAGGCAATGGCACCCCACTCAGTACACTTGCCTGGAAAATCCCATGGACGGAGGAGCCTAGTAGGCTATAGCCCATGGGGTCGCTAAGAGTCGGACACGACTGAGCGACTTCATTTCACTTCACTTCATGCTACCTTGTCTACTGGTGACTTCTACAAGTACTTTTTTCTCTAATAACAAAGAGAAAGTGGACAAAGAGTCTGCTTCTACAATTCCTTTCTGTCTTAGAGTGGTGTTGATTGAAAATGTGATGCTTGAACTATGGCAACCCTCTTATGACAGTGAGGCAGAGACTTGGAAAATGGTGGAGTTCATTCTGGCATACTGACACCTCGGTGTTTCAAAGCAGATATTTTTCTCCTTCAAACTTCTTGTGGCCTGAGATATTTAAATGCCTTTATTGCTTTACCCACTGTCAGGCAGGCTGCTGGTGCTAAGTCACTTCAGTCGTGTCAGCATTCTGATACAATACATCCTAACTAAGGCAGTGCTGACGTCTATGGGGTCGCACAGAGTTGGACTCGACTGAAGCGACATAGCAGCAGCAGCAGCAGCAGCAGTAACTAAGACGGTGGGCTTCCCAGGTGGCTCAGTGGTAAAAAATCCATCTGTCAATGCAGGAGGTGCAAAAGACCCAGGCTCAGTCCCTGGGTCAGGAAAATCCCCTGAAGTAGGAACTGGCAATCCACTCCAGCATTCTTACCTAGAAAATCCCACGGATGGAGGAGCCTGGCAGGCTACAGTCCATGGGTTGCAAAGAGCTGAACATGACCGACCGACTGAGCACGCAGCCAACCAATGCAGTAGCTTAGTCTGCAACTAGTTTAAGTATTTTCTTAGGAGAATTTATTCCCATGCTGCTGATGTAATTGAGCATTTGTTTGTGAAGCTCCCCCAGGGGTTGTGCTTCATCTGCAGAATGATCTGGCTCACCTCCTGGCTTCCCGGGGCTCTCTCCACCCTTCGGGTCCTTGTTTGTCTCTTCCTCTGGACTGCTTTGATTGGTGATACACGTGGACAACAGTTTAGGAATAAACCCTCGTTCCCTCCTGAAGCCGCTCCATCCCCTGCACCCTCTCAGACTGGGGGGGCCTTCCCACATAACTCTCTGCAGGGCAGGGGGCTGCCATTCAGTAACCAAAGAGATCTGGGGAGACTGGAAAGGTGCAGGGTGGGAAAGGCCATTAGGACCAGGCCTGAAGCCGAGAACCCCGTGTCTGGGCACGATTCCTTTGTTCCACACCTAGGCCAGCTTATGTACGTTACAACATGCATACATTCATTCTAGGTTTATCTAGGGACTTCTATGGCTCCTGTGATTTCTGAGGGTGCTTTTAAATCTCTAGCACTCACTGCCTCTGCGGGAGGTCCTAGATGCTGGATTTTAAGCCCACAGAGATGAGGTAAGTGAAAACAGCTTAAAGAGGAGCATGAGTGGCTTGGGTAGGTTTGCCTTTGCGAAGGGTCACTCTGGGGGCCGAAGACCACTGCAGGGCCTTTCTGGTAAGTTGAGGGAAGGAAGCTGACATTTCAGTTGGGATCTAGGGGAGAGAGTACGGGGGAAGGAATTGGTGCAAACTCCCGGCTTCCTTTCACCGTGGGTGATGCTCTACCCATGGTGGCAAGGCATGTTTTCTGTCTTCTTCAAAGCAAGGGCAGAGGTCTTTTGGAGGCTATTTTCAGGGATATTTCAGAGAACTTTCTCTAAAGGTCTTCCTTTGTGGCATTTGGCGGTCAGTCCCTCATTAATCATTTCCTTTGAGGCAGGAGGGCTCGGCAGGGGGATGGAAGACTGGGACTTGAGTTGTTCCTTTGTCACCCTGCGCTCTGCACCCCTACTGCGAGTGGCTGTACCTCCTTCCTCCCTGCCTCTCCACCTACCCTCTTCCATTTCGCTGCCCTCAGGGTCACAGGAAAGAGCTAGGTGGGAGGCTGGGAGGGAGGGAGAAGAAAGAGCAAACTTTAGCCTCAGAAGCCCAGCTGCTTTATTATGCATGCCTTCCTCTTTCTCACTGTTTTTTGGAAAGGCTGAAAATAAACACTTTTGTAATACTGACTTGTAATCACACTTTCCTGACAAGTTACTCACACTGCAGCCCCAGCCGCTCAAAGAGGGGTTTGACGCAAGCCTTTTTCTGCAGGCGCTTTCTAATTCAGAATGTTCTAGCACAGCTGATTTCGCTACTTCTAAACTAGTCGAGGGGCTGAGGAGGAAATCTGGGAGCCTTGGGCCAGAACACCACCAGGGTCTCCACTACAAATTCAGACTCTGGTCCTTGGGGGTGCTGTTCAACTCACTTTTCAAGGCATGCTGTGGAATCTCTGAAAACATCTTATTAACTCAAGACCTGTATTCTATAGACCAGAGAAGTAACTCTCCCACTAAAATGACCAGACTGCTTAATGAGGAACTGGAATAAAACCCCAAGTTCTGGACTCCCAGACCATGTGCCTCTTAGTAAGCCATGCTTTATTCCTTTCTTGGGCTTTCTTTCTTTTAAGTTTTTACTGGGTTGGCCAAAGAGTTTGTTCAGATTTTTCGAAAACCTGCATGAACTCTTTGGTCAACTCAATATTATGGAAAGTTTCAAACATACACAAAAGTCGAGAAGCAAGTTTAATGAATGCACAGGTACCCATTTCTTAGTTGCAGTAACCATTAGTGGTCTGATATTTTTGTTTGATCTGATCCACAACATCCTCCTTTGCAATCAGACATTATGTCATTTGATCTGTTAATACAGCCGTGTGTATCTGTAACAGAAAGCTTTTAAAAGTAACACAACCACAGTATCATTATCATACCCACAAAAAGAACATCTCTTAGTGCCGTAATGCCTGTGTGTGTGCGTGCGCACTGTCACGTCCGACTCTTTGCAATCCTATGGACTCTAGCCCACCAGGTTTCTCTGCCTATGGAATTTTCCAGGCAAGAAAATTGGAGTATGTTGCCATTTCCTACTCCAAGCGATCGAACCTGTATCTCTTAACTCTCTTGCATTGGCAGGCGGATATTATCTAGCTCATATTCAATATTCTCCATTTATGTCATAAATGTCTTTTTACAGCTTGTTTAAATCAGGATCAAACAAGATGCACACATTGTATTTGTTGATTTTTTAAAAAGGTTTTTTAAACTGTAATTGTCTGCCCTCCCATACTTTCCTCAGACCTAATGTTTGTGAAAAAACTGGGCCATGTGTATTTTTCGAATTTCCTGAATTCTACCTTCAGACTGTATCCTGCTGGTTGGTGTCCCTTAACATATTTTCTCCATCCCATTTCCTGGAAGTTGGTACTTAGATGTAGAGCTATGGTTCTCACCTGGAAGAGATTGCCACCTCCTTCCTCCCCTCCATTTGGCAAAGTGTGGAGACACATTGATTGTCACAACCAGGTGATGGTGCTGTTTGCATCTAGTGGGTAGAGGCCAGAGGAGCTGCTAAACATCCTATACACACAAGAAATTATGTGTCCCCAAGTGTGAATTTTGAGAAACCCTGACTGAGAGACTTGATTAGATTCAAGCTCTTTTTCTTTTTTGTGAGGGAGGCAAGGATATTTCATAGGCAGTGCTGAGAACTTCCTGTGGCACCAGGAGGAGGATACTTTGACTCACGTTAAAGTGATGCTAAAAACCAGTCCATTCTGAAGGAGATCAGCCCTGGGTGTTCCCTGGAAGGAATGATGCTAAAGCTGAAACTCCAGTACTTTGGCCACCTCATGTGAAGAGTTGACTCATTGGAAAAGACTCTGATGCTGGGAGGGTTTTGGGACAGAAGGAAAAGGAGACGACAGAGGATGAAATGGCTGGATGACATCACCAACTTGATGGATGTGAGTTTGAGTGAACTCCAGGAGTTGGTGATGGACAGGGATGCCTGGCGTGCTGCGATTCATGGGGTCACAAAGAGTTGGACACAACTGAGCAACTGAAATGAACTGAACTGAACTGAACTGAATGTCCATCAGTGGGTTTAGGAGGTGTCAGCCTGAGATGCCCATTATCAAGTTAGTGACACAGGTATCTGGAGAGTAAGAGAAAGCCTTCTTAAGAGCTGAAAATCGGGTGTGTCTTTGGTAAATAGGGATATATGGCCATCTCCTTCTGTTGGCTTTCCAAGAGCTTTATTCAGCTTTAACTACATCTCTTCATGAAAATTAGAGATACCAAGGGAACATTTCTTGCAAAGATGAGCACAATAAAGGACAGAAATGGTATGGACCTAATAGAAGCAGAAGATATTAAGAAGAGGTGGTGAGAATACACAGAAGAACTATACAAAAAAAGATCTTCATGACCCAGATAGAGACCCACTCCCCAGTGGGATGGAGAAATATGTTAAGGGACACCAACCAGCAGGATACAATCTGAAAGTAGAATTTGGGAAATTGTGAAAGTACAGATGACCCAGTTTTTTCAACAAACATTAGGTCTGGGGAAAGTATGGGAGGGCAGAAAATTACAGTTTTAAAAAACCTTTAAAAAAAAACCAACAAATACAATGTGTGGATCTTGTTTGGATCCTGATTTAAACAAGCTATAAAAAGACATTTATGACATAAATGGAGAATATTGAATATGAGCTAGATAATGACCCACGATGGTGTGATGACTCACCTAGAGCCAGACATCCTGGAATGCAAAGTCAAGTGGGCCTTATGAAGCATCCCTATGAACAAAACTAGTGGAGGTGATGGAATTCAAATCCTAAAAGATGATGCTGTGAAAGTGCTGCACTCAATCTGCCAGCAAATTTGGAAAACTCAGCAGTGGCCACAGGACTGGAAAAGGTCAGTTTTCATCCCCATCCCAAAGAGAGGCAATCCCAAAGAATGTTCAGACTATTGAATTGTACTCATCTCACACTCCAGCAAAGTAATGCTGAAAATTCTCCAAGCCAGGCTTCACCAGTACATGAACCATGAACTTCTAGATGTTCAAGCTGGACTTAGAAAAGGCAAAGGAACGAGAGATCAAATTGCCAACATCCGCTGGATCATTGAAAAAGCAAGAGAGTTCCAGATAAATAGTTCTATTTCTGCTTTATTGACTATGCCAAAGCCTTTGACTGTGTGGATCACAACCCACTGTGGAAAATTCCAAGAGATGGGAATACCAGACCACCGACCTGACTGCTGAGAAATCTGTATGCAGGTCAGAAAGCAACAGTTAGAACTGGACATGGGACAACAAACTGGTTCCAAATTGGGAAAGGAGTATGTCAAGGTTGTATACTGTCACCTTGCTTATTTAACTTATATGCAGAGTACATCATGCGAAATGCTGGGCTAGATGAAGCACAAACTGGAATCAAGATTGCTGGGAGAAATATCAATAACCTTAGATATGTAGATGACAGCACCCTTATGGCAGAAAGTGAAGAAGAACTAAAGAGCCTCTTGATGAAAGTGAAAGAGGAGAGTGAAAAAGTTGGCTTAAAGCTCAACATTCAAAAAACGAAGATCACGGCATCTGGTCCCATCACTTCATGGCAACTAGATGGGGAAACAATGGAAACAGTGACAGACTTTATTTTTTGTGCTCCAAAATAACTGCAGATGGTGACTGCAACCATGAAAGTAAAAGACGCTTGCTCCTTGGAAGAAAAGTTATGACCAACCTAGACAGAATATTAAAAAGCAGAGACATTACTTTGCCAACAAACATCCATCTAGTCAAAGCTATGGTTTTTCCAGTAGTCACGTATGGATGTGAGAGTTGGACTATAAAGAAAGCTGAGCACCGAAGAATTGATGGTTTTGAACTCTGCTGTTGGAGAAGACTCTTGAGAGTCCCTTGGGCTGCAAGGAGATCCAACCAGTCAATTCTAAAGGAAATCAGTTCTGAATATTCACTGGAAAGACTGATGCTGAAGCTGAAACTCCAATACTTTGGCCACCTGATGGGAATAACTGACTCATTGGAAAAGACCCTGATGCTGGGAAAGATTGAAGGAGGGAGGAGAAGGGGACGACAGAGGATGAGATGGTTGGATGGCATCATGTGATGTACATGTGTTTGAGTAGGCTCCAGTAGTTGGTGATGGACAAGGAAGCCTGGTGTGCTGTAGTCTATGGGATTGCAAAGAGTCAGACATGGCTGAGCAACTGAACTGAACTGAAATTTCTTTCTCTCCTCCCTCTGTTTTTTTTTTTTTTCTTTTAATAGATATTTATTGGAGTATAGTTTATTCAAAATATTAGTTTCTGGGCTTCCCTGGTGGCTCAGTGGTAAAGGAATTGCCTTCCAATGTAGGAAACATGGGTTCAGTCCCTGATGGGGAAGATCCCACATGCTTTGGAGCAACTTAGCCTGTGTGTCACAACTATTGAGGTTGTGCTCTTAAGCCTGGGAGCTGCAACTACTGAAGCTCTCACGCCCTAGAGGCTGTGCTCAGCAACAAGGAAAGAGCTCGCTTTGCAGCTGGAGAGCAGTCCCCACTCTCGACAACTAGAGGAAGTCAGAGCAGCAACAAAGACCTAGTACAGCCAAAAATAAACTTTTTAAAAAAAATGTTAATTTCTGCTGTACAACAAAGTGAATCAGTTACACATGTACATATATCCACTCTTTTTAAGATTTTTTTCCCATATAGGTCTTTACAGAGTATTGAGAAGAGTTCCCCGTGCCACACAGTTGTCTGTTTTATTAATTATCAATCTTATATATAGTAGTATGTAACATCAATCCCAATCTCCCAGTTTATCCCCCCTTATTCCCATAGTAACCATGTTTATTTTCTACATTTATAATTCTATTTCTGTCTTGTAAATAAGTTCATTTGTACCCATATTTTTGGATTCTACATGTAAGTGATATAATACGACATTTGTCTTTTCTCTGTTTGACTTTCCCCCAGTTTTTATAAAAGTTACAGGTGTACATAAAGACACACCTAATTCTCCTAGACTTGTTGCTGAAGCAATTTCTTCGTCTGTCCCTGTTTTCCCTTCCCAAGAGGCAACCACTTTCAATTTTTTCAGCCAATTCTTTTAATGTTTAGCTTTGCATGATCTGATAATGGGCTTAAATTGCTACTTTTGGGCAATTTAAATTTTGGACATTTTCTAATGACTGCTCCCTAAAAAATTCCCGGAGTTCACTCAGACTCACGTCCATTGAGTCCGTGATGCCATCCAGCTATCTCATCCTCAGTCGTCCCCTTCTCCTCCTGCCCCCAATACCTCCCAGCATCAAGGTCTTTTCCAGTGAATCAACCCTTCACATGAGGTGGCCAAAGTACTGGAGCTTCAGCTTTAGCATCATTCCTTCCAAAGAAATCCCAGGGCTGATCTCCTTCAGAATGGACTGGTTGGATCTCCTTGCAGTCCAAGGGACTCTCAAGAGTCTTCTCCAACACCACAGTTCAAAAGCATCAATTCTTCAGCCCTCAGCCTTCTTCACAGTCCAACTCTCACATCCGTACATGACCACAGGAAAAACCATAGCCTTGACTAGACGGACCTTAGTTGGCAAAGTAATGTCTCTGCTTTTGAATATACTATCTAGGTTGGTCATAACTTTTCTTCCAAGGAGTAAGCCTCTTTTAATTTCATGGCTGCAGTCACCATCTGCAGTGATTTTGGAGCCTCCAAAAATAAAGTCTGCCATTGTTTCTACTGTTTTAGACGGACCTTAGTTGGCAAAGTAATGTCTCTGCTTTTGAATATACTATCTAGGTTGGTCATAACTTTTCTTCCAAGGAGTAAGCCTCTTTTAATTTCATGGCTGCAGTCACCATCTGCAGTGATTTTGGAGCCTCCAAAAATAAAGTCTGCCATTGTTTCTACTGTTTCCCCATCTATTTCCCATGAAGTGATGGGACCAGATGCCATGATCTTCGTTTTTTGAATGTTGAGCTTTAAGCCAACTTTTTCACTCTCCTCTTTCACTTTCATCAAGAGGCTTTTTAGCTCCTCTTCACTTTCTGCCATAAGGGTGGTGTCATCTGCATATCTGAGGTTATTGATATTTCCCCTGGCAATCTTGATTCCAGCTTGTGTTTCTTCCATCCCAGTGTTTCTCATGATGTACTCTGCATATAAGTCAAATAAACAGGGTATATATAGCCAGTCTGTGACTTGTCTTTTCAGTCTCTTAACAATGTTTTTCAGAAAGCAAATGTTCTTAATTTTGATGAAATTCAATTTATTGATCTTTTTCTTCTATTCATTGATCTTTTAGTGTTGTACCTAAGAAATCTTTCCTTACTCTAAGGTCGCAAAGATGTTCTCCTCTTTTCTTCTAGAAGTTTTATACTTCTAGGCTTTAGATTTGGGTCTGTGATCCATTTTGAATGAATTTTAAAAATATGGTGTGAGGTATGGATCAGACTTATGGTTTTTGTTTTTGTATGTGGATATCCAGTTGTTCTGGCATCATTTGTCAAAAAGACTCTGCTTTCCCAATAAATTGCCTTTGTAATTTTTCAAGGATTTGTTCCTGTATTCTCCATTCTGACCCACTGTTCTACTTGTTTCTCTTGAATTCAATACCACACTGTCTTGATTACTGTAGCTTTATACTAAATCTTGAAGTTGGGTAGCGTAAGTCTTCTACTTTAGTCTTTTTTTTTCTAAGTTGAATTAGCTATTTTAGGTACTTCTCATTTACAAACAGATCTAGAATCAGCTTCTTAGTGTAAAATACTCATTGGGATTTTGGCTGAAATTATAGGGATCTATAGATCAAATTGGGGGAGTTTATATCTTAGCAACATTGAGCATTCCAACCCAATAAAACAGTATATCTCCCTATTTATTTAAATATTCTTTATTTTTCTTCATGATGTTTTTTTGTTCTCATTGTATAGAACTTACACATCTTTTGTCAGATTTATCCCTAAGTATTTCATATTTTTAAATGATATTGAAAATGGTATTATATTTTAAATTCTATGTCCTATAAGTTGTTGCTAGTATATAGTAATGTAATTTGAGTTTTGGGGACGAGGGTGAGGGGCACACCACCTGGCTTGCTGGATCTTAGTTCCCAGACCAGTGATCGAACCTGTGCCCCCTGCAGTGGAAGCCTGGAGTCAAGCACTGGACTGCTAGGGAGTTCCCATAATTTTATTTTTTTAACATTACTCTTATATACTGAAACTTTACTAAACTCATTTATTAATTCTAGTAGCTATTTTTGTAGGTTGTGTAGGATTTTCTACATAGATAATCACATCATCTGTGAATAAAGACAATATTACTTCTTCTTTTTCAACCTAGATAACTTTGTTTCTTTGTCTTGATTATTTGCAGTGGCTGGAGCCTGTTCAATTTAGGATCTATGTGCTGAGAGCAAACATCCTTTCTTCTTTCTGATGTTATTGGGAAAGCAATCAGTATTTCACCACTAAGTATTGATATGGTGTAGGCTGTAGGTTTTCCTAGATATTCTTTATCAGGTTGCAGAAGTTCCTGTATGCACTTTGTTGAAAATTTTTATCAGGAAAGTTAGATTTTCTTTTTTTGTATCTATTGAGATGGTCACACGGTTTTTCTTTTTACATTTGTTGACATAGTGAATTAAATGTATTGATTTTCAAATGTGAAATTAACCTTGCAATGCTAGGATGAAACCTACTTGGTTATGTGATTCTTTTCATATGTTGACTTGCTAAAATTGTAAGAAATTTGCACCTACAAATTTCTAATCACTGTGTTGTACATCTGAAGCTAATATAATAGTGTATGTCAATTGTAGAATTTAAAAAACAGAAATTTGCATATATGTTCATGAGGGGTATTGATGTGTCATTTTCTTTTCATGCAATCAATGCCTTTGTTTGGTTTGATGTCATTGAATACTGGCCTTATAGGACTCCTCACCTCTTCTTTAATTTTCTATAAGAGTTGGTATAGAATTAGCATTATTTCCTTAAGTTTTAGGTATTGTCATTATTTTTTTTCTTAATCTACTTTGGGTTTTATTTGCTCTTCTTTTTCTAGTTTCTTAAGTTGGAAGAAAGCTGAGTTGTTGATTTGAGACTTTCTTCTTTTTTTTTCCCCTAACAAGTGTTTAGTGCTATAGATTTCCCTCTTTTAGTCTTGCTTTAGTTGTACCCACAAATTTTGATGTATTTGATAAAATGTTTTCACTTTCAGTTCAAATACTTTCTAATTTCTCTTTTTATTTCTTCTTTGACTCATGGGTTAAGAATCGTTAACTAATGTTTTAGTTTTCAAACATTTGGGATTTTTGAGATAAATTTTTAATATTGACTTCTGTTGTAATTTCCTTTTGGTCACAGAATGTAGTTTTATGACTTGAGTCCTTTTAAATTTATGAAGATTTGTTTTATAGGCCCAGAGTAGGGACTGTTGTGATAAATGATCTGTGTACACTGAAGAGTCATGTGTGTTCTGGCCAATTTGGGGTGGAAATAAAAACGATCTCGGAACAGCAAGCTGGGGCAGTCATAGAGCTCATCTTTCTTTTCTGTTTCTCGGGGATGGCTGTACTTTGTTGCCTAGTATCCAATGCCTTGAGAACAACTGTTTCATATATTTTATCTGTGTTATCAATTGCGTCTGCTGAGGGAGTAAAACTGATTGCTGCTGCTCCATCTTGGCCTAACGGGAAATCTCCTCCAACTGCTTTTAATCAATATTCTTGTTGGTCCTGCCTTGAAAGTAAAAGCGTTAGTTGCTCAGTCATGTCCAACTCTTTGTGACCCCATGGACTGTAGCCCACCAGGCTCCCCTCTCTGTGGAATTCTCCAGAAAGAATACTGGAGGAGTCATTCCCTTCTCCAGGGGATCTTCCTGACCCAGCAATCGATCTCGGGTCACCTGCCTTGCAGGCAGGTTCTTTACTGCCTGAACCACCAGGGAAGTCCTACCTTAACCTTCTACTTTTAGAACTACCTGGTTCTGACAATTCCTGAGCCTTTGAGAGGGGAGAGAGTTCTAAGATGTCGGTTGTGTTGTTCTTGGCTTTCCTCACTACTGGCTCTGGAATCTAATAAAAATTCTAGGACCATTACTAAACAGAGCTGGGAATACACAGGACACACTGAAATTAGACGATTATGGTGTCATTTTCTCACGTGTCTACATTGCCTTGGGCAGGACCTCAAATCAAATACCCACAAGGACCTCTACGAGGAGGAGAACGGATACAGAGCACTGGTGCTCAGTAACAGGGAGGGGTGGGTGCTGACATAGCTCATCTTGTTTAGACAACCTTGCTCTAATCTCTGTGGCCTCATATCGTCAGATCATCCATGAATTCAGGGATGCTGGAAATTTAAAATTTCATGCAAAAGTTCTTCTTTTAAGAATCTTGACAAGTAATCCAAATTTTTAAGAATGTTGTGGTTTAATTGAAAATTCAGCTAAGACTGTATCTGCCTGTTGGCCTGCCCACCTGGTACCATTGGACTTTCCTCTTGTGCATGGTCCTGCCCCATCATGCAGGCAACTGTCCCTACTTCCTCGTGTCCCTGCTCCCCAAACACAGGCTCACTCAGGACTCTGGTTTGCCGTGGCACTCACTCTACCCCTGGTCCACATGTTCTACACTCATGCTACCCCTACTCTACCCCTATTCTACACTCTACCCTATTTTACACTCTTTTAACTCAAGTGCCCAGCACCATGTAACTGACTCAGCATCACAGTATTTCAATTTTAGATTCCCAGAAGGGAGAATGTGATTGTCTAGCTTTAGTCTTATCAACTGTGGTTGGAGAGAGTCAGTTGGGGTCATTTTACTGTCCTCTGGGAACTTGGGTTGTTGCAAAGTCAATGGATAGTGAGGAAATGATTGGCTTTCTATTGAAACCGGCTAAATCATATGATGGAAGAGCTGGAAATGATCTTAGAAAATAATCTGGTCAGACATCATTGTATTACATAGGAAGGGCCTGGGGCTTAGAAAAGTGAAGTGGCTTCTCCAGGTTCAAAGACTTCATTAGTTAATAGCAGGGCTGGGTTTGGGATGTAATTGCCTAGCCAACTTTTTTTTCTTCTGTGTTCCATTAGAGCATTAAATACATCAGCATCCTTAATGCAGTGCTTGAGGCAGAGTAGATAATCAATGAATATTTGTTGAATAAAGTGATGTACTGAGCTGTTTTCTATGGTGTTAGCTTGCTTTATAAGTTAGGGTAAGGTTTAGCTACATATAACAGAAAATCTTCAAAACAATAATTTCTATACAATGAAAATTTATTAAATTCTAATGTGAAAGTAATCTGGAGTTGTGATGGACATTTAGGATATCAACAGTAACTCTTTACATTAAAAAAAATTTTTTTTGGCTGAACTGTGTAGTACATGGGATCTTAAGTTTCCTGACCAGGGATCAAACCCATGCCCCTTGCATTGAAAGCATGGAGAAGGAAATGGCACCCCACTCCAGTACTCTTGCCTGGAAAATCCCATGGATGGAGGAGCTCGGTGGGTACAGTCTGTGGGGTCACAAAGAGTTGGACACGATTGAGCAACTTCACTTTCTTTCTTCTTTCTAACCACTGGACCATGAGGGAAGTCCCTAGCATGATAACTCTGTTTCCTGATTTCTGTTTGTCTTCCTTAGTGCACAGCATCCATCCTGAAATTGGTCTTACAGCCCTGGAGCTTTAGCCATACACTTGAACTTCAAGATGGAAGAATATTGAATGGGTCCATGGCAAAAAAGTTTCCTGGAAGTTCCACTCAACGTTTGCTTAAATCTCACAGTTTGAAACCTAGACAAATTATCCCACTTGGTTCCCAGGGAGGCTAGGAAAAGAAAGTTGGGTATATTGTCTTCTTGATAAATCGGGTTTTGTTAAAGAAGTGGGGTGTTATGGGTATTTGGTTGGCAAGAATTGAAAAGCGTGTCTGCCAGAATTGAAAAGAGTTAATAATTGATTAAAATGTTTCCTGTACTTTTGATATGCACGATAACCAGAACAAGAATGTGCAGGTCTTTAAAGATAATTATCAGAAGAGGTGCAAACAGAAAAAAATGCTGGTTTGGCTTAGATAATATTCTAAAGTTCTGGTTCAATTGTTTTAGAAAACATTGGTTCAATTATTGTTTATATGCATTTAATAGGATTTTATTGGTTTTCATAGAAATCTTTTTGGGTGAGTCCACAATTCAGAAAAAATAATGTTTGATTTCAGTTCAGTACTGGGTTTCACAAATTAGTGTGGTCTCTTCCAATTTTTGGTTCATAACTTGGGCCACCTCCAGTTCCTAGTTATGATGTATCCACAGTAGGAATTTTGCAATTATGGTTTAGAATAGTAGACATAGGCCAGAGAACTGATTTCTGCACAGGCAGTTTATTAATCCTGCTTTTCCTATGTGGGAACTAATTATCCTAATGCATTTGAATAATTCTAAATTTATCTCTGTGATTTGGTATGGCTGAAGGTTCCACCTGTGAAAGATGTACCAAAATTAACACATTAGACCATTTCATTCTTGCTCTATAGTTTAAAACTTCTCCATTCTAACTCATAAGTTTTGCATTTCGTGGTTTGAGAGTTCTTTTACCATGTTAGTTTTAGAACACTATTCTGGATTTTGCTTTGTACGGTTCCTCAGAAGATGCACTTAAAAGTAGAAATTGGGGACTTCCTTGCAAACAGTCAAACATGACTGAGCAACTAAGCACAACAAAGCAATAGCAACTGGTGGTCCAGTGGTTAAGAATCTGCCGGCTAGTGCAGGGGATATGAGTTTGATCCTGGTCCTAGAAGGTTCCACAAGCTGTGGAGCAAATAGCCCATGACTTCTGAGCCTGGGAGCCACAGCCGCTGAAGCCCAAGCACCCTGGGACCCATGCTCTGCGCAAAATAAGCCACCAGAATGAGACATGCATGCTCGTCAATGAAGAGTATCCCCTGCTCTGTGCAATTAAAGTCCATGTGCAACAGCTGCTGTTGCAAGACCCAGTGCAGCCAAAAATAAATAGGTAACTAGTAACTAAATGAAAAATGACCAAATGAAAGTAGAGATTGTAAAAAGAAAAAAAAAAGTAGAGATTGATGGTTCAATTTTTAAAATGGGGACTAGAGAGGTATTGTAAATTTCAGAAGCAGAACGTGTGTTGGGAGTGATGGAACTTGTTACAGGAAATCCAGGGCCCTCAAGGAAATGTGTTTCAGCATTGCCACATAGCATACCATTTTAATGAAAAATTAGAGATCTGAATTCATATGAAATATCTCAACTTTTACATATGAGCCACTAATTTAAAAAAATTAAAATCGATAAATGGATTGCTATTCTGCAGCCCAAACAATACGTGCTGTCGGTCTGCTTCTTGGGCTTCTGGTTTTCAGGATCTGATTTAAATGCTCTACATTTTCCCACATGCTTCTTGTTCTCTTCTGCACTTTCCTTGATGGTTTTGTACTCATTGTTCTGAATAATAATGTTGGTAAGTTATTTAAAAGTGGCTTCTTTCTTTCATTGGTGTTATCATATTGCCTAAGATTCAAACTTGTCTAGGGAAGAATAACTCAATGAAAAGATGTTAATGAAACCAGGAATTTGGTTCTCTGGGTATAAGCATGTGCTTTTCATAGCACTGGCCATCTTTATGAGATTCATCTGGTCATTTTGCACATATAACCACTGGTCATAAAGTAGACAAGGCCAGAGATACAAATGGTGCCTTACAACCCATCCCAGAAAATCAGTCAAGTAGCAGACTTGCATGTTTATATGCTTCACATTTATTTTCCAAAATGCATTCCGTGAGTGCCAACTGTGTGCTAGGCCTGGGAAAGAGTGGCAAGCGCAGTGTAGAAGGGCAATGCTTTTTCTTTTTGGACTTCCCTTATGTGTTTTTAAGGGAATTAAGGAGATTAAAGGGAAGGAGGCATTTGCTCTCTAGTGGTAAACTGTGATGATGTGAGCCGTGGAGCAATCAGGAGACATAATTTATTCATCAGGGAAAACTAGTCTAAGAGGATAAAGCCAGTAAGTTCAGAGAAGCATCATCTCTCACCTGGATACGGAACACCTTCCTGACTTGTCTTCCTTGGGCTCCACCCTTGCTCTCTGACAGTCTACTCACAATACCAAATCTGCTTTGGGTCCCCACCTCACACAACGTGAAATCTGAAGTCTTCATCATGGTGTATATGTCTCCCACGTGAGCTGACCCTGTTTGGCCTCCCTGCCCTCATCTCCCACAGTAATCACCTTCCTTCACTCTAATCCAACTGTTCTTCCTAAATGCTAGGTGGGACTTGGTGCAGAAGGTTCCTCATTCCTGGGAAACTTTTCCTGTCGATACTTCAAGACTAATGCTTGCAACTCCCCAAAACCATGCTCAAATCTCACCTTCTTGAGGAGGCTTAGTTAGTCAAGTATGCTTGCCTAAACTTGACCTGCATTCTTTCTTTTTTTCTTTTTTTTTAGTTGCAGCATGTAAGATCTCTAGCTGTAGCATGTGACCTCTTAGTTGAGACATGTGGGATCTAGTTTCCAGACCAGGGCTCGAACCTGGGTCTTCTGCATTGGGACAGTGGAGTCTTAGCCACTGGGCCACGAAGAAAGTCCCTTGACCCAGAATTCTCAATCTTATCTATATATAGATATAATCTTATCTGTATGTATCTTATCTATATAGACCTATACAGACATCATCAGGGTCTTGACAAAATTCTGTCTTTTGTTAAGGTATATCCTAAATACTTCTTTAACATGACCCCACCCAGTCAGTCTAGTCAGTCTAGCAAAAAAGACAATAAGGCTAACTGGACCTTAGGTGGAGTTGGATGAGATTTCAAGACTGCTTTCTTTGTGAGGACTAACCAGAACAATTCTTGATTTGACTCAAGCTCATTGGCTATGTTCCCCCAAATGCTAAAAATCTATGATAAAAAATAATCATAATAGTAACAGTTGCCATTATTATATAATTAATATACATGATTATTACTATTATTTTAAGATAGCTGACACCAATACAATATTTTTAATGTGCCAGGGTGTCAGGCACTGTTGTAAGTGCTTTATGTATATTCACTCCTATACAATCCTCACAGTAGCCTTGCTGTCCTTTTTATTAGTAAGAAAATTGAGATATTGTGAAAACACAGATATTAAATAAACTACCCAAGTTCCCAGAGCTAATGAGTCACAGGGTCACAACTTAAATCAGGCATATGATTCAGAGTCCATGGTATTTTCCTTTTTATATGACAGAGACGCCACCTCACACTGGTTTGAACTAAGAGTGGAATGTATTCCCTCCTGTAACTAACCAGCCCCTGGGTAAGGCCTTCATTCTGGCTTGATTCTGTCCAAGTACTGAGACCATCAGGATCTGGTGCTCTGTCTTCTTCTTGCGTTGACTTCATTCTCAGGCAGCCTCTCTCCCCATGGTGACCCCAGAACTGTTAGGCCCACATTATCAACTTCAAGTTTAGGAGAAAATCTGTTTCCAGTGGCTCCTACACGAGTCTCAGGACAGAGTCTCAGTGAGCAGTGGTATACTGATGGGTCAGATCTTGGTGGTGTGCCAGCCCATTCAATGCAGTGGGTTCATCAGAACCACATAGGCCTCGAGTAGTGAGGAGATGTCCCTTGAAAGATGAACAGACGTGTTACAAGCAGGGAGATGGATAGCAGGCAAGGAAAAATACTGGATGGCTGCTATAAGAAGTTCGCTTGATTATTTTTTGTTTGCTTGCTCATTTTTTACTGTGGCTTTTGTTTTCACACATGAGGAATCTGAGGTTCAGAAGTAACTTGCCCAAGACCATAGACCTAGAGAGTGTCTGACCAGGATTTGAATTCCAAAGCTGTGCCAGGCAGCCATTAACATACACTAGATGTGGTTAGAATGGCAGGTGGCAGGGTGGTATATGTCTGGCCCCGTGTCCAGTCACACCATCACTTTTCCTGCCCTTGAGCTCAGCTCTGAGTGGCTCCAGTTCCGTGACCACTAGAACTGGTCTTGTAGAAGCAAGGCCATGAAAGGTGACTGCAGTGGGTTGGGGATTGGCGCTTCCTTGAAATGGCAAACTCAGTGACCTAAAGGAACCTTGCTTCTCTGGGCTAATTTGACTAATTTTAGGCTGCTAATTAGCCTTTGGGAATTATTTTTCACTCCAGAGATTTTCCAGTTTTATTTATACAGGGTGACTTAGCCTTTTCACAGACCACATCATTTCCTTATTTTTGGATCTGTTTTAGAAAACCACCAGTCCCCAGAGCCTCCCAAAAAGCAGTGCTGGAAGCTAAGGCATAGCTCAGAGCTGAGTGTCTATACCTTTAGAGACAAGATGGGTCTGGAGGCTAGAAGCCTTCATCCATTCTTTCCTTCTGCCCTCCTTCCTTCTTCTCTCCCTTTCTCCCTTCCTTTCTCCTTAAAAACCCTCTATTCTTAATTTACTTGACTCATACTCATTTATAAATGCTGCTAAACATCTATTAGAAGTCAAACATTTTATGAAGAGTTTAAAAGAAGACAGGATATGTTTTTGGAAAGATGTTTATAATTTACTTTCAAAAAGTTCAGCATAGACAGAGAAACTTGAGTTTGTGCTATTTGGTTTAAGCTCCATCTCCAAGCAGTATCTCTAGCCAAAAACACATGGTCCAGCGCCATATTCATTCTATTCAGGAAGTACAGACAGCTCCTACAAGCACTAACCCTATTCATAGCTTGGCCAATACCTTATGCTTTGTAGTAAGCACAGCAAGTGTCAGAAAGGGATTTTATTGTTGAAAATAGTAGTGCTTGCACAGTGAAAGTGGGTTCCTGGTTTAATGAAATTGAATATATTCCAAATGTGGGAATGGGCTGAAATATTTCAAAGGCACTTGGATAAACAGGGTATTTGAGTTTGTGCTATTTGGTTTAAGCTCCATCTCCAAGCAGTATCTCTAGCCAAAAACACATGGTCCAGCGCCATATTCATTCTATTCAGGAAGTACAGACAGCTCCTACAAGCACTAACCCTATTCATAGCTTGGCCAATACCTTATGCTTTGTAGTAAGCACAGCAAGTGTCAGAAAGGGATTTTATTGTTGAAAATAGTAGTGCTTGCACAGTGAAAGTGGGTTCCTGGTTTAATGAAATTGAATATATTCCAAATGTGGGAATGGGCTGAAATATTTCAAAGGCACTTGGATAAACAGGGTAGAAGGATCTAGCAAAGTCTGTAGCCTGAACTCTTAGGATAGGCAACAGCCTGTGCTGTCCTATGCTTAGTCACTCAGTTGTGTCCAACTCTTTGCAACCCCATGGACTGTAGCCTGCCAGGCTCCTCTGTCCATGGGGATTCTCCAGGCAAGAATACTGGTGTGGATTGCCATGCCTTCCTCCAGGGAATCTTCCCAACCCAGGGATCGACTCCCGGTCTCCCGAATTGCAGGCAAATTCTTTACTGTCTGAGCCACCAGGGAAGCCCAAGAATACTGGAATGGGTAGCCTATCTCTTCTCCAGGGGATCTTCTCGACTGGGGTCTCCTGCATTGCAGGCAGATTCTTTACCAGCTGAGCCACAAGGGAAGCCCAGGCAATAGACAATAGATTCCTAAATGGTCCCATATCCAGCCAATGGTTTAGGAGAATTGTCACCTGTGTGTGCAACAGAATCTTGTTTCTGGAATGTTGCCTGTCAGTCTCAGATATTTATTTATTTACTTGCCTGGGTCTTAGTGGCAGCCCTGGAGGGCTACAGTCCCTGGGATCAAAGTCCTAGTCCAAGGAGTGGGACAGGACTGAAAGGCTAAGCACACACATGAGGAATCAGCCTGGCTGAGTGGCCAACATCTTGCTGGCATGGGGGGGAGTGGTGGGTGCGTAGGAGAGGCAGTGGGCTCTGCAGTGGTGGTGGCTCCCTATGAGATTAGTTCTTTAGTTGGGTTCTGAGCATTGCTCTCAGAGAAGGCAATGGCACTCCACTCTAGTACTCTTGCCTGGGATATACCATGGATGGAATAGCCTGGTGGGCTGCAGTCCATGGGGTCGCTAAGAGTCGGACACGACTGAGTGACTTCACTTTCACTTTTCACTTTCATGCATTGGAGAAGGAAATGGCCTCCCACTCCAGTGTTCTTGCCTGGAGAATCCCAGGGACGGGGGAGCCTGGTGGGCTGCCATCTATGGGGTCGCACAGAGTCGGGCATGACTGAAATGACTTAGCAGCAGCAGAGCGTTGCTCTAGGAAGTTCAGCATAAAGCCTGTTTCTCTACTCTCACAGTGAGCTCTGCTGGAGTGGTTTTCAACATACTTAACAAGTGATAGGGCAGGACACTGACTCACCTGCGAGAATGCTGTGGCAAATCAGAAGGGAGGTGGCTGCGAGCGGCCAGTTGGACCACAGGTGCACGCCAGCTGAATGTCAGCCTGAGGACAACTGATGTCCTTTTGGAAGTCCCTATCTCCTTAAGCCATTTGTTGCCTAAAACCGAGAAACCTGACTTGAATAAAACTAGTCTTTGATGAGAGAGAAGAATAAAGTCAGTTTACAGCAAGCAGGGAAAGGAGTCGATTTCATCGCGAGGGGACCAGGTGCTGGTTTCTATCACCCCCAGGACCCAACCATCTCTCTGTTCTTGCACAGCCTGGTTGTTCTGTGAGATTGCCCTGTATCCTTCCCATGGCTCCCTCTTTGACTTAAGTTGACCACTGTTTCCGACTTTGGCTAAATTAAACAGCTAAGAGCTTTGATGACCTCTTGGTAGCTGCCTCTTTGTAGAGGCAGACAACAGAAGTGTGGTTAGATCCCATGAGTTCCAAACAGGAATGAAAAACACTGATTGTACATGGTCTTTGTGAAAAGTGGTGTGCTCCAGTATCATTCTAAAATGGTATTTTTGAATTTATTTTCTCTATCAACAGAGCAACAGAAAATAGGTATATTGATAACACAGTGGCTCAGAGGAACAAGGCTATGTAATTAGTTCCCTTGAGAGCTTAGAAACTCTCACTTTGCATAGGAGACATTCCTGTCTTTCTTTTAAAGAGATTGAAAATTAATAAATAAGAAAAAAAAGCCTCTGTAGGTACTGTTAAATGATGATTGATTTAATAACAGAGCACACATTGGGCAGATTTTATGAAACAGCTTAAAGTGAGACCCCAAAGGAAGGATTTGAGTGCAAGTAAATTATTTAGGAGATGATTGTAGGAAACAACTGGGAAAGTGAAGTGACATAGGAAGGGAAGGCAGCTGAGAAAGGGAATTTTATTAAGTAAGTTAGTAGAATGTGTAAATGGAGCTACATTGCATCCAAGAGCTTTAGAGGCCAGTGTACAAAACTCACCTCCTACCTATGCTATTCAAGAGGAGAGGGAGCTGGTATATTTACACACCAACTCCTGTTAGTAGTTGGTTGAGAGTCATTGCAGGTGGCAGCTGTTAAGGCATTGGTAGAGCAGTTTCCAATAGAGAGAAGAAGACTTTAAGCTAAAAGATGTGGGTTGGCAACTGGAAATTGGGCAGCTGCCTTGGAATAAAGAGAGAGGGAAATGCATGTGACCTTGAGAGCTTCTGCTAGAGCACACTCATGACCCCTTCCCTTGTCTGCCTGCCTGTGTGAGGTACCATCTCCATAATAAAGCATCGCATGCCAGTGACATATTCATATGAAGGTAGATTCAAATTGATTTGAGGTTTAAGATCAATGGGAGAAAAAGTGAATTCTTTGTTTAATTATTGCTTAAAGCCCATCTCTTCTGTTTGACTGCAAATTTTATGAGGACAGAGGCCGTGTCTTTATTTAATTACTTTCTTAAAACAAATGTATTATTAATTGTATTATTGATGATTGATTTATTGATTGATTGGGCTGTACTGGGTCTTAGCTGAAGCTTGTGGGATCTAGTTCCCTAACCAGGGATCAAACCCAAGCCCTCTGCATGGAGAGTACAGAGTCTTAGCACTGGACCACCCGAGAAGTCCCTATTTAATTACTGTTTTATTCTCAGACTCTAGCATGGTGCCTGGTACATAGCAGAAACTCAATAATACATTTTAAAAAATTGAAGTATAGGTTTTACATTGATTCAGGTGTAATAATACATTTTTACTGACTGAATATTGTATACCAAGACACAATGTGAAGTACTGCTAGATATGTAAAATTTAGGAAAATCTGAATGTGTACAACATAGAAAAAAAGTGTATCTTTACAGCTCCAAACATATCATTATTAATTTAAGAATATATTACTCTACGACAAACAAGTTGATTTGCTTATAGAATTATAAATATTTAGAGGTCTGAAGACCTTGTAAAGCACTAAAGTTTTTTTTTTTTCTTCTTTTTTAACTCAAAAAAGTCTAAGGAGGGAGAAAGAAAAAAGTTGATTTTTCAGCTGTTTGTTTTCTTTTCCTTCCCAACACTCTGAGGCTTCTATGTGCTATTAAAACAGGGCCAAGAATCGCTGGCTTGAATTTCGTCTTTCCTTGGAGGCAGAAGTTCCCTTCTTAGGCCTCCAGGGTCTTTCCAGTCTGCAGCTTCTTCAAACAGGGCCTGACCAACTCAGAAATGATCTTTTTTTGTGGGCCAACTTCAGGCACATGTGTTATTTCATGGAAGAATATTTTTTAAAAGAAAGTCTACATCATATCCATTCGCAAGAGAGGAGCGTATTTTCAGAGGCTACTATGAGAAGGAGGGTAACATTTGTACTCCCATGGAGACCTTTCAGTCTGGGTTTTTATGGGGAACCTCATTTAATTCCTCTCTCCCAGCTCTCCCTACTTCCCTCCTTCCCCATATCTCTCCCTCCCTTCCTTCCTTCTTGCTGGAGCTACTTTTCTCTGTTCTTTGGTTAAACGTTTTTGTTGGATGGATTTTTACATTGGGGAGGGACAAGTTTTTTTTTTTATTGAAAGAACATCTCAGGCTACCAGAATCTACTTGGACCCAGGGAATAAAATTGGGAAACTGAATTTTCTAGACTGCATAGACACTTTAATACCCCTGTTTCATGTACTTCGAAAGGTGGCCAATTCATGTATGAAGCTGCAGAGAGAGTTGAGCTAATTATTAAGTGAGGTGTTCCAGGCAAGAACAAGGAGCTGGAGCTTATATTAAAGCAACCACCATAAATGCCCCCTCTTCTCCAACAAAAGTCAACAATGTGCTAATTAAATCTCTCTCTTCTATCTGGATGCTGTTTAAAAAAATCTCCTCCTCCACTGGAAACAATGGTTAGAATGTTTATGTAGCCAAGGGAGGTGGGGAGAAGTGTTTGAAATTAAAAAAAAAAATGTTTCATGTGGTGTTTCAGAAGCTGAACAATAAAATATTGCAACATTTATACCGACCAACCCTATGGTTATGGGTGCAACCATACATAATTAAATCTCATTTTCATTTCTTTTATTTTTCAAGAGCTCAGAGATTTTGCTTTTAGCTAAACACAGGACAGGACATTTCATTGATAATAGACAGAATGGAGGGAGGTATGCTAGTGGAATGACCTTGTTTGTGGGCCATCAGGATACAGGCTTTGGTCTATGACGGTTGAGCATAAAACTGACCCTCAAAACTACCTACAGATTTTGTCTAAGAAAACCCAATGCTATGTACTCCGTAGTTATTTATTTTGCAGTTGTTCAGTCACTAAGTTGTCTCCAACTTATTAAGTCATGTCTCACATTTATAGAGAAACACAGTTAAGTTCTATAAACCTGAACATGTAAATAAAAGTTAAAATCCAGAAAAAGGAGAGAATAAGCAGTCTCTCCTTAGTCTATCCATTTGGTCCTTTCCAATGGTAACTCGTAATGCTCAAAATTATCTAAGCCAGGCTTCAGCAATATGTGCACCATGAACTTCCAGATGTTCAAGCTGGTTTTAGAAAAGACAGAGGAACCAGAGATCAAATTGCCAACATCTGCTGGATCATGGAAAAAGCAAGAGAGTTCCAGAAAAACATCTATTTCTGCTTTATTAACTATGCCAAGGCCTTTGTTGGATCACAATAAACTGTGGAAAATTCTGAAAGAGATAGGAATACCAGACCACCTGACTTGCCTCTTGAGAAACATATATGCAGGTCAGGAAGCAACAGTTAGAACTGGATGTGGAGCAACAGACTGGTTCCAAATAGGAAAAGGAGGATGTCAAGGCTGTATATTGTCACCCTGCTTATTTAACTTCTATGCAGAGTACATCATGAGAAACGCTGGGTTGGAAGAAGCACAAGCTGGAATCAAGATTGCTGGGAGAAATATCAATAACCTCAGATATGCAAATGACACCACCCTTATGGCAGAAAGTGAAGAGGAACTAAAAAGCCTCTTGATGAAAGTGAAAGAGGCGAGTGAAAAAGTTGGCTTAAAACTCAACATTCAGAAAACTAAGATCATGGCATCTGGTCCCATCACTTCATGGGAAAGATGGGGAAACAGCGGAAACAGTGTCAGACTATTTTTCTGGTCTCTAAAATCACTGCAGATGGTGACTTCAGCCATGAAATTAAAAGACGCTTACTCTTTGGAAGAAAAGTTATGAGCAACTTAGATAGCATATTGAAAAGCAGAGACATTACTTTGCTGACTAAGGTCCGTCTTGTCAAGGTTATGGTTTTTCCAGTGGTCATGTATGGATGTGAGAGTTGGACTGTGAAGAAGGCTGAGTGCCGAAGAATTGATGCTTTTGAACTGTGGTGTTGGAGAAGACTCTTGAGAGTCCCTTGGCCTGCAAGGAGATCCAACCAGTCCATTCTGAAGGAGATCAGCCCTGGGATTTCTTTGGAAGGAATGATGCTAAAGCTGAAGCTCCAGTACTTTGGCCACCTCATGTGAAGAGTTGACTCATTGGAAAAGACTCTGATGCTGGGAGGGATTGGGGGCAAGAGGAAAAGGGGACAACAGAGGATAAGATGGCTGGATGGCATCACGGACTCAATGGATGTGTTTGAGTGAATTCCAGGAGTTGGTGATGGACAGGGAGGCCTGGTGTGCTGCAATTCACGAAGTCGCAGAGTCGGACCAACTGAGCGACTGAACTGAACTGAATAGTAACTCAAGGAAGTGGCAGCCCACTCCAGTATTCTTGCCTGGGAAACCTCATGGACAGAGAAGCCTGGCAGGCTATAGTTCAAAAAAGAGTCAGACACGACTTAGCGACTAAACAACAACAACAACAACAAGCGAAACTCAAATTCCTTTTCCAACTCTATTTGCCACTTTTCTCCCACATAGAATTATTTCTTAAGCAGATCTAGTCCCCACATCTGTGTATTAACTGAAGAAAACTGCCAGTCTTAAACTTTAGAATGATACCATGTAAATGTTGTGTTTTGATTTGTTAATACGTTTGAATCCATAATATTGACATCTATACTCTCAAGAAGTCAGCATATTTCTAATCTAACTTTATGCCCAAGTCTATAATTGTTCTAATTAAAGAGCTATGGAATAATCTGACTTCAAAAGGAAAGAGGAATATTGGTGGGTGGGCAGAAATAAGATATATCCTCTCATTTGTACATAGAAATAGAATCCTCAGCTGAACATAATGCTGCTCTGCTAAAGACTATGGCAGGACCATCTGCCCATGCAGACTAAATTCTGGGTGTGGGGTAAGCAAAAGTGATGTGTGTACCTTCCAGATAGTGCCTTTAGTGGGCGGGAACTTACCTTGAACTTCCCCATCCTCTACCTTGCCACTGGTGACAGGAGCATGGACGTTACCATGAGACATCCTAGACTTGGAGATAAAGACTATGCCTCTGGATGGCAGAGCAACCAAACAGAAGTGCCTGGGCCCCCAAACCTGGGTGCCATGATGTTATCCCTAAATTGTTTACATTCAGACTATGACATAAAAGGAAAATTACACTCTGTCTTGTTTAAACTATGATCTCTTTTGGAGCAGCCAAGCTTATAACTTAATAACAGCACTGAAACTTTCCAGTCAAAGGGGTAAACTACAGAAATTTTACTTTGATTATCTGGACATATCAGGCCCCAAAACTACTCTTCTCAGTACTTGGTGGGGCAGGGGTTTGG